>CM068953.1:147760796-147773863 GCA_035128595.1 Eptatretus atami
GGGGAGGTAAGAGGGTGTTGGACAAGAGTGGGGATTGCAGAATTAGCTAGGGAGGGGGGCGGATGAGAGGAGAAAAGCCTGTGTGCTGGGGGAGGAGAAGGGGACAAAGAGAGGGGAAGAAGGCAGTGAGATCTTGAGGGGTGGATGAAGAGATGGAGGTGAGAGTGGCAGTGGAAGGAGGCAGCTTTGTGGATGAGAGGGGGTGGGCAACTTTGAAAGGAGATGATGGGATGAATGTGGGAGAAAGGTGAGGGAGTTTTGAGAGAGAGAGAGGAGACTTGGAGGGAAATATTGGGATGGTTGCTTTGAGAGTGAGGGTGAAAGAGGGTGATGGCACTAAGTTGGAAAAAAAGAATGCGTGATGGAAAGTCAGAAGTGAAATTATTATTTTAAATAAAGATTGCCGCGTAACATCGGAAAAGGGAAAGGTTTTAAGTAAAATCGTGGAAGTGTGTGTGGTGGTGAATCTTGCGACGGTAAAACGCGTGTAAGCCGCTGGCGATGAAAAGTACCAGGAAGAGTCGAGGAGAAGACACGTGGTTACAGACGTGTATTTGAAAAAGAGAAGGATATTGTTCTCCATTTTAAGTCCTAATTTTAATCAACAAAGCTAAAAGATGAAATAATATTTATTTTAAAACAAAACCACGGCGACCGATGATTAACCAAAACACACACCACCCGTCACAGATGACCTTACCTGGCGAAAAAAACGTTGGCGGTGCCTGAGAAAAACAGTGTAGGAAACGGCGCGCGCTGCAAACGAGACAAACTTTAGTCACGTGATGGAGATCATTCATCTTCCGGGTTACTCGACTCGCGAGCTTTGTCGCATTTTCCTGACTTGGTTTTCACCGCAAAATTCCTTCCGGTCAAAACGCGTGTAAAAAAAAGTAGCATTCAAATCCACCACGTGCTCTAATATAAAACACGATTTTTAATCAAACCAATTTGTGTATACACTGCGACAAATTTAACCGCTCGCGACATTCAAAATGAGTAGATTTAAAGCTGTTTTAACATACGGGTACATTGACCCTCATGTATGGTTTGAATGATGAGGCCGCACGGTCATTTGTCCCCTACTGCGCACGTCTCGGAAGCAGGCGTGTGATACCAAGCATGGCGGATACCAAGCGCTGCTTATCGCTTGTTCGAAGCCGAGCCGTTCCGGTTGGATGCTTGCTTGAGTGCTTAAGCCGCTTGGGTTGAGCGCCCCACCAGGAATATTCAGTACTGGAACACACCCTGAGTCATGAGATGTTCTTCAGCAGTCGCCCATCGGAACTAGATCACCACAACCCCCCAACCCCCAAGTCCTCAACTCTTAAGAGTGAAGGATATTAAACACTTTTCGGACCTTGTCAGCGGTTCCTTGGTGTAAATGCTGACGTAATATGCATGTATGACGTCATTCTCCGAATAAGAAAGAAATATTAAATATCTTTCCCCGAATATTGACGTCTCGGCGAGTTTCTCTCGTACTTGTTGTATCTTGTACGATGTACACTTTACCTTTGACTCAACGAGGTACGTTTTTATGCTGTTAATTAAAAATTGCATTTCACGATCTCGAAATCTTGTTTTGTGACGCAGCCTCGATATGACGGGCGTTGTATAAACGCTAGTTGCACGTAAGTCACACTGAGATAGTTTCCGCCAAATGACTCTTTCGTGCAGTATTTTCAGGGTGAGTATTTTACCCTGTGTGTCGGGGAAGACGAAGCGTTGTCTCTCAGGTGAGGATTGATCAAGAAATCAGAGCGCAGGTGGAGGACTTCGGCCATTCATGGCCTGGCCACATCAACACCACAACTGTTATCAACACCAGATCAACGAAAGAAAATAAATTATATTGATTTTAAATAATAAAATTTAAATGGACAGGTAAAAACACACAACATTAAACTAAACACAAAACACTTGATGAGACCCACCACCTCTTTTGATTTTATAAATGATCCCGCTCTGACTACAACCTAAAACCCGATGTGCTCTACCTATAGTTGTCTGGCACTTTGCTGCGGCTTACCTCTATCTATTACACCCCCAGGATCCTTCTCCGTGTACACGCTCCAACATTACCCCTCACCATCCTGAAATCTCTGTTTTCCATTGTTCTTTCCCATCCCCAACACCTTACACCTGTTTTAGGTAAATTACCATCTGCCAATCTTTTCCCCAATCTTACAAGAATCAATACTTTCCTGTATCTATCACCAATACTCTGTTATCCAACTCAACTCCAAGCTTTGTGGCATGCTGCAAATTTGGGAAAGCTTACTCTTTACCCCATTATCCAAAAGGCGTGATTGTAAATTTTTGGAATAGTTAATGGTCCGAGTATACATCCTCCCAGCCAGGACATCCTCCACTGAACAGCCACTCTTTGCTCCCCATAACCTAAGCCATTGTAGATCCAATAGCACCTGACCAGCCACTCCGCAAGCCCTCACTTTGGCTTAACAACCTCCGATGTGGTACCTTATCAAATGTCTTCTTAAATGCCAGATGTACCATGTCCCCCACGCCTTTCCATCATCCAGCAATAAATGAGAATTGAAGGAAATTAGAGTTTTTGCGGCGGAGTCTTGCAGACAAAAGAAACCCTCATATCTCATCACATCAGGTAGGATATTGGAGGAGCCTGTAATGAGCTCGGTCTACTCATCAGGGTTGAGTATAACTTCACTTTTTTAATTCTCTTCTCTCTCTCTCTCTCTCTCTCTCTCTCTCTCTCTCTCTCTCTCCTCTCTCTCTCTCTCTCTCTTCTCTCTCGACTTCTTTTTCTCTGATCTGCTACCATACGTTACATTTGGTGCTACCGAAAGCAGCTTCCTCAGCAAGGGTAGACTCGGTGTTTGCCGTTGCCCTTCCCAGTGTTACAGTATTTAGGGCCAGGAATTTGGACAGGTGCTGCGATAGCTAGGCCTACATGCGAAGGACACCGTGACTTTTAAACAAACAAGCAGCCGTCCGCTAATGCCGGCAACGGACGCCCGGCTTAACAGCCATCGACGGCCGGAGCAAAACATTGATTCCTCGCCCTGCTGTGAAAACACCAGGATGGCACTTTATTAGCTGTGGTCGGAATTTGAACCCGGGCTACCCATTTTAGAGGTGAGCGTGCATACTCTAGGTCTACTCTCGGCCATCCGAGCAGCTATCACTTTTATAATCGATTCAAACACTGCGGCACAGATTCAAACCACTGCCGGCACAGATCAGACACTGCGCGCACAGATCAGAACCACTGCGCAACAAGGATCAGACACTGTGGAACAGATCAAAACACTGCGGCACAGATCAGACACTGTGGCACAGATCAGGACACTGCGGCACATATCAACACTGCGGCACAGATCAAGACACTGTGCACAGATCAGACACGCGGACAGATCAAAACACTGCGACACAGATCAGGCACTGCGCACAGATCAGACACTGCGGCACAGATCAACACTGCGGCACAGATCAAACACTGCCGGCACAGATCAGACACTACTGGTTGAATCAGACACTGTGGCGACAGATTCAGACACGGGCACAGATCAAACACTGCGCACAGATCAAACACTGCTGCACAGATCAGACCTGCGGCACAGAATCAGAACACTGCGGCACAATCAACCACTCGGCACAATCAGACACTGCGGCCACAGATCAGACACTCGCACAGATCAGACACTGCTGGTTGTCTCGGCTTCAACCTTTTGGCTTCAACAATGCGATTCCACCGTACCATATGAACCACGTTGAATCCTCGGACATTTTTCCTGTGAGAGTGTTTGCAACCATTTACAACCCTCGGCAATGAAAAAGATTAAATTCATATGTCCAGTGTGGAACGCTCTTGAACACATGTGTCTTCCACTACTAGTTAAACTTGCAGTACAAACAAGAAAAAGAAGCAATCAGAGATGCAGACCCTCGGCAGGACTTGTTCTTGTGCGGCGTTTGTTCAACAACTGCCTCACCACAAGCTTCCATGGACCATGAGGTGGGAGAAGGTGGACAATGAAGACAGAGGGAATAAATCTGTGCATGAGAGAGAGCAAGTTTCTTTGAAAATTCCCAGGATGAGTTGTGTGAGAAAGTAGCGATGGGAGACCAGTTGAAGTTTGATGGCTGCTTGAGGAACCTCCAGTCGCTGAGTGAAATGCCAGATGAACGACTGAGGTGTCTAATAAAGCCAGCGAGATGTCACTTACAAGACGTGGTCAGAGAATGATTGGCGGCCGAGGAAAACAGATATTTTCAGGAAAATTTGTCAAAATCAATCCAGAGAGATGGACTAGTTGGTTGAATCCGGTGGGAAGTTGACCAATTGAGTCAGTCCCAATGAGTCGAGAAGTCTTTTGCTGAAGTGCCATGCAGGTGAGAGAGGTACTCACACCAGCCACTGGCGTGATGACAATTGAAGTCCTACATATGAGGAAGAGAGAGTTTGGATGAGATGATAGAAATTGTCCATGTTTTCGAATAGTGAGGTGTAAGGAGTCATCACTGTTTGGTGGACGGTACAACACACATATAACATGAGGTGGGAGTGAAGGGAAGCCCAGCCAGAGTATTCCTGGTGTGGATGAGGGCAGATGGAGAAGTTAGTCCATGAGCCAAGACCGAATTTGGGATATCGGTACCACCCGGTGGACGCTAATCTCTTAGGTGTTTTTAGCTTGCTACATGTCTCATTATGTTTTGATATGAAGCCCTTGCACACTGGCTAGCTTAATGGTCGTTATCACTCTTGAATAGACACACCCCTACCGAAAATTCAGAAAAAATTTTAAATGTCAAATTTGCGACAGGAATGCTAAATGTCACTAAAATGAATATAGTAATGTCACATTTAATAGAAGCTCCTGTAAATACACACTAAGCATGCCATGGGCTTGTACTACTATGATGGCAATACTCCATCCCCAATATCATCTACGTCAGACTCGGAATCTGGACTGTGTGCTACCGCTCTTCTTCAATAGCCTTGTCTGGCATGTCTTGTAACCTGCACATGTCCGCTACACTTCAGGCCATGCTGAGCAAGTGCACTTAGGAGTTCGCATGACCGCCACACATTGCAGGACGTCTCAGCTCATAACAGCATCTGGTGGCTGGTAGCCTCGCCATCCAGGGTTACACAAGATTGCCGTCCTCATCTGTCCATCAGCCGCAGTCTGTTGGAGTCGCCAAACAAATGGCTGGCTCGTGCAGACTTCTCCTTCAGATCGCAGCCCTGGTAGTTTAGCAGTAGTGCATGCATGAAGAGGCAGTCCTCACAAGAGGGAGTTGAAACTTGACTCCACCTCTCCACGTCTCGCACAGAACAGCCTCATACCGAAGCTTGTCACCTCAGTTTGGTGGGCTAAGATGGAGGTTACCATGTGCAGGTTGAGTTTCCTGTAGCTTCTCAAATTAGTTCAGGAGACACTTCCCAGAGCGCCCAAGTTCGTGGAAAGCATCCTGTTATGTCTGTCCATCTTCACCTGCTTGAGTTCTCATCTTCCCCCGGCCAGCGAATCACTGACGGTAGCACAGCCCCTGAAAGGCATGCATACCAATCAATGAATCACACAACGCTGCCTCCCAGTGTACGGTCTCAGTGGGTGAATATCCAGGAATCTTGCTCCGGTTCTTCGTCCCGCACTTCTGAACAGGTGGCATGGATCATTGTTTTTTTTTTTTTTTTTTTATGGCACTTGCCCAGACACAGGACCATGACATCGGCTACCTGCTGCAGTGATGATGACAGACTTGTACCCAATTACTGCTGCAGAAGTAGCATGGAGAAGGAGGCGTGTGTCTGCCTCTTCTTGACTTGACTTTAGCTCAGGAGCCTCTTCCCACTGCTCTTTGGGATCTGAAGCAGCTGCTCACAATGTTGACATACAGGCTCCTTGCCCTCCAGCTTGTCCCTGGCTCTGATTTGCGTTTTTTCATTCTTCCTACAGAACTTTGATTGAGACTTGCCCTTTTGGAGAACTACCGAGTAACTTTCTCCACTGCCTGGAGTTGTGCCAGGTTGAAAGTTCTTGAAATGCATCCTGTGCCTGCACTTCTGTTGGCCGTTCTGGCATCTTTGATGGATGTCTCCTTGCTAGACTCAAACATAAACATCAATGCGCCTGCTCTTACACCCTCTATGAACAACGGACTCAGTGCTGTGCCGCAAGCCTGTGAAAAAAGTTTTGTCGTTTCCCTTCAGTTTCTGGACAGGCTCATCCTCAATTATGGTAGCAGAGGGCTCGGGGATGCACCTCATGCAGGAGAAACATTCCTCTCCAACTCCGATTGCTAGGGCAGCCTTGTTGGTCTTCGGAGAGACCATTACCGCTGGCAAGTGCCATGGCCCAAAGCGCCCCAGGGAGAGCAAAAAGACATCACTTCATTTTGAGCTTTCTTCTCACAAACAAGGATCATCTGGCCAAATAGTTCCTTCAGCCTTCAAGGATAGCCTCCTTACCCAAAATATCACAAAAAAAACACCAAATATGAAAATAAACCCCTAAATATGGGGAAACTTAAAATAACATCAGAATAAACTCTTGTAGAAATCAAGATTAGCTACAAGGACATGTTAGAAATATTTTTTCAATTCTCCCATATTTAGGGATATTCAGATTTATGGGAAAATACCCCAAAATTAAATTTTAGGGTAAATCCCAAAATATGAGCAATTGAAAAATACCTAGAACAACTGTCGTAGAGAATCAAAATTCTACATAGGTGTCCAAAGTTATCGCGTTTGATCGTGTGATTATTAAAAAATTTGAGGAAAACCCGAGCCGTCACGCTGAAAATCTGTTTTATGGGTAGCACCCCCATTGCATCAAAAATCAGACTAAGCTACCCAGTGCGGGAAGGCATCATATCTTAATGTATTTACAGTCAACTCTAATAAACATTTAGTACCATTCGTGTTTAGTCAACCCAGTGTACCGATATCTGCCTGGCCAGGACTAAGTAGGAATGGAGTCTTTGAGAAAAGAGCAACTCCTCCACCAGAACGAGGCTCAGGTCTGTCATAACTGGAGGAGAAAAAACCAGCGGAGAGATACTTGGAGCCAGAGACGACTGAAGAGGAAAGTTGATTTGAAAGAGTGTGGGGATTGCAGAATATCTCGGGAGGGGCCGGCTTGGTGGTGAGTTGTTGAGCACATGAGGAGTAATAAGAGATGGGGCTAGAAGGCAGATAGGATTTTGAGGAGCTGATGATGAGATGGAGTAGAGAGGCTGAAGAGGCAGCTTTTCGTGATGTGAGGGGGGGCACTTAGAGAAGGTTGAGTGTATGGAGGGAGAGGATGGGAGTGAAGTGAGGGGAGAGTTTTTGAGAAAGCTGAGAGGGAAGCGTGAGAGGGGAATAGATGTGATGTGGGTGCTTGAGAGGGGGTGTAAGAGGCGAGATTGGCCATGGAATGTGGAAAAAAAGATGATGTTTGAGTAGAAACGAACACATGCAAACTGCGGTTTTAAAAATAATTAGCGTTCAGAAATGACGATAAGACATTTCTGAGGGATGCAAGAAGAGAGAATTAAGCGAATGATCGAGAAGAAACGTTGTCACAGTTGAATTTTTAGACACGAGATGAAGGAAACGGTTCGAATTGAGCAAGCAGTCATGTAGAAAAGAAAAGAAGAAGCAAGAAAGATAGAAGAAGAAGAAGAAGAAGAGTGTGAATTACGATACTGTTACGCTGTGAAATTCGCAGAACACCATAAAGATATCCCCAAGATCAGGTATATCGCTAAGTGTGTGTTAGATAGATTTCCCCACCGTGCCGCATAAAGGCTTATTCATTTATCAGGCTGTGATAGTTGAGTTTGCCGTTATTCTTTGCTGTCGTTATTTTGGAACAACCACGCCACCATTACAACAACCACGCATCACCTCAACCACCAACCCCACCACCAACCACCTTTTTTACTCAAGCGCCCAACCACACCACCCTCACACCACACGACAACGCCAACCACGCCACCATTACAACAAGCCACGATCACCTCAACTACCACCACCACCACCCCAACCACCTTTTTTTCAAAGCGCCCAACCACACCACCCTCACGACCACCACCACAACGCCAACACGCCACCATACAACAACCACACCACCTCAACCACCAACCACACCACCAATCAACTTCTCCACAACCACGCTACAACCCTCTCCCGCATCAAAACCGTCCTGCCATGGAGAAAGAGAAGGGGTTCTGAATAACGCAAGGGATTTTCCCTCCTGCTTCCGCGCTTCGCGGACGGGGAAGGGCAGATTGAACCAGGGTCAAGTGGTGATGTAAGGGTTAGGTGGGCGAAACCTGTTTTTGGGCGATTAAATGTCCCTGCGGCCACATTCCCATCTGAGGCGCCACCGCAACGATTTCTTCTTCCCTTCGCGCGCGCGAACGGAGGAGCCAGGTTGGAGGTTACAAACACGCCCTCCTTCTAGAGCTTTCCCGCGAGCGAAGAAAGGTGGGCGAGAAGGCAGGGCGAATAAAAAGGGCGCACGGAGCGTCCGCAGTTCAGTTGCGTTGTGGTCGACATTCGGTCGGTGGAGGTCTCGTCTGGGTGGAGCAGTCGGTCGGTGCAGTCTCGTCTGGGTGAGCCAGCAGCTAGTTGTTGAGGTGCTTGAGAGGTCCATCGAGGTCGCCCAACCAAGTCACCACGAGGTGGAGTAACCTGCGGCGGCCTGTGGGGTCCCTTCGCGTCAACTAGGCTCCTTGGACATAAAGGCCTACGGTCCAGTCTGAACCCCTTCCTTTGAGAGGGTCTTTCTTGCTTTATTTGTCGTGAATATGTGGCGGCCGTGGTCCGCGTTAAGTAGAGAAACTTGATTAAGCCTTGCTACATAATTCATTATAGACGGTTGTGTCGCTTCGCCTTCGCTCGCGTCTTTTGTCCCGATCCGGCAGTCTTCGCAAAACAAAACTGCATGCTGTTTCCCCCATATACTGCATACTGCACGCGTGCCGCATTCATTGCTTTTGTTGTGTTGCATACCTGCATGACTTCATGCTTATTGAGATATGTGCTTGTATAATAAATGTGCCTTGTTGAATGTTAACCCGTTCGTCGTGTCTCTTTCCCTCCATTTGAATGCCAATATTGTCTCTCGAATGGATCGCGCCGGCTTTTTAATAGCCGATAAAAGAATTGGGTCCAACGAGGCCTGCGATAATACATCGCTCGGTTATCCCCGAACGCGAACGAACCGCTTAAGCGGTTCGTGTCCAGCAGACCTCGCTCTGATCGTACGTTCTCTCGCGTAGTCTGCCCCGCAGCGAATACTTAGGTATATCGATAATTCGGCGATTGACCCTGTCGCGCGACGGGTAGAGTGTTGACTAGGCCGAGTGTGCGCCCCACTTGGAGCACACCCGTGACTGGTTTATCGGCGTTGTTCCGGAAATACGCGACTGAATTGTCCGTCCGGTGGCGCGAGACGGCCTCCATTGGCTAAAGCGCGCTGTTTTCGCACCCGGCGGGCGCAAAATTCGTAACAGCTACAGTTAATGAGAACCACACGTAGTGAAAGAGGAAGAGTGAAGCATGATAGAGACCGTTATATTGTTATTATAGTATTTTTTGATAAGATTGCATTTATATTAGGGAAATGAAAGGTTAAGAACAAATCATGGAGCGTAGAATGCGAATTTGGAATGCAAACGCAGAGATGGAAAACAGATCCAGCAGAAACACTGGTTAGGGCGCGGTATATTATTTACTTTTTCTCACTCACAGGATGTCCCAAGGTGTTAAAAGATTATTGTACTTTGTCTGCCACTGTACAGGGTGTCCCCAGTGTGAAAGCATTATTGTACTTTGTCTTCACTGTACAGGAGCCAGTTGTTAAAAGGCATTTATGTTATAGTTACGTGAAAGGGGGAGGACCATTCGTTGAGACGTGTAAGTGTGATTATGTTTCGTGTGTCTCGAGTAATTACATTCCATGTAAACAGAGACCTGTGAGACGAGTATTTGTTTGTAGGTATGCTGAGAGCCAGCGTATGTAATTTATACGACAGGCGAGACAGTAAGTTGCATGTTGAACACATTTGTTATGCGGGATTGGTGAGACTACTCGTGAACTAGGCACAAAAAAGTTGAAAATTAAGTTGTTGGTGTCGCTAAAAGACCCAGTGTTATATAATATATAATATATATTTTTTTTGTTTGTTTGTTTGCTTTATCACTAAAACATCATCCAATCAAATCAAAATTTGTTTCGTCATTATTGAAACTTTAATTAAGGGTTATGAAACTGAGATGGGTTGAGTTGGGTCGACAAGACCCCTGGCGGTCTGACAAGATCCCATTTGTAAGATTCGGTTGTAAAATTATTTGGTGATGAGGGTTAAGTAAGGAAGAAACTGAATTCTCATCTTTTCAAATGAAAGGGTGTATCTTTCAAAATGCGGAAAGAGAAACTTAAATATGTTGCGTGGATGACGTTAAGTATAAGGGAAGAAAAACTGAATTCTCATGCTTCAAATGGATAGGGAGTCCATAAATAAACTATATACAACAAGTGGCTGCTAGGCACAACAAATCCACCCCATTAAAGGCATAAAGTTATTTGGGATCAAATTTAAATTTGATACATCCTTAACCTGAATGTTGATTATAAGGAATAGAATAAGGAATATTTTAGTCTTAGTGACTCATAAACCATTTTTTGACGAAAGTTATGAGCGTAAAAACGATTTGACCTTTTCGTGACCTACCCTTGACCTTGACCTAATTGGACCCAAACAATGGGTCGCTCCGAAGGTTCATTACCCACCTGTGGATACAATTTAACAGTGTTGAGACCAGCCGTTTTCCCGTAAAGTGTATTTTCGTAACCATGTTTTAGTTTTTTGAATGAAAAATTGTATTTTTGACCGATGACCATGACCCCCCAAAACTTCGGACCCTACCGAGCTCACAAAGATGCATTTTCACTATTAGGAATGGTAGATTTATAATGAATAAATTAGAATAAGGGTTCACTATAAGCTGTAGTTGAGGTTAAATCAGATCATTTTGACGAGTTATGAGCGAAAAACGATTTGATCTTTTCGTGACCTGACCTTGACCTTTGATCCAATTGACCCAAAATTAATGGGTTCGTCCAGGTTCATACCCACCCTGTCGATTAAATTTGATATGTTTGCTAAAGCCGTTTTGCCGTAAATTTGCTAACAGACATACAGACAAAACAAACAAACAAACCGACATTACAATATCCCGCTCCCTCCCTCCGGGGGGCGGCATAATTAACAATTGGAATCTCTCTTGGAGAGTTGAGGGAGAAAGGTGAGGTGGGAGTTTTTGAGAAAGGTGAGAGGGAAGCTTGGAGGGGGAAGAATGTGGCTGTTGCTTTGAGAGGGAGGGGTGAATTGGCACTGAAGTTGGAGGAAAAAAGGACGATTGATGGAAAGCGAACCTGCATTGCAAACTGGATTTCTTTTTTTATTTTTAGTTCAGAGAAGCGACTAAAGACATTTCTTGAGGGTTGCAATGAAGGCGAATTAAGAGAATGGAGAGAAGAAACATTGTAACAGTTGGAATTTTTTGACAAGGGATGAAGGAATGGTTGAATAGAAAGCAGTCTGTTGAAATAGAAAAAGAGTCGTGAATTATGATACAGTAATGAGAACCACACTTTGAAAGAGGAAGTTGAAGCATTATAAGAGATCGTTATTATGATTTTTATTATTATTATTGTTATTTTTTTGATAAAGATTACATAAGATGTGGTAAAGGAAAGGTTGAAGAAAAATCGTGAGGTGTATGGTGAATTTGGATCGGTAAACACAGGGAAACTGATGGGTCGATGAAAAGTAGCAGGAAGAGGCGGGTAGAGAAACACATTGTTTCGGGAGGTGTATAGTTAGAAAGGATATGAAGAATTTTTTTTTGATGGATTTTTGAAGATTAGGTAAGATTAGGGAATGTAAGGTTGAGGAAGAAATCATGAACGTAATGGTGAGAGTGGGTCAGTTCAAATAGAAGTAAGATGGTGTGATGGCAGGAGGAAGAAGAAGAAGATGAAGAAGAGGGGTCGGTACTCATGGGTATGGAGGGAGAAAGGGTTTTTGGTTTTTGTTGTTATATTTTTGAAATGTTAAGACAAGAAACAGCGGGTGTAGTTGGGAAGGATTGAGGGGTGGTCGTGGGAAAAGTGGAGAAAATATGAACTGATGTTAACTTGTAGAAAATACAAATAAAGCGATCGTACACCTAGTTGGGAAAGACGGATAGGCCTCAAAGAAACCTGATAAGACAACATCGACAAAAACTCAGAAAATAGCACAATTTTGAAACAAAACTGAACTAGGAACACACAGTATACATGTAGGTAAGAAAATAAACAAACAAAAAGTGACAAATAACGGCCAGAAACTTAACTTTCAGAAAGTCGGCAGAGACCCCTGAGAGAACCACTTTTCAGAGCTGTCGGCCTTTACACCTTTTGACCTTTACCCCTTTTGACCTTTTCACCTTTCGACCTTTTCATCTTGCCACGTTTTCATCTTTACACCTTTACACCTTTACACCTTTTGACCTTTTGACCTTTACACCCTTACACCTTTCAGCTTTTACACCTTTTCAGACCTTTGTCCACTTTCTAAACAATAAGACTTTGATCACCAGGCTTGATGGCATAAAGGGTAAGAGCATCCACTCTGAGTTTGGAAGGTCGGCGGTTCGGTTCCAACCCTGGCCAAGTCATACTAGATACTTTAACCAGAGTTGGTGTCAAAGCCACCCAATGCTCGCCTGTTTATACATTTATCGTTTTTAAAAGATCTAGTCTAATAATTAATATTTTTATAAAGCATTGCAGTGAAGTCTGATCCAAAATATATTTCAAGCAATATATGTATTGTAATATGTAATCCGTAACAAGAGCGCAAGTGAGCACAATATACGCCCGAACAAGAAGTATATAAACAGAATTTTGCTACTACGTGGAAAACAGCATCCTGGTTGCCATGGCAACCACTTTAGATGACTAACGTATGTCACGACATACCATCTCCACTATCTGTACCTATATACCAGATATGAAACGTGAAAGTTG
>CM068953.1:147773873-147784263 GCA_035128595.1 Eptatretus atami
CGTGAAAGTTGAAAACTTTGGGCGTTAGAGTGCGGAACGGAACGGATGGAAAACAGCATTCTGGTTGCCATGGCAACCACTTTAGATAACGAACGTACGTCGCAACACACCGTCTCCACAGTCTGTACCTATGTACCAAATATGAAATGTGAAAGTTTAAAACTTTGGGAGTTAGAGTGCGGACAGGAAGGATGGAAACACAGCATCCTGGTTGCCATGGCAACCACGTTAGATGACGAACGTATGTCACGAACTCCGTCTCCACAGTCTTACCTATGTACCAAATATGAAACGTGAAATTGAAAACTTTGGGCGTTAGAGTGCGGAACGGAACGGATGGAAAACAAGCATTCTGGTTGCCATGGCAACCACTTTTAGATTACGAACGTACGTCGCAACAACACGTCTCCACAGTCTGTACTATGTACCAAATATAATGTGAAAGTTTAAAAACTTTGGGAGTTAGAGTGTGGACAGGAACGGACGGACGGACAGACGGACGACACATAATACGCCCCGATATATATATATACATATATATATATATACATATACATATATTAATACATATATATATATAATATAATACATATATCGGGCGTATAAAAAAATATGTTGGTAGATAAAACATTAGAAAGGAAAAAATAACTTGCACCAAAAAATTTAACATTTTCACGCTGCACGCTGGACCTGACGCTCACGCCGGGGGTATCGCTATAGCTCTCTGTTCTTCGAACAGGCGAGCTAAAAATGGTACATGCAGCTTCCTCAGTTGACACTCAGAATTTAAATTTTAGACCATAAACCACAGACAAATCCCATTGGTTGGCATCCCAAGTGGAGGTGGAAATTTCTCCTCAAATTGCCCACTGAGTACAAAGAAAAAAGCGGTCACAATTATGGTGTAGCCTATAACCAGAGTGCTCTTGGTAGTAACATCACTAGTTATCTAAGGTGTGTGTGTGTGTGTTTGTGTGTGCGTGCGTGCGTGCGTGCGTGCGCGCATGCATGCACATGTGATTTGTGCTGCAGATCCTCCATGAGCCCTTGACCCTGAAGACAAAAAATAATTGTTATTTTTCTGTTTCATTCATCCACAATTTTCATTTGATTCATTAGCTATTTCTCGTATTTCCTATATTTTCATGAGTCCGATTTGCATCCAGGAACACAACGATTATGAGTAACCATTTTTGAAATTGCCAGTCTTTCATTTCGATGCTGAAAATGATGTTTAAAAGACTATTTGATTCACAGATTTTGCACCAAAAGTGCTCTGATTAGAGGAAGTGAATCACTGAAGATACACAGCTCATGCATGAAAGACCTTATTTGTGTTCATACATCATTTTTAAAGTCTCGTATTGATCAAAGTGAGAAAAAAAATTCTCCTGCAGACTTGAAAATATCACATTGGATCCATTTATTTGGTTTAATCAACCATCCCAAAATGCATTTTGATCAAAAACAGGATATAGGATGCTAACAGACACTTCTGTTTACCAGATGCCTACTGGGTGATTACTCTGGTCAAGCTGTCGGTCTCGGAGACTGCTTGTTCTCGCCTGGTGGCTCAGAGAAGGCCGTTGTGCAGTGGTCATACACATCATGTCCAGATGTGGATGAATGCTTGCTGCAGATGCACAACTGCCACCACAATGCAATCTGCATCAACACAGCAGAATCTTACGTATGCCAGTGCAGACGAGGATATGAGGGAGATGGGGTCAATTACTGCAACAAAACGTAAATCTGTGCTTGTTCTTATTTTGTCATTACTTATGATATGGCATGCACACATCAGTATTTAACCTTGGGACAAAATTTGGAGGTGCATTTGCATCTTTATTTCCTTTTTCGTATTGTCTGCAAGTTTGAACATGTTCAACTTGTAAGAGTAAAATTGCCTGTGTTTATCGGAACTCATTTGCATTGAGTGCATTTAGACTGTGATTTGCATACGCATTATCGGTCAGACTGTTTTTGTATGTGGTATCAATCGAACTGTGATTTTCAGTTGTGCTGATCGTACATGGTGCAGTGATTGATAGTACAAGCTCATTGAACACACTGTCAACACTTATTTTCTTCTCTCTCTCTCTCTCTCTCTCTTGCTCACTCACTTACTCTCCCTCTCGCTCTCGCTCTCTCCCCTTGTCTCTTCTGCAGATCCTTTCTCCTAGAATCTAGATGACACATTAAGAGTGATTTATTTTATGTTCTGGCAATCAAACAAGGCAGCTTAGATTCAGTGCTGGTGTAAAAATGAAAAAAAGACCGGCTTTGTGTCCTCCAAGTCAAAGGTGTTCAGTAAGGCCAAATAAAAAAAAATACCAGTTGATCTTCCAGATTTTTTTTTTTTAAGGAAGGAGGAAGCCCTCTTTCATTAATTTTTTTTTTTTCTTCAAAATAGCTGACAAGTCATGTACCCAAGACCAACATACCAGTTTTCCGCCCCCTCCCACAAAAAAAATTGACATAGATCATGTACCAGACTTGTCAGTTTTCTACCCCCAAACAAATATGACATGGGTCATCTACCTGACAAATCACATACACATTCACTCAGCCTATTAAAAATACAATCCACAGTTCTAAACAAATATATAATAAATATATGGTGAAATACAAAAAAACTAGATACCTTGTGCATATTAAAATTATTGGCTATGCCATCTTTCTATTTTGATCTTGGGGGTCTTCAGGACCATTTAATACACAGATTTACATATGTGGGATGTGGACTCACCAGTGCACCCTGGTCCAACTACCCACTAATGAAATCAGAGAAAACATCACATAGCGAGCATCACCCATCAATAACAATGTCACCCATCACATACCACAGCTTCAGGACTTCAGTTCCCATCCGAATTTGCAAACAGATTAAAAACATCTTCAAAAAATGAAGCTTAAATCATGAAAATGATTCGTCGTGTTTGCGCAATTTGTCTACGTTCTACATTCGTCACGCAATTTCTTAGTTTTAAAAGTCATATTTTGCATCATTTTAATCCGAAGCATGCACTGCATTTTATTGCAGTGGCCGCGATGGAACTTACGGATGCAGACTTGTACACAGATCAGCATGCTCGTATACCGCGCACGGAATCTGAAAGTGGCAGTGAATGGAACGCGGCGGAACAGCTCTCGGTTAAAAAAAAGAAGTTGTAAAAACTCAGCATCGACATGGGGAAAATGATCGATTCAAAGAATGGTGTGAGAGCCGTACATGAAGATGTAGATTTCTAAGTGGTACTGTATGTCCTTCCATCTTTCCAGCTTTAAAAAATGAAGAACAAGAACCTTTCTAACTCACTGTGTTTCGTTCCATTCTGGATTGTTGTTATTTAGTTCTTCTTGTGTCAAGTTTTTTTTTTCTGTGTTATTGTTTCGTTTGCATCAGGAGAGGAAGGTCAATTGCCTGTTGGGGAAGTAACTCTCAGTCCCCCAAGAGGCTAGTTTTTTAAGTGGTGCATACACTTCACTGCACAGCTTCCTTCTGACACAGGCACTATTTATTATCTTGCCAAAGGTGACCTGGAAGAATACAAGCAGTGGTTGGCAAATAAAAGGGGGGATGTCATGCTTGAGGCAGTTCCAGAGTTGACGAGGATCATAATTGCACCTGTGCATGACCGCTGGAGCTGCACCACTCGGAGGAAGACATCTCTCTCTACTTCGTAGCCATTACTCACATCCATCTCATCACCCTGTGCACTGACAAACTGCAAGGTGCCAGCTTTGGAACTACCTCAAGCCTGGCCCATTGGTTTGTGTGGCATGTCCTGGTATTTGTCAGTTGCTATTATGGGGTAATACTTATGCATCTCTTGACTGAATATTGCATGTTCCTTTCATACCGAGCTGTCTCTCTCGACCGCAAGATCTGTGCTATTATTTATTGATGTCTTTTTCTATCATTATCCCCGTATTTTATTGCAATAAAAATTATTTGGAAGGAACGTCTTCCACTGATCTGCCTGCCACTTAATAAAATGCCCACTTCATCTTCATTTGGGTCAAACCTTGGAGTAGTAATTGTAACATTGAATGCAGTGCATTTAATCAATGCCCAGTCATTCGCATGGTCTTCAACCCGTGTGCACCGTGTTAAAGTAATTCATCTGATGTGATGATACATACATATGTATATAGATATAATATATATATATATATATATTATATTATATATATTATATACATACACATGCATATATGATTTAATGTCTCCTATATATGTACATATATGTATACATCTCAAGCCCACCACCCTAACCATTAAGCCAACACCAAGCAGGCATATATATGTATGTATGTATGTTGTATGTATATATTATATATATATATTATATATATATATATATATATTATATATCGACAGTCATGCGCCGCATAACGACATTTTGGTCAACGACGGATCCCATATACGACGGTGGTCCATAAATTTATAATGGAGCTGAAAAATTCCTATCGTCTGGTGATGTCATCGCCGTTGTAGCGCTGTCAGTCATATAAAAAGTACAGTATAGCACATACAATTATGTACAGTACATAATACTTGATAAATTAATAAACAACTACAGTTTGACCCCGTTATAACGCGATCGTGAGGTCCATAAAATGTCATCGTGAAAAAAGCGGTGGTCTGCGAAAAATCGGGATTCAAGGAAATCATCTGTTCAAACTGACCCAATGTTGACTAACATCCTAAAAACACCCCTATTTTCGCCCTATTTGACCCGTTTTTGCACGTTTACCTTCTCGCAAATAAATTACCTTTGAATGAAAGAATTCCTGTGAATAAATCGTTGTTGTTACAGTGGAAATTAAAACACAATAAATTTTAGTAAAGCTTTTTATGTTGTTAAAACATTCGCACTGCTCCGAAAATATATCACACAAACTGACAGGAGCTCGTTCCTTCATTTATAAATATAACATCGATGCAATGATTATTTATAAAATCCAAACGCTATTTATTCACCTTTCTATAATCGATGCGAGAGGAGATTGTAAGCAGCCGCTAACAACACACACAGCCGTCATGAACAGCACAAAGGTAAAACTAATCGTCTTCTGTCTATCTTGGATGTGGACAAGATGTGGAGGTGGAGACAGTGAAATGATTGATGCCTGACCCTGTAATAGGCCGAGAAATGCGGTTGTGTTGGTCTTAGTTTTTAACAAAAAGTTTAGAAAGCAAAAATAAATAAATATAAATATTTCGTACAGCTGCACAATGTGTTTGTGTTTTCGGGTTAGGGTTATAACAAGAATAAGAAAAATATATTTTTCTACAATTTAGTGTAGCCAAGTGTACAGTGTTTATAAAAATCTACAGTATGTACAGTAATGTCCTCGGCCTCACATTCACTCACCACTCACTCACCGACTCACCCCGAGCAACTTCCAGTCCTGCAAGCTCCATCATGGTAAGTGCCGAAACAGGTGTACCATTTTTAAAAATCTTTTATACCGTATTTTTACTCTACCTTTTCTATGTTTAGATACACATATACTTACCATTGTTACAATTGCATACAGTATTCAGTACAGTAACATGCTGTACAGGTTTTGTAGCCTGGTGGCATAGCTATCCCATAGCCAAGGTCAAGGTTTGTAGTACACTCTGTGATGTTCGCACAATGACGACGTCGCTTAACGACGCATTTCTCAGAACGTAACCCTGTCGTTTAAGTGGCGCAGACTGTATATATAAAATCTACATACACATGCATATATGATTTAATGTCTCCCATATATATTACATATATGTATACATCTCAAGCCCACCACCCTAACCATTAAGCCAACATCAAGCTTGCATATATGTATGTATGTATATATATATATATATATATATGTACACACACATATACTCTAATGGTCAAAAGTTTAGAACACCCCATTTTTTCCAGTTTTTTTCCTGAAATTTAAGCAGTTTAATGTTTCAATGTACTCTTGAAACTAAAGCATAGAACAAATAAACAATTGCAGATAAAAAAGAAATCATGGAATCTTTTGTTGAATAAAATTTAATCTACATTTTTGACTCATCAAAGTAGCCACCTTTTGCAGATATAACATCTGAACATACTCGTGGCATTCTTTCTACAATGGAAATCAAATATTGTACGAAAGTTCTTCCCAACACTGTTGCAGAAGTTCCCACAAATGTGTTTCATTGTAGGTTGCTTTGCTTTCACCCTTCTGTCCAGTTCATCCCAAATCAGCTCTATGGGTTTGAGTCTGGAGACTGTGCTGGCCATTCCCTGATTTGAAGCCTCCGTCTTGTTCTTTTCTTGCTAAGGTAGTTCTGACACAGCCTGGAGGTATGTTTTGGGTCGTTATCTTGCTGTAGGATAGAACCCTGACCAAGTAGGCGTAGACCAGAGGGTATTGCATGGCACTGCTCTAATGCTTGTGGTAGCCCTTTTGGTTCAGGGTGCCAGTCACTCTGTGCAGTCGCCGACTCTGGATCCAGTTGAAAGAGTCCCAGATCATCACGCTTCCTCCTCCATGTTTGACAGTTGGTGTCACACACTGAGGAACCATCCTTTCGCTTACTCGATGGCATACAAAACCCTGCGTGAATGAATCGAAGATTTCAAATTTTGATTAATCGGTCCATAAGACCTCTTCCAGTTTTCAGTGTCCACAGGCAGTGCTTTATGGCCCAGGCAAGCCTATTTTCTTATTTTGCCATCTTAGCAATGGCTTTCTTACTGCCACTCGACCTGTCAAACCTGCAGCTCAAGTCTTCTCTTCACAGTTAAAACTGAGACTTCCTTACTTTGACAGTGTTCAGCTGTGCTTGAAGCTGCTGTACTGTGAGCCGCCTATCACGCAAGCTGTTGATCTCAGAACTTGTCTTCTGATTGTGTTGTGGCTTGGTCTGCCAGACCTCTTCCTGTCAGAGTTTCCTCCAGTTTGCAAGTGCCTTTTGATGTGTAGAAACTGTACTCCACTGACACCTGCGGCTTTCAATTTTGGCAATTTTCAAAAGAAAGACCTACACTTTTAAGGGTTATAATGGTCTATCTGTCTTCCTTTGTTATGTTCTTTTTCCACATTATGATAGAATATACACTTCCTGCAGTGCAATATTGTCCAAATAATGCTTCAGAGGTGGAGCAACACAGTCTGTTCCAAAACTGCTTTTCTACAGACAGAGGGTTTGTAACTAATCAACAAAAGTTGTGACACCTGTATGAATTTGTTTGCCTTAACTTTCAAGCTTAATTTACTTCCTTTGCTGCAGAACAGCTGCAGTTGCCAACCATTACATACTTGTTCCCTGAAAAGGGCCTTTTTTATCAACTCTGAAATTTATATTATTTTCAGTTTTTGGTGACCTAAACTTGTTTTTTTAACCTTTGGGCGGTTTACCGCTTAGCTTTGTACCATTTATGAAAACTGAAAATGGGGGTGTTCTAAACTTTTTGACCGGTAGAGTATATTATGTATATGTATATATATATATATATATACATTGTTGTGGATTTCCGCCCGCCGGCGTGCGGACGGCCGCTTTTAGCCAATGGCGGCCGCTCTCGCCCACCGAACGGACAATCCAGTCCCAGCCTTCCGATCAAATCCGAATCCCGCTACGGGTGTGTTTTTAGCACAACCACAGCCTAGTCCACACTCTACCCGCGCTACAGGGTCAATCGCCGAATTGTCGATATACCTATTAATCGCGCGGGCAGACTACCGAGAGACTGTACCTCAACGGGGCCCACTTGAAACGAGCCACTTAGCAGCTCGCTTCGTTTTGGGATAACGCAGCGGGTTATTATCGCGAGGCCCGTTGGACCCGATTCTATTATCGGCTATTTAAAAACCAACTATATTCCGAACGCAGAACGCAGCTCAATTAAGGGAAGAAGGACGCAAGGAACGGGTCAACATTCAAACAAGCACATTTATTTACAAAGCACCCATAAAACAGTGATGCAGTCATGCAGGTATGCAATTATGCAAGGCCGAACACGCACGCAAGTATACAACCAACAAAAGCAATGCAAAGAAGCTACTACCGTCTATCCATTATGTGCACAATGCACTTAACAACAGGTTTACTTACGGACATGGCGCCACAACGTTCATGCAAAGAAACAAAGGAAAAACCCCATAAAGACAAGGGGGTAGACTGGACCTCTTGGGTCTTTATAAGCACGGAGCCATGTAGACCGCAAAGGCTCGGAGAGCCGGGCTGGTTACCTTCACCGTCGTGGTGACTCGCTAGGCGACCCTCGATGTCCCCTCTCCAGAGACCCACGGTAAGGCACGGTACGGCAGGCCGCGCGCCTTGGCTCCGCTGCGCTCCGCTCTCTCCAGCTCCTACTGCGGCTCCACACCACTGCCCACAACTCTGACACAACTCTCTTCCTCTCCTCCACACACAACAACCACAACCTTGCGTTCAGCGCGCCCTTTTATCTCGAGCTCCGCCTGCCCCGATCTCTCCCGCCCCTTCTTCCAGCACGCGCGGGAAACTTCCAGAGACAGGGGCGTTTTTTTCTCTTCGATCGCGGGCTTTCTTTGCCTTTTCCAGGGCGTCGTTGCTTCATGTTCCTCTCGCAGGTTTGTCATGGGGGAGGGGTGAGGCCGTCGTCCGTTCCCCCGACGAATGCTAGGCTTCCCGCCAACCGTGTGCCGAGGTGGAACGCGGTGGGGTTACGCGTGGTGTTGTTGTAATGGTGGCGTGGCTGGCATTTGTGGTGGTCGTGGGGTGGTGTGGTTGGCGGTTGTGGTTAAGGGGTTGTTGTAATGGTGGCATGGCTGGCATTTTGTGGTGGTCATGAGGGTGGTGTGGTTGGGTGGTTGTGGTTAAGGTGTGTTGTTCTGTTGTTCAGAACAACACGGTTGTTCTGAAGGCGGTTGTGGAGAAGGTGGTTGTTCGTTGTCTGTGGGGATGTTGGCGATTGTGGAGAAGGTGGTTGTGGTGGTTGATAATGCGGTTGGTCCAAAATAATGATAGCAAAATAAAAACGGCAAACTCAAAGATCACAGCCCTGCACACGAATAATTGCCCGTTAAACATCCGTGGGAAATCTATCTGAACACAGACTTATCGCATAACATGATCTAAGGACCTATATGGTGCTCTGCGAATTTCCACAACCGTAACAATATATATATATATATATATATATATATATATATATATATATATATATACATATAGTTTTTTGTTCCACAAATTAACTTTTGTAGTATGGATTAGCAGGGTAGATCAAGTTACATCTTTTGTTTGGATGCACCTTTTGTTATAGTTATTGTCTGTGTATTCATTAATTATCATGTATGGGTATGTATATATTGTATTTTTCAATGTTACTGGATGACAAAGAGGGAGGCGAGTGTCGCCAACACCCTAAATAGAATGTAAATTCCCATCTTAACCGATAAGGGGCACTGCATTAGCAGCACAGTCCTGATCCCAAGAATGATGCAATCAGTGGCCTGGTGCTGCACACAAATGGATGGATCGGTGGACATTCATTTTAAAAGAAAAAATATTTTGACAAATAAAACGATTTATTCCTCGACGGATTTTGGCAAAGGACGTCTCTTGCAACTTATGCATTGAAGGTGCTGGCCACGTATTAGGCCAAATAATAATAATAAGAAATACCAGTTGATCGTTCGTCCCACCTGCTTCCTTTTTTTTGTAATTTGTTATTTTGTCAAACATCATGAGAGGAGAATAAATAAATAAATAAACCTTGCCAAAAGGTGACCAAGTGTGACTTCTTTAAGTCCACATGAGGTGAACAGAGCTGCTATCCACCAGGAGCGACTCCTTGAGGAATATCTGCCTACGCGAGATTCCAATGAGAATCGTTTCTACAGAGTAACCATGAAAAATATGCGTTTGCCTCATAACGTCACCAAATGACGTCATAATTGTCTCAAGCTGACATATCTAGAAAGCACTCATCGAGTGTTCAATTTGAGGTACTACACGATATGGTTCCTAAAACTTGAAAATTTGACCTTGGGGTGAAATATGTTTGACCTTAGGCGCTAACCATGAAGGTCAAGGCCAATCGCCACCAAAAATTAATCAGCTGAGCGCCAGACCATGAACTATATTCCCATGAAGTTTGAAGACGATCCGATCAAAATTACTCAAAAAAATGGTTTCGTCGACTCCCCTGATTTGCGACAAAGTGACCTTGACCTTTGACCTTGACCTTCAAATTTTTATGCGCTGAAAGGACCTCTATAGGCCTCTGATATGCGAAGTACAAAAATTTCCAATGATAACTGTGCTCTGCAGAATTTTTTATACGTGATTACAGACAAACAAACAAAAAAAATAAAAAAAAAAAAAACCATACAGGCTGACTAACATATCTCCCCTGGCCAAAAACTTCAT
>CM068953.1:147790535-147812543 GCA_035128595.1 Eptatretus atami
CCACTGTAACAACAACGATTTATTCACGGAATTCTTTCATTCAAAGGTAATTTATTTGCGAGAAGGTAAACGTGCAAAAAACGGGTCAAATAGGCGAAAATAGGGGTGTTTTAGGATGTTAGGTCAACATTGGGTCAGTTTGAACGATGATTTCTTGAATCCCGATTTTTTCGCGACCCGCTTTTTTCACATGACATTTATGGACCTCAACGATCGCGTTATAACGGGGTCACACTGTAGTTGTTTATTATCATTATCAAGGTATTATGTTATGTACTAATTGTATGCTGCTATACTGTACTTTTATATGACTGACAGCGCTACAACGGCGATGACATCACCAGACGATGGAATTTTTCAGCTCCATTATAATCTTATGGGACCACCGTCGTATATGCGATCCGTCGTTGACCGAAATGTCGTTAATGCGGCGCATGACTGTCGATATATATATATATATATATATATATATTATATATATATATATATATACATACATACATACATACATAATATATATGCCTGCTGGTGTTTGCTTAATGGTTAGGGTGGTGGGTGAGATGTATACATATATGTACATATATAGGAGACATTAAATCATATATGCATGTGTATGTATATATATATATATATATATATATATATATATATATAATATCTATATACATACATATGTATGTATAATCACATCAGATGATTACTTTAACACAGTGCACACGGGGTTGAAGACCACTGCGAATGACTTGGGCATTGATTAAATGCACTGCATTCAATGTTACAATTACTACCCTCCAAGGTTGACCCAAATGAAGATGAAGTGGGCATTTTATTAAGTGGCAGGCAGATCAGTGGGAAGACGTTCCTTCCCAAATAATTTTTTTATTGCAATAAAATACGGGGATAATGATAGAAAAGACAATCAATAAATAATAGCACAGATCTTGCGGTCGAGAGAGACAGCTCGGTATGAAAGGAACATGCAATATTCAGTGCAAGAGATGCATAAGTATTACCCCATAATAGCACTGACAAATACCAGGACATGCACACAAAACAATGGGCCAGGCTTGAGGTAGTTCAAAGCTGGCACCTTGCAGGTTGTCAGTGCACAGGGTGATGAGGTGGATGTGAGATAATGGCTACGAAGTAGAGAGAGATGTCTTCCTCCGAGTGGTGCAGCTCCAGCTGTCATGCACAGGTGCAATTATGATCCTCGTCAACTCTGGAACTGCCCTCAAGCATGACATGCCCCTTTTATTTGCCAACCACTGCTTGTATCTTCCAGGTCACCCTGCACTGTGGGATGACCCTGAACAAATGTGTTCTGCTTTCCTCCAGGGCTCTCCAGTCCATTTCGCCATCATGGCTTGTGGTTCACTGACCAGACAGTTTGTGATGGTATTCTTTGAAGCGCGTAGTAGCTTTTCGGTGCCTTTGAAATTCCCAAGTCCTTACCTGGCCTCACCTTTTACAGGAGGTTTTACACAATGCAATCTTACTCTATACTGTCTTAAAATTAACACTCACTGCTGCTTCGGTGCACGTCTTACAATGCGACTTTCCTCGTGATAAAGAGCTGTTGTAAGAGGAATATAACCTATATGGTCACATGGTCCATACTCTCCTGAACACGATCTATCGAAGGATCCCATCTCCTTCCACGTAACATTATATTACGTATAATATATTTGAGAGGTACAGGTTCAACAAACCCTTTTTTTATTTTTTGCAATCACTTCAAATAATGTGTGGATTTTTCTATGAGAGTCCTGTTTATCAAACAAGATGCGTTCCTAAAAACTGAATGTTTCTTTCAGCTGCTATATTGAGTGCAAGCACGGATACTGCAGTTATGCACCAGAATACAAGTGTGTCTGCGACTTAGGATGGACAACCAACCAGTCACTTGCAAATGACACTGGGGTGGGTTGTGACGTTGATTGCGGATGCTTTCTGCACAGCTTTTGTCCAGTTGGCCTCAAACACTGCATTGAATGTAAAGGTAATTGTTCGGGAGAAGGGGATGGAGATGTGGAAAATATAATTTATTTACGAGATGCAGAGTGAAATAATTCCAGTGCTGCCTTTAAGCTCATTTCTTTTAATGTATGCAGATTGGACAACGGGACCGTTTTGTGAGTTTTGCAAGCCTGGGAGTTATGGCAATGCAACTTCTCCAGCTGAATGCAAACCATGTACCTGTAATGGGCATGAGGATGCCTCGAAGGGCTTCTGTGACATGGTGTCAGGGACGTGTTATTGTGCCGGACATACTGATGGAATACACTGTGACCACTGTGAGGCGGGATTTTATGGAGATCCTCGGTATGTACCAAAGTAAGAAAGCAACATCAGATACAATGGTGCTTCATCAGTTTTTTTTTGTGAAAAAGAAAAATTTATCAACAAGTGAATAAAATAGAAAATATTCTTGAAAGTGAATGCTATTTTTATAAAGTTACGCCAAGTCAAAACCTAACAATCCACCCCCTTGGACAAATGTTTGTTGTGGACTTGAAAAGGTCTACATTTTCACAAACTAGAGTTTATTAACTATATTATTTCATCATATCTAAACAATGCTATTTGTACAATCTCATAAAAAAAATTTTGACACTCAAATTTTCAATCGTAATGATGTGTGTGTGCGTAAGAGAGAGAGAGAGGAGAAGAGAGAGAGAGAGGAGAGAGAGAGAGAGAGAGAGAGAGAGAGAGAGAGAGATGAGAGAGGAGAGAGAGAGAGAGAGATATGGAGAGATATAGAGGGTGAGAGGTATAATATAGAGGTGGGAGGAGTGGGAGTGGGGCGGGGGGTGGAGAGCGAGGTGATTCCAGCAGATGTAACATACAGTTTAACGGCACACACATTGGTTAATCGCCCCGCCTGTGAAACACCGGGATGAGAGTTTATAACTGTGTTGGGATTCAAACCCAGACTCAACAGCTTAGAGCATGCATGTGTACCTCTTGTCTCTCCTGCCATGATGTTAACAAAACATTTCATTTTGTTATTTTATTTGTATTTAACTTTGCCAAAGTGACTGCAGAACATCTCAGGGTCATCGCAGGTGAGTGGGCCCTGAACATTGTTCAACTCAATCAATATACAGTATTCAGTGACAGTGTGAATATTGTAGAGTGCTCACCAAGTGGCGTAAGCATTCAAATATAGCAGTTGATAAGAAACGGCTCACTTGGCAAGCGATTAGCGATTGCCAAACCGTCATATTAAACCCACATATGGCATGCTATGTCCTTTAAGATTAGCAGTGGGAACTGCTGCTAAGTTCAATTCTGGAGCTTAAATTTTGTAATTTGGCTTCGGTTAACAGATTCTCGAGGTTATGGCATGTGCAAAAATTAAATAAAGCCACGAACGCTGGCGTCTCTGGGTTTTATAAGCATTGCAATGTGTCCATTGATTCGTAGGTATGACGAACAGGCATTTGATGATATGAGTGAGGAAAGTGAAAAAAATGAACTTTATTTTTAAGAAATCATTGTGACCTGTTCCAAGTCAAGGCATGATTGAGCAATCCAAAAAATGGCGAATTAAGACACCAGCGAGGTAACCCAGGATGTGCTTTAAAGACCATTCAAGGGCGACATGGCTGAAGGATGCGCCTGATAAAGGACACAACTAAATAGGCCGTTAATTTATCTTCAAAAGTGTTGTTTTATTTCACTCAAACACTCAATTTTCACTCGGACACTTCCATGGAGTTCCATCAGTGTGGCATGAAAAGTTCAGGCTGCTATGTTTCTGGTTTTGGAGTTATTGAGGAGACACTCCCACTGACCACCACACAAACCACACACACACACACACCACACACACACACACACACACAACACACACACACACACACGCATTTATTATTATATTCAGGGTGGGGCAGAGAGAGATTAAAAAACCAATTTTCTGGATACTGGTGTAGTGGGAAAACTACATGTTACCCTACTACATCACCCTGTTACATTCACCTTGTTACGTTACCCGACATCTTCCTAATCACATCATACCATTTACATCATACCATCAAGAAATTGCCGGAATTTCTTTGGAGATGCTCCGCCGCATCATGCAAAACATGCGTGGATGACTCGAGGCATTCATGTGCAGAGACTGAGGTCACCTCGTGGATGTGATGTTCAATAAATAAATGGCATGCAATGTACTTTATGATGGCATATTTGTAATTTGGCAAATACAAAATGTTAATTTTATGACTGAGTTTTATTAAATCTCCCGTTTCTCTGCCCCACCTTGTATATACGTCCAGATTGAAAATCAAAGTTGGCATCTTTGGAACTCTCTGACAAAAACATATGAACTATGTGTATCTCGATTGTGGAACCTTTTGAACAACCATCCTGCAGTTATGGTTGTGCATTGCTATGAGAGTAATGAGAAAATGTTTAATATGGACAACATGATGATACCACGTATATTATAAAACAAGTTTTTATAAGTATGCTTTGGCTTCTACTCGTTTAATTCCTATCACAACTCAAAGGTGGGTTTTATTTTAATTTATCTGAATAAACAAGAAGCATAATACATGGTGCAGATTAAATGATTATTTTCATCCTGGTCCCAATAATTAATCTGTGGAGGAATAATTTTTTTCAACTGGTAATTATTGGAGAAGGGAAGGACCCATGCTCATTCACAACGACCTGCAACAAGGGAAGGCAATAAAAGTCAACTATAATAAGTGGATTATCACATGTAAGCCAGACAAGATGGGATAGGCACATTATCACAATATGAATGTCATTAATGAGCCAGTTGGGTTTTACTGAGAATCAAAAAGTGAAGTGTTATTTTTTTATGAGAGTACTTTAATTTCATAAACACTGGAATCCAAAATCCTTCATACAAATGCCTTAATTTGGATTTGAAACCACTGTATCAAGGATATTTCCATAACTGTTTATCTCTTTCTATCTGTTGATCTCGATTTTCATTCATTCCCTTTGTGTAGAAATGGTGGACAGTGCTACAGGGAATGTGTCGGTCGAATTTTTACCAACAGCACTCAACCTGCTGCATTTGGCTTCCCACGGGGGCCTGAATCTCCCCACAATGGCCGGATGTTCTGCCTATGGGTATTGTCAGTGTTTGACGAACCGTCTTTGCTGCACTCGTATTCGGTCACGATTGAATTGAAGATCGATGTTAACCTGCAATGTGAGGTAATGTGTGACTTGAAAGCATGTTATCTTACAAGCACATGCTCATTCTCTGACTAAATCCACTTGATCTTAGTTTGTGCTGGTACATATTTCATGTTTTTCCAATTTGTGTTTGCCATTTTTTTTTTGTATTCAAGTCAAGGTTCATGGAAGTGATAGAACATTGAGCATATCAGGACACCACAGATAAAACGGAACAGAAGAAAGAGTGGGGGGGGGGGGGGGAGGGACACCAACACCAGGATTGAGGGACAAAATAGAGACTTGGACAGAAAAAGGATGTGGGAAGAATGAGAGGGAGAGGAGGATGCACGTGGGGAACAAATGGATAGAGAAATTACTCTCAGGAAGGAAAAATTGGAAATTTGGGAGGAGGTGGGCTTGGGGTGGGGGTGGTATGTTAAATGGGGTTGAAAAGATCATGGTTTTGGATGGAGGATGATCTGAGATGGTGGTGAACAGGTATCACTTTGCATTTTTCTATATTCAAGATCAAAGCTCATGGAAGAATATGGAGACACAGTGTATAAAGCCAAAAACTGACAGCGAGCAATAGTTGGACATGACAAGGAAGGAAATTGATTAACAAGAAAAGAAGAGAGTAGAAGAGGAAACACATTAACCAGCGAGGAAGAGGGTTGGGTTAGCTTCGGTCATGTTAATGGGGGTAAAGAATATTTGGGTTGGGATGGGGGATGAAATGAGATGGTAGTGCAAGGCCTGCTTGAAGCCTTGTCAGGAAGAGTTGGATTGAATCGCTGCTGGATGGCGGTTACACAGATGGGAGAGAAGAGGTACAAAAGTGTTGAGGTTTGCAGCAAGCCTGAGTTTTGGTGGTTTAATTTTGGGAGTGGGTCATTTGAAGTAATGCATACCATACATCTTTGAAAATCTGGAAAGGATCAGGTGATTGAGATTACAGGGCATGTGACACTAGAGGAGAGTTGTTAAAAATAGATGGAGGCCTGCAGCCTACCTGCAATGTGACCTTTTGACTCCATCGTAGGTGATTACAATAATTTTTGAGAGTTTTTGATGAGAGGGAATCCATGACAGACAAATATGATGCCGTGGCACTGACTTATACTTCTTATCTTCTATACATTATCTATCATATGCTACGTTTCGTATGCAGTTATTGTTTTCTGAAAGAAAATCTATGAAGTGTTATCAGTTGGTTCTTTACTGATTGTTATTATTATTATCTTCTTTCCTCCAGAAAAACTATTTGTACATTTTTGATGATATTCCAGAGTTTGTTGGCGGAACTTTGAGCACAAATACATTATGGAGAGACAACTCTTTGGTTGATTTATTCTGTCAAGCCTCATCACAGACACTTACAATCAGCCCAAAATCTGGTGTGTAACTTTCTCGTATTTTGGTCATTCTCAATCTTTCAAACATTTTAATTTCTATTTCTGTTCTCTCCTCTATTCCACTGAAGGTGGATGGAGGTTATGTTTTACACCTCTGTTTGGCTGTCTGTTTGTCTGTGAGCAGGATATCTCAAAAGGTCATGGACAGATTTGGGCAATACTTGGTGGGCAGGTTGTGCGTGTGTGTGACAATAATGAAATGATTCAATTTTGGTTAAGATCCAGATCCACATACAAGAAAAAATATATTTTTTTAAATTTCTAAGTGATTCTTCACCATTCAGAGATAGGGCCAAAATGATATATTGCATGATATTTCAGAAAGTTGTGGACAGATTCATGCAAAACTTGGTGGACAGGTTTGGTGTGTGACAAGGACAAAGTTATTAAATTTTGATGAGGATCTGGATCTGGATACTACAATTTTTGAAGTGATTTCTCACAATTGAGAGATACCACCAAAAACGATTTCGCACGATATTTCAAAACGTTTTGGATGGGTTATGACAAAACTTGGTGGATGATTTGGGTAGGTGATAAGAACAAGCAGATTAGATTTTGGCTGAAGTCCCGATGCAGATCCAGCCTATCAGTGGGATACAAAAAAAATACTGTTCAGCCTGGCAGAGGTATGCGCTCTATCGAGTGCCGATTAGTTATTGTATGCAGGGAATTGTGTTTAGTTTTAGAATGAACCGCAGCTCAATGATAGTTCAATGATTGTATGACATGGATATACCTGAAGAATTGTGGTTCATCGTTTCTCCAATATATTTTCCTTGCAGGCATCATGGCAGTGTATGTGGAAGGTAGCATTATGCAAGATGAAAGACCTGGAAATTTCAATGCTTCATATTATGTCCACACATGTTCCCCCAAATGCTCGGGCTCTCAGATCTGTTCTAATAGCAGCTGTACCTGTCCATTTGGATTTGCTGGGACGGAATGTGAAAAGCTTCCTTGCTCGAATCATTGCACTGAAAGATATGGATTGGGTTGGTGCAACAGAGTGAGTTGTAATCATTTGTGAATACATTTGTGTATGTGAAAGTTATTTCGTTGGTGATTCACTGCAACATATTGTCGAGGATATTTGTGTGCAGTTTGTAAATCATCTGTATGTGCGCTTCGCAGGAATCGATGTTGTGTGAATGTGAAAAAGGATATTTTGGAATCATTTGCAATCTGAAACAAAACAGCAGCGATGTGATGTGGGACTTTTTCATGGAGTTTCAAAATGTGCAGGTGTGACTTTCAAAATTGATCAAGAAAGAGATGCTACTGCATTCAACCTGTCAATATTTTACCAATGCATCCTTGTGTAGTGTGTGTTGCATCACGTGCATTTGCCCAAATTGTAGCACAGTTACATGCTGCAGGGATACACATTTCATCATGGGGTTGTTTTTTATGGCGGTTGGGGGTACATTAGGCTTGCTTGTCTGTCTGTAATTGTTTGAGGGAAAAGAAAACTCTTTGTGTTTTAATTTTATTTACTACAACGATGGACATGAGGATACCTTGTAGGTAATGAGTATGGGGATACCAGGGGTTTGTTCAGTTACCAAGCAGCATAGCTAGTGCTTGTCAAGCCAGCCATTTGTTATCAATGGTTTTGAATGGAGTTCTTGCTTAAGTATTAAGCCATTTCGTGATCGCTCCACAAGAAACTTGTAACTGAACACACAGGTTTTAAACTGGTACTGTGATATTTCTAAGATCATCATTGCTCATTACAGTCTCCCCTCCCCCCCCCCCCACTTTCTTATGCCTCCGCTGATGAAGTTGCCGGAGGCATTGTTTTTGGGTTTCTGTCCTTCGTCTGTCCATCCATCCATCCGTCCATGCCAATTTTCTCTGTTTCTCTACAACCACTTATCTGAGTGACAAAAAAATTTTCACCACAACGTGTGACTACTCATGTAGAATGTTCAAATGATAATTATGATGTCATAGGCCATATGGTATGGCAGCCATGTTGGAAAAAAAGGAAAACATTGGACCTCTGTATCTCCAAAACCGCTCCATCTTACTATAATTTACTGTCGTCTGTCTGTATGTTCCCAGGTACTGCAAAAACGGCTGAACCGATCGCAACCATTTTTTGTGTGTGCAATCCTGGACCCCTTGGAGTAAAAACACATAAATAAAATATCATGACCCCCTTGACGGCTCCCGTAGGGAGTGGGTGCTTCTAGTGGAAAAAATTTAAACTGGCACATTGAAGTACTCCCCTGGGAAACAAGTGTGATTTTTTAATGTCATACGTAGCTTCATTATGACATCATAATTGCATATGATGAACCGATCAGTGTGAAAATTTGATCAGTATGAAAATAAAAAACTCCGATCAGTATGAAAATTTTTGAGAGTCATCTTGGTGTAAATTGTATGGAGGGAAAAAAACATTGATGACGTCATCTGTCATGTAGTCTGGCAGCCATATGTTTGTTTATTTTTAACATAAAAACCTTAAAAAAAATCTTCTCCGAAATGGCTGAACAGATTGAGTGCAAACTTTAGAGGTATGATCGCCTATCCATGAGCAACAAAAAGCTGTCCATCTATGATATCATATGTCACATGTTTTGGTAGTCATATTGAATTTACCAAAAACCTTAAAAAATCATCTTGCTCAGAACAGCTGGACAGATGAAGGGAAAACTTCACACACATGTACTCCAAGCCTTGGGGATACCAGGCTGTTCACGAATAATTAATAGGTCGCATGGTGTGGCAGTCATATTGGATTGAACGAAAATCTTTAAAATTATTTCTCTTGAACCGCTTCATCATTCGACGTGAAACGTCACAATTATGATGTCGTCGTCATGGGGAATATGAGTTTTAAATTTCATCCTGATCGGATGCATGGTCTGGCAGCCAGAATTATTTATTATTTTGAATCTGGGTTCAGGGATTTAAATCAAGCTTGGTAGAAGGTTATATAATGATATAATAATGTGGGTGGAGGCATATCTGGCGACGTTGTGACGTTGAAGAGTGCCCTGCTAGTTTGGATATGACTTAATTTCTTCAGGCACCTGTTGATGTCACTAAAGCTTTGAAAAGCTTTATTTGCCGATTTAATTATTCAGTACCTTTTGTGTTTGATTTTATCGTTATGGCTAATATTCATGAGGTTAATCCATAAAGGTGAAATTAATGTTTTTCGTTTCAAGAAGTTTGTCATGAAGTTATTTTGGTCACATTGCTTTTTCTTGTTGTTTTTGCTATTGTTTTTGTTTGTGACCTTTGTTTGATTGCTTTTGCTTCTGTTTTTTTTTTAAAGGAAAATGGAGGTTTTCTTTCTGGATTTGGACAGTCATTTACAAAGGGTTCAAACAACTCTTTGTGGGTGTTTGGAGGTTCTACTCTCTTCCAGAAAACTGACAGCAGTTTATATTGGTACATACAGCCTGAAACAGTGATTTTTAAAAATTGTTTCTTTTCCTTTTGAATTTAGATTGCTTGTTGTTAATTATGTCATTGTTTGCGAAAGCATACTGAACCAGGATTTTTTTTTTTATAAATCAGACCTGCCGGTTGCATCATTGTCGCTTTATGCAGTGCTACTATATATTTGAGCAGGAATTTGGAATTTGGTCAAGGTCCCGATGATGAGAATAATAAGATAATAATCTATATAACAATACGCTTATCATTCCATCTGTCTGTCTACCTGTCACATGTCGCGAGATGATGGAATTTCACAAGATTGTGAATTCTGCATCAAGTGAGGAAGCAGGAGGTACCATTTTTAAACTGTTCTTTAGGACTTGGCTAGGGTTCAAACTGCCAACCTCCCAGACATCAGAGCATATGCTCTAACCATTACACCACCGAGGCTGTTTCCACGGTGGCATAATGGTGATTGTCTACTCTTTGTCGAAAGGCATCATGGGATGATATTGGATATCCACAACAAATGCCAGCAGATGGGTCCCTGGCTAAATGTACACCTGAGACAGTAGTCTCGTTACTGCAACACCCTGCCTGAAAAGCACCAACCTGACAAGTTGTCGGCTGATCAGGAACCAAATCTAGACTAGACACCTCAAAGCTAAGTCTGCTGCCCTTGTGTCATCATGTCAGACACAGTGATGTGTATTTAAGGTTCATGCAATATTATTTCTCCTTGTGTGTGATATTGAGCTGCATTATGTGTAGACAATGTATGTGATACTGAGCCTTGAGCTAAATAAACATTTTCATGCAACTGATTATCGTATTTATAATCAAAGCCAATTCGTACCACATTACAATGAGAAAAAGCAAGCAAAATAGTGTTTACTTACACTACCAGTTATGCAACAATTTTCTCATTTCTTACAGACTGTGCACAAACACTTGCAGGTTTCTCAGGTATAATGTGTTCCAAAATATGTGACATGCAGTAATCATCATGGCAAAACAGGTAAAAGTAATCCAATGCTTTGTAATGACCAGGTTAGATCTCCAGGTGCGTCGCTGGCAGAGAGTGGTCTGGACTGCGCTCAGCACCTGGCCTGATGCACGATACCATCATGCAGCTGCAACTTTGCCCGCAAGTAACTCCTTGCTTGTAGTGGGTGGAATAACTCAAGCTGGTGTTCAAAATGATTCCTGGATATTTGACATGACCTCTCATGAATGGATTCAAGCAGATAAAGTAAGTATGCATAATATTCATGATTGTAATCATTGCTATTATGAACTCGTATGCAGATATTAATAATGTTAAAATTATATGTTAAATAGCGGTGGAGATTTAATCTGAGAAGATATACCATGCACCCAATAAGAATATCACTCTCTACTGGTGAAGAAAGCTTATCTGGAGACTGCTCACCGCAAAGTTGTGAAACTGGAGTATTAATCTCGTGACAGATAGATCAAATTATCAGCTGCAATTAGAGTGCATGGTAGATCATGCTGTCGTAGTTTTTATTAAATCAGAATCTAGGCTCATGGAAAAGTGATGTAACAGGACAGAAAGGCAAACGACAGACTGAGCAGTGAGGCTGTTTTTTTTATTATTATTCTTTTTTATTATTATTCTTTTTTTTCCGGGTCTAACCACCTCACAATGGGGCAGTTTGAAAATACAAATTATGCACACATGTGCAGACAACTTTATGAGGACACTGGACTTGACCAGACAATACTGCCACTGAACTTGGAGGGGGGGGGGTGTTATGTAACTTCCTGGGCCACTCTGTGTTCCAGCTTACTCATGACATTGTCATCTTTATGTGCAGCAACACCATATTTATTTTTTCTCTTTTCTTTCCACTCTGTGGACAATATGTGACTTTCGAAATACACGTCTCAGTGGACATTACGTGACTATGAAAGCTAAATGAGGCTTTTTATGCATGCACTCTGGTTTTGTGTTTTCACTGAATCGGCTCGGCTTGCTGGGCATTTTAACCTGCCGTTAATAGTGCAAAATCAGTGATTCAAATCGTACTTTAAACATCAAATTCAACATCCAGATGAAAGAGTGGCAATTTCAAAATGGTTAACCATAACTGTTCTGTTCCTGAATTAAAATTAGACTCAGGGAAATATCTAGCCTGTTGGTGATGCTGTGCCAACAAGTGATGAAACTGTCATGGTGGCTGAGGGGGGCAGGTAACACTTGGATTATTTATGTATGTACTAATTGTGAATATCATTAGTTGGAGAGGAACCAGGATATGGTTTTAAACAGCAAAGGGCTTACCTTGTGTGTGTGTTGTGTATTTATATATATATATAAATATAATAATATATATATAATATAATATATATATATATATATATATATAAAAAGCCTGCGTGTTGGTGCAGTGGTAGCGGCAGCGGCTTGGGATCCAAGGTCCTGAGTTCAAGCCCCGTTCGGCCACTGAATTAATACACCAGCGGGGTTGACTCAGCCTGTCATCCTTCGAGGTCGGCGAAATGAGTACCAGTATACTGGGCCGGTGTATACCCCGGATAAAATAGGTGTATCATATCCCTGTGGCGACCCAGGGTTGCGTCAGAAGGGCATCCGGCCGTAAAACATGTGCCAAATCACTATGCGGATCATACGGATGATCCGCTGTGGCGACCCCTAGCGGGAGCAGCCGAAAGAAGAAGAAGAAGATATATATAATATATATATATATATATATAATATCTATATATATATTATATATGTGTGTGTATAAACCTTAAAATACTGGTGTGTGTGTGGTGTGTGTGTGTGTGTGTGTGTGTGGTGTGTGTGTGTGTAATTATATAATATGTTATATATATAATATATGTATAATATATATATGTGTGTGTGTATAAACTTAAAATACTTGTGTGTGTGTGTGTGTGTGTGTGTGTGTGTGCTGTGATATATATATATATATATATATATGTATATATAATATGTAATATACTATATATATATATATATATGTAGTACTATATATATTAATTATATATACCGGGCGTAGTGGCGTGCCGCCTATAATCCGGCTACTCGGAGCTTGGTTGGTGGATCGCTTGAGGACGGCGAGGTCTGCGCTGGGCCGCGCTATGAGAGGGTGTAGGGCAGCCCGGAATCATGGCGAACCATCCTTATCCCTGTGTCGTAAGAGGCGACCAGGGTTGCGTCAGGAAGGGCATCCGGTTGTAAAACCTTGTGCCAAATCAGTATGCGGATCATAACAGATGATCCGCGTGTGGCGACCCCCTAACGCGAGCAGCCGAAAGATGAACAACACAACATATAATTATAATTAATATATTTATATGTGGTTTCTCGCTGGCAAACCCACTGGTCCGCATCTCTTGAAACTTGCCAGGTTATATTGCTGGGGACCTGATATGTGCCTTCAAGGTTTGATAGTAATCAGACAAGTCCTTTCCCAAGTTATGGCCATTCTATTTACCAACCAATGACATGACACGTTGCTGCGGCCATTTATTTACTAACCAATGACATGACACGTTGCTGTGTAGGCATGGCTGCGTAGGCCGGTGCGCGGCCGGCCGACGATGATGTCACGGGCCGTGCCGGTTAATGGCAGCGAATGTCATGGCATGCAAAGACGGAGGTAAACTTGATTTTAATTTGGATTTTAATTAACTCTGTGTGTGGAAGTGTGGTTGTTGCGAGAATGCGATAGCGAAGGAATGGCCTGTGTGGTTGTCGTTTCTGGCTCGCGGTTTGAAAGTTTTTTTTGCTTGTTTTGTTTGCACGTACGACTACGCACGTACGGCATGCACTAGTATCTATAATTCCAGCAATCTCTGTGTGTCTGTCTGTCTGTGACCGCTGTTTCTCGACAACCACTGGTCCGATCTAATTGAAACTTGCCAGGTATATTTCTGGGGACCTGAGTATGTGCCTCTTCAAGATTTGATATTAATCGGACAAGTGGTTCCCAAGTTATGGCCCTTTATTTACCAAACCAATGACAGGACACGGTGATATGACATCACAATTGACGTCACAATGTTTTTTTTGTTTTTTTTTTTGCAACGATACGTCCACGCACGTACGGCCAGCACTAGTATAAATATATGGTATGAAATTGTATTTATAAGTATGTATAGTATAGTATATATATGTATATATATGTATACAGGTAGTCGTCGACTTACGACCTATGAGACTTATGACTGTTCGACTTTACGACCAGAATGCTCCGCATTTCCGCCCACTCAGACTGCTCAGTTTCCGCCCCAGCACCCGCCATTGCTAGCGTGTTAGCGTGGTCTCAATATGTCTCAATATGTCATCCCCAAGATGTCTACCAAGAGGAAATTATCTTTGTCTACCCTCAATCTGCAAAGGAGAGAAAGGCCATTGATCTCGCCACGAAAATGCAGGTGATCAAACAGTATGAAGGAGGAAAGAAAGTGAATGCGATCGCACGTGATCTTAAGTTATCAGACTCGTCCGTATCGCACTTATTATCCGTATCGTGAAAATTACGAGGAGAAAAAAGAAACAAACCATTCAGACAAAGCTCACCATGTTGACGAAAAAAAACAACTCCGGCTACCCCGAGCGCTGCCTAGCTGATAACATCGACGATCCACAGCCAAGCACGAGTGACCAATAATATGTTTTGTATTTTTTGTATTTTTGTATGTTTTTGCAAATACAGTATTAAACCAATTGTACTGTAGTGGTGCAGTGTTTGACTTGAACAAAGAAAATGTTTATAAAATATGACTTACAGATGATTATTATATCATTATACAGTATAAATACATACGGTAATTTTTGCATCGGCCTATACAGTACATAGGCCTGTACACTATAAATAAAGCTAAAAATAAAGGTTGGCCGACTTACGACCAAATCGACTTACGACCGATCGGTCAGAACCGACGACTACCTGTATATTATCTATATCTATCTATCTATATATATATATATATATAATCTATTATATATTATATATATATATATTATAATATATACAAAGGTCGACGACTACCTATATATATATACAGGTAGTCGACGACTACCTGTATATATCTATATATCTATATATCTATATATATATATATATATACATATATATATGTATATATATAATAATATATATATATATATATATATATATATATATATATATATATATATATATGTAGTGAGACTAAAATAATAAACAGGTGCTTATAAATCTCTTCTAAAGGCTGAAATGATGAGAAAATCAACTTGTTCATTTAAAATATTGACAAAGAAGACACCCTGGAGGGGAAAAAGTGATGCGTTTACATTTTCCAATATCCCAACCCCCTATCTAATGCAATTTCTACTGCTTGAAAGCCGGTATTGTTTTTCCCCCAAAAAACGTTGATTGTGACACTTTATTCTTTGGGTACATGTTTTGAAATTTCACCAGCTACATAATAAGTAAGAAAATAGTAGTCCCTATGAATGCCGAGGGGGTGCATGGTGGGTCCTCCTGGCCCCTGGACAAATAATTTATTTTGATTTTATGATTTTAATAAAAAGTCAAATCTCATTAGAGAAATGTTAAGAATATTCACTCCTCTTTCAATTAATATTTATTAGCTGGAATTGCAAAGTTCGTTAACAGGAATTTATTATATTTATTACTGAACACTCAAAACACAAAACCACAACAAAGGCAACAGGAATTGCAAAGTTCGTTCTGGTCACAAGACTTTAAGTAGGTCAAAAATGGCTGGCTTAGTAAATTTTTTTCAAAAATCTTCTCCAGACCCACCAGTCAGAATGCTCCCAAATTTGGTTTATAACATTAGGCCAGAGTAGGGATGTTAAATTGCCGAGGTCATGCCAATCACGTGAACGGAAGTGTGTCAAAATGGCCGACTTAGTCATTTTTGGGGGGAAATCACATAAATTCCTTCAAAAATTGTCTTCTCCAGACCCACCCGTCAGAATACTATCAAATTTGGGTGACAACATTATGACAAGGTCCTGATGTTAAATGTTGAAGGCCATCCTGATCACTTGACTGGAAGTGTGTCAAAATGGTGATCACAGAAATTCCTTCCAAAATCGTCTCTAGACGTACCAGTCAGAATGCTACCAAATTTGGGTTAAAGCATTAGGACAGGGACCAGATAAGCTGAAGGTCCAGTGGTCCTATTTTTTTTTATGATTTATCTTGTAAGTGTATATCTTTATCATGATGGCCATGATGCATTGTTTCTATCTGGATTTGTTGCACTGCAGGTAGGTTTTCTGCCCAGAATTGCAGGACATACACTGACTGAAGGCAAAGAACTTTTGCTTTTAATTGGAGGGTACTCTCCAGAAGATGGATATAATGACAAGGTTTTTGAATACAAAATGCACGATGGAAGATGGTGTGTTCTGGACTGCTTTGGTGCTCGCCCATCAGGTGGGAAGTATCAGATTTATGCTGAAATTTCATTTTGTATGATTGCAAGTTTAATCAGTTGAGATGCATTTCTTTAAATACACACTGTTGCAAAGTTTCCTTTAAAATGACAGATATTTGGCTTTTGAAAGATTTATTTGCTCTTTTGGCCAAATAGCATTGATCTAATGTGTGTGCATGCTTAGTCAATTTTTTGCACTCCTTACACCTCTGATACCTTGGACACAAGGGGTATATGTACAGTATTCCTGACAAAATTTCCTCTTTTCCAGTTGTATATATATGACACACATGTCACAACACCTTGCTTTAGACATGTGAATTTGCATTCAAATGCAACAAATGTATTTGCTCCAAACTCAAAACAGCCTCAACTAAAACATGAATGGTCAAAATGCCAACAAGAAATTCTGTGTTCAGGTTTAGGCAACAATGAGTTGCTCGAGAAACCACAATGTTCTCCCAATAGGCTTTTCTATTGATATAATTGAAGTTATGCTCCTAATTGCTAGCATCTGATACAAACACACATACATGTTGTCATGTCCACACCGGTTAAATTAATTACCCCGACCCAATTGTCGTGGACGGGGTGGTTAACATCAGCCTGAATGGATCGCCAAATGGTTTTCTCCTTTGGAGGCTTACAGCTGAGATTCTCGGGAGATTTGGCACGCGCGGGACAGAGGGCGGCAAAGCACATATAATACCAGATGCGTTCATCCAAACGGAGAACAAGGGCTTATACTCGAAACCACAACAAATAGACAGACACAAACAATCTTAATAAATAAGGGTTTAATGACATAAATCAGATATTTATAATATAAATTAATCAAAACGGGGTAATAATGAAACGTGAGATAAACTAAACCTAATTTTGAGGCGCTTCCACACAGATTTTAATACAGATAAGGGGACACAATAAATAACAGAAAAATCCCTCCTTTTATTTTGGCACTTGGCTTCTTATCCAGAAGTGGTCTTCTTATGAGCTTGGGTGATCGAACCCGTGTCGTCCTGCGCAGGCTCACAAAATGGCGCGCAGGTGCTCTCTAGGTGGGAAACGTATGGGAGGTAGTTCAGGTGGTGATATTCAATACCATAACTCAAACCGCCGCGCAGATTCTTTTTATGATCGCACTTGCCGACGCCACTCCTCTGCAAAAATGTTGCCACCTTCTTCCCCGAGGGCACAACATGAGGCTTAGTGGTGTAGTCTCACACGACCCAGCCGAACAATCAATGGCAAATGTCTTCCTCCATCGCGTGAGCAAATTCGCCTCAGCATGAACACGAGAATCGTGCAGCCTTCTCATCATGTCAATGGGAAGCCAGAAAAACAAGACCTCTGTCTCCAAGTGCATACCTCACAAACACTGTTTTCATGCTCCTGTTTGTCCCCACTGACCACTGATCCACACTCAATTCTACTTCTTCTCTCTCTCAAACCTCTCTGACCTCACCCCATACATCATCCAATCCAGCAGTGTGGTCTCGCAATTTGTCATTCCTGGAGGCGGGGGTTTCGCCTGTTTGGAAATGTCCAGCTTTGTTGTTGTTCTAAGGACATGATTCCTTTTTTATCACCTGTCTTGAAATGCAAAAACATAGGAAAAGGTCACAGGGGGCAATCACATACTGAGAGAAATTCAGCCTTAATCCCTACCTAATTAACACAGCACCACCCCCCCCCCCACCATGTGGTGACACGTAACACTTAAGCTGACAGTTTCCAAGTAAGTTACATTGAAATGTCTCCTACCCATCCACGGACCATGCTACCCTATACAAGCTTATTGCTATGAAATTCCTCCATCTACCCAACAAATACAACAATATATCCAAGATACATAATACTTCGAAGATATAAAGCTATTTTGAATCACTTACTCTTTGACTCACTAATATAAATGCTTAGCATTTTCTAGGTGGACTTGAAAGCTGAAAGTTGATATACTGATGGAACTCAAAACCATTATTCCAGGAGAAATCACAAAACCATTGCAAAATGTCCATAAATGGAAATATCCTGCAATGAATGTCGGCCCGTGTTGCCCAGCCCCACTCCTGGTCGGTCACGCGATCCAATACAATGGGACATCACATGATCTTGCACGGGCACGATCGCTCCCTGAGGGAGCTGGTGTTTCTCGGTCTTATGGCTGAATAGCCGTTCGACTCGGGCTCGAACAGAGGTTTGAGTCCCACCACCAAGGCTATTTTAATGCCATGCGACCCAGTCTTTGATGACCAAATCCCATGGGTCACTAAATCATGGGTGTGCCGGCCAAATGGATCAGAAACCCTGAGAATGATCCCGGGCCAAAAATTCCTCGTTACATTCTTTAGGAATTTCTGAGCCACCCAGTCGTCGTACGTTAGCACTGCAGACCGAACCTCATCTGTGCCAAGTGGGACTCTGGCCGTGCATGCTCTCAGTACAGTTAGCGATAAATGCTGAGCCAATTATCCATCTTAGGGAGGATGTGATCACCATGGGTCATGCACAAAGACCAGGAGAGCAAGTGAATCAACAAGGGTGTGTATTTAAAATAACTTTTAAATCCGGTACGGACCCACGAAGCAGTCCAAGTGTACAAAACAGATCATATTTAACCTATGCCTTAGGCCTTCATTCAAGTGACAGAATGGAGACTGAGGGAATTCACAAGGATATGACAAGAGGTTATTGTCAAACCCGGCTGGCAGAGCCATGCAGGAGCTCTGAATGCACTCTGATCGAGGCAGGGGAATTGTTGTGGGCCATAGATGGAAGTGCAACTCGAGTGGCAGGGTCATCGTTCTCAGCTAAAAAGAGAAGATAAACTGGAGTAGCAGCACCTCGGCAAACTCAAGCCTTCCCTCATTAATTCCCAACCGTTTTTCCTCCTCAGATATCTCGCATCCAGTTCTTTCGTGATCTTCTGGCTTTTGCCTGATTGTGCTCTTTATCATTGGTCATGACACAACTGATGGCTTGGCCGTCTTCGTCGTACTAGCCACATCATGAGCCACGAGCCGACTTTTCCTCATGTGTAACGGCTGGGGCTCGAGATGTTCGGGGTATTCCGGGTGCCTTTTACAGGCCTGTTTGGTTTTTACCGCCAACCTTGTGCATAAGGTGTTTGGTGGTGCTTTAAGAGAACATAGAGGACTGATAACAGAAGAAAGAAAAGAAAACATATACTCACAGGGTCCAATAAAGTAGACACAGAAAATAGGAGGGAAGACAAACAATCTCTCTATTACATCCGCAATGCATATCGATTGTACATTATGCTTATACCAAACGGATACAAAGAAATAACTTATGTTGTATTGAACAGTTTCACCCCATGCCGCCAATTATATATGTGTGTGTATGTGTGTACGTGTGTGGGTGCATGCATACAAGGAAGTGCAAGAGTGAAAATTGGGTGTTCAGGTTAATTAAAACACCCCTTTTGAAGATAATTAACGGCCTTTTAAAAATTATATCCTTCATCAGGCGATCCTCGGCCACCTTGTTCTCTGGGGTGTTAAGGCGTTTCCTGGGTAACCTTGCTGGGGTCTGAAGCTGCCATGTTTTTTGGCCTGCTCAACCTTACCTTGACTTGGAACATGCCGCAACGATTTCTTAACGATGAAGTTGTTGTTTTCACTTTCCTCACTCAAATTATCGAATCTTGTTCATCACTGCACAATTGCTGGTACATTGCAATGCTTATAAACATCTGGAGACGTCAGCGTTCGTGGCTTGACATTTCGGGCGTCTCTGGAAGTGTATGTTTAATGTGTTTGCTAGTGCATTGCCAAACTAGCCGTTTCTTAACAACTAATTCATTGGGGTGCTTCTTCACTCATTATTGAATGCATGTTCATAGCTGTGAATCACTGGGTGCATTGCAATGCTGATAAACATCCAGAAACTTCAGCATTCATGACTTGACATTTTGGGCGTTTCCGGGAGGTGTATGTTTAACGTTTCTCGAATCGTGTGCCAAACTATCCATTTCTTAACAACCGTTTCATTGGAGTGCTTGCTTGAGTGCTTAAGCCACTTGGTGAGCACTCTCAAGCTGCTTGGTTGTTCGTTTCGGGAAAAGTATCCGTGCTCTCAGGGGAACATCGATTAAACAAACGTACATTTCTGTCTGTGTTGGACCTGATTTGAAACTCAACTACAGGTTAGCTGATAAGCATTAGCCAAAATAACTCAAACTGCAATACGTGTCCACTGGGTGAAAGAGAATGACATAATCATGGCAAAAGTTGCAGTGTTATCAACCAGGTTATCCTCTTTCATAGTAAGACATTCCTTTAATCAATAATTAGGTCAAAAGACTATTGGGTAAAGGGAAACATAACTGACAGCTAATTCAACTACAGCATAAAAATTAAATTTATAAAGCACCAGCAACCATTATAATTGAGAGTACATGAATATAATTATTTTTCTTCCACATTCCCCCCTTTTTTCCAGATCAGGAAAATTTGAATAATTACATTACACATGATCACCATACCCCATTCCTAGAGGAGAAAAGATATCCGTTACACAAGTTCAATCAACAATGGCAGCAAGTGCTCATAGGAGAAGAATGCTGGATGACGACCATCTCAATAGTGTCCCAGCCAGGTTAATGAGTGCATTTCCATTTAATTCATGGCCTTTTCATCAGCAGGTGTCACAAATCGAAAAGACATGCTACCTGAGGCCAGAAGATAAGCATGTCAGGGTGTAGATAGAGTAGCACCCAACGGGAAACACAGTCGAGGCACTCCTTGAGCTGCAGAGAAGGTAGGTCTTGGCAGGTACGAGCTTGGGCCCAACACTGGGTTGAAGGAGACAAAAAGGACTCGAGTTGTGACCCAGAGATCCAGCCCCAGCAGAGTTTGTGGCCTCGTAGCAGCAGTTTGTGCAATGAGGTTTGATTCACCAAGGCGAGCTGTGCACTTTGAAGGCAGCCGCGATGGCTGCACGAGCCCTACCTGCACCATTGAACACATGTTGCAGATGACTTGCCGTGTGGACCTTCAGGGCCTTCATTGTGCATTGTGCGACCATGGCAAGTTCACGATGTATCTGCAGAGCAGCAATTCGCGAGTGTGGTTGGGGACATTCCTCCAGGCAGGCACCATGCAATGGTGACGTTAAGACTTTGCCTTGCTGTGGTTTGACTTGTCCAACCTTCTCTTCAGTGGGTTTTTTCTTCTTTTTTTCCCTCTTTCTTTAGCATGCTCCTCTTATCTCCTCAGGAAGGGGGTAGTTTCATGATCACGAGTTGATTGTCCACTCACCCAAATCTGGGTTCTCCCCATCATCCAATCTTTCGGTGGAAGTTCTTCCAAAGCTTCATTAAACGAAATCATGCACTGCATAGTTCAACTGCTCTCAACACTCCGAAACAAACAAAATCAAGGTTGAGCATCGATTAAACACGCCAATCAATAAACATCATGGGCTCATGTATTTCAATAAGACTGACAAAGGTTCTTATAGAAGCATTTATTTGCATTACATGTGATATCAAAATTTTATCCCTTTCCTTTCCTTGTTTTTCGCACCTAAACGACATGCTAAAATATACAGAAAT
>CM068953.1:147818748-147831929 GCA_035128595.1 Eptatretus atami
AACTCTATGAGTTGTTGTGGTTGGATGAGTTGTGGGATTATCCCATGGTCTCCCACATCCTTTTGGGGAATGAGGAACAAAAAAGGCTTACCCTGTCCTTCTGAAAATACCTCTACGTTATCTAGCTCTGGATTGTGTGTTTTTCCAAAGGCTGCGTATTTATCTTCTGCCGTTCTTTCTTCATCCGCTTCCCTCCTATGTCGTTTTTCTGTCCAGTCTGTGCATACTCTGGTGGGGGTATTTATGGTATGACGGTCAGAAAATGGATTCAACATATTTTTTTCCATCTTCACTGTTATTCTTCTTCTCAGAAATAATTTGATGAACAGCATGATCATAATTAAACACTCCACGCATGGACTGGCCTTCCCTTCCATCACTCTGCCTTCTGCTTCCCCCACCCCTCCCTCATCTCACTCCCCCACCACTATCACCGCCCCACCCTTCCCTCCTCTCTTCCCTCACCTCCTCGCCCTCTGCCTCCTCCCACCCTCGCTCCCCCTGTGCATCGGCCCCCAACATAGCCCATCAGCGAAGTACAGTGGTATTGCTGTTATATAATACGTCAGTGTGCAGTGTGTGTGTTCGTCTCCTCATAACTCCTACAAACATGAACCTAGCAGTCTGAACCTTTGCATGCACACCTCCCATCACCACTGCCTTCCTTTTCTTTTTGTTCGTCCGAGCAGTGTGAAGGAGTGCTATTATGGTCACATCCGCATCCATAATTAATACATATATATTAAAGATGTAGATTCGAAACCCATTCTATATACTTCTGTAAGCCTACAAGTAAACTCTCATAGTGTAGTCGCACTGTTCCTAATACCGTCAATTCCCAGATGCCCTCTTAAAAGCACTGGCTGTGTGGTTTCAGTGATAGCAACCCGAGGAAAACGTTACCTAGTTCTCCTAAAGCATTTCCAATCTGGCCTAGGTTAAAATGTATAGCACTGAAAATCTTCAGATAATCCATCATGGCACAGGCTGCCCCCTAATGGTCAACCCCACATTCCTGTCTGAAAACCGAAAAGAGCTGGTTCTTTTTACCAAAACGCCAGACCTTTCCTCTTTGGATTTATGTGAACTTAAAAGGATTTCTGTCTTTGTCCTGACACATCCATCCCACAGTATAACACTTCTGAACTGAGAGACGAACTTAGAGCCTAAAATAAAGACTCCTTGTCTACCCACACCATCACTCGTTAGAGATCCACAAAAACCACGACACAGATTGGAAATAGAGCCATAAAATTGGTACTAAGAGGGAACGAACGTTGTGAACTGTAAAACTCAGTGTGGTTTTGGACTCTTCACTGTACGATATGAGCAAAATGCCCACACACCAACCCGCGGGGTGTCCTCAATCAAGCGCATCCTTTGCACCGTGATCGGCGCTCTGTTGCACTCCTCTTCATCCCTGGCCGAGGAACGGAGTCTTAGACAATCGGCGACCCAGAATTACTCACCGACTTTGAGGCTGTGGACCGGGAGCCCCGTGTCCACACTCAAGGTGCAACTAATCGGTGCTGTGCGCAACACCGCTCCTGCAAAAGACAGCCTATAAGTAAGAACTGCACACCTGGCGGAGAGAGAGTTCCTTTGAACGCAGCTCCAGGGCCTGACTGCCAAGGACGAAATAATAACGGAAACATAGAGATTGTCAATGTGTTATTCGAAGACCACAGGCTGATAGCTAATTGTGACCGGAAAGGTGTGGATAAGGATACCCAAGTAAATAAAGAAACCAAGGTTCGAGTCCCTGTATTCTGTGTTAGGAACGCCCACGTGAAGTCTGCTTGTGGTGAAGAGATAATCAGATTCCACTGTGAATAAGGAGAAAAATGGTTCGAGTCCCTTTTTCTGAGTTGGGTGCTGAGAGACAGATAGGTTTAAAGTCCTGGAAAAGGCTTAAAGGCTTTTGGTAAGAACGGGACCCCTGGTTCCGTGCAATAAATTGGAGAAGAAACGATTTAAGCTATTAGGCAGTTGATAACGTAAGAACATAAGACTGGGATAACTCGCAAGGAACAAGAGTTACCCAAAGGAACAACACCTTAAAGTGGAAAACACTGGAGAGGGCATTGCAGCGTGCTAACGGAGTCACAACTGAGACAGGACAGTAATCGATTTAGATTCAGAGGAATTCTTGAACCAACGGGGAAAAAGGAACACAAGTTAATGAAGCAGGGAAGGGCTTTGTTAGAGTTACCTGTTTGGATGTATGTGTGAATAACAATATGGTGGGAAGGTTGATTTGTGTTAGAATGTAAGTTGAGTGTTTTCAACCTGGAACCATGTGTCTGTGTGTCTCTGGTCTCTTGTGGTCTATGTCTGGTCTGTCTGTGTGTCTGTGTCTGTGTCCGTGTTGTCTGTGCTGAACTTGATAGGAATGTAAGGTATTTATTATTGAGTTAATTGTTCGTTGAAATGTCTGAAATTATTGGCATAACAGGTGAAGGTGGTTCAGTGTGTTGTCCCAGTGGTGTCTGGCTGTGTCTGTGTCTGTGTCTGTGCTCTGTGTCTGGTCTGTGTTAAACACATATGAGATGTGGGGTTCTCAAGCAAGACAGGAATTTAAAGGATGACAATCCATTGCCACCTAAGCTGAGTGTGAGTCAGGCACGTAAGGTTCTGGTATGAAAGCAAAATCCGATCTGAAACCCCACTCTTAAAGAGGAAATCATATCACACACCTCAGGACGTTACGGTGGTGCAAGTCACGTGACCCGCTGCGGATCGAGCAGGCAGAACAAAAGCACGAGAATTGTTCTCGCGAAAAAGGGACGGCTTATTGTGAGGGTTTGAAGAATAAATGGAGAACATTTTACAAGTTTTTGAGACGCCCTTTATAAGGTCATAAAATTCTGCGATGAAAACGACTTATCAACATGTTGAGAAATATTCTGTCACGTGATATCGATCGTTAAACCGACACGCCTCATGGATGGGATAAAGCTCGAACGTGTGCGTGATGACGCATCGCGCATCGGCTCAGCGCACTGTTTAATGAAACGTCTATATACTGTCTCTGGCTTGAAACACTGTACACCATATCTTCCGCGCCTGTTGTGGATAAACAATCGTGATAAATAAATGGAATGGTCTGGATAAATGCATACATGATAAATGGCATGGTCTCTCGTACCTTGTACCATTGAATATCTGTATTCAATAATGTAATAATAATAAAAAATGATATCATGATATCGTGTGGGGCAACTGAACGGACAAGTTATATACAGCGGAACAAAAGTAGAAAAGAGACACCAAACGAGACGGCGACGGAAACCACAAACAAAACAGACGACCAGTACCTACCTCTCCGCCTACTCCGACGACTGCCTACGAATCAAACCGTCACTACCAAAGAGCACGGAGAGACGCAGGCCAACGGCACAGCGAGAGGCACGCCAGACCGGACACAAGCAGGAAACAGAGAAGAAGCAAAGAGACCAGGGGAGAAGAATCAACGGCACTTATCCTAAGCAACCTGATTGGACGCAAGGGAGAGGAATGGAAGGACTGAGAAAAAGAGAGAGGGAGGGAGGAATGTAGGAGAGTCGCAGGACCGAGGAGAGGGAGATTGAGGAGAGAGAAGGAGTCGGGGGGAAGGAAGGAAGGCAGACGTGGGTGTGGAGCAGTTGAATACGAGCATCCGGCAACAAATGTGAGCTGCAGAAATACAGAAGAGAACAAAAGACCACCCCAAGGAACACAGGCCGGCTTCAACAGGCTCGGAGCGCCGAGATAACCACGGCTCCAACGCGAACAGCACCGCTCGCCCGGAACGAGCACGCCCGGGCCCCAACGGAACGCCCGGATGACGAACGCCCACGCCCGAGCACCGCCGCCCAGCGAGCTACCGGCCACCCCGAGCATGACAGGCGGATCCCAGAGACACGCGAAACGCCGCCCAGATAAGAGATCAACAGAATGGCCACCAAAAAGCGCGGAGGGAACCACACGCCCCACAGGTGGGCAGCCTCAACACAAAGAGCCCCAAAACCACACGAGGACACACAAAACTCGCCCTAAGGACAAGCACCGAAGCCACGAGAGACGCGAACCGGACAAAGCGCGATGAGCCAAACAGTGCGGGCCATCCCCCACGCCAAAAGGATTCACTGGAGTGCAACAACAGAACACCAAAAAAACACCACCCCCAATCAGCCCGCCCAAAACACCGGCATTGCAGCGACCCAGAACCAAACAACCAGAGGGAAGGAACCAGAACGTGCCGGCACCACGAAAACCAACACACGGCGGACACAAACTAGAGAACAGGCCACACAAAGAGAAGTGCCAGAAACGACCAAAGAAAACCAGCCCAACAGGAGAAAGAAAAAGAAGACCCAAAAGACATCTCTGTCCAACCCATCCTCCCTTGGTCCAATTTGACATAATTTGCCATTTCCCCAAGCTCACCGAATAGGTGGGCCTCCATTTGACGCTGAGTTGACCATCCCTAGGCTCCGCCACCCCCAAACGGTATTTGCAAATGCCGTGAACAGCAATGACAACCTCCAAATGAGAAGACCCGACTACTGGTGCCCAGGTTAGCATCTGTCCTTCTTGCTGCCACATGCCTCACATCAAATTGTAGTATTGTGTAGGTAATTTCACAAAATGCTAATTCCCCAATATGATTTAGGTAATTCACAAACACTAATGCAACAATAATATTTAGGTAAGTCCACTAGACACTACTTGCAACAATAATATTTAAGTAATTCTAGAAACACTAATTGCAACAATACTTATTTAGATAATTACATAGACACTTATTGCAACAATACTTATCGACAATATGCAAATGTAATAATGGAGGCAGAGCACTGTGAGCACTCAAGGCGTGGTGTAAGCTCCTTTCTCAACTTGCGCTAGAAGACAAAAAGCTCATGAGATGCATATTTACATATAAGGGTCATACAAGTATTTCCATACATGCCTTCACTATCTGGTATTGTCCATTTTCCACGATTATGCATATGCTAGTCAAAACACTGCCACATCTATCATAAACTTCCAGCAGCATTTTTACTTGTAGATTCCTTTCTTTCTTGTTACAACTTCCTGTATCTGTGTGTGTAGTGAGATGCGTGAGTCCGTGTTTGGCTTACCTTTTCACTTGAAAGTTCTTGAGTAATCAGTAATACCTGGAAGAGCCCCCAGGGCGCCCTCCGCAGAACACCTTGTTGGCCCCTCAGCTGGTGGGGTCGGGTCTGGTTGTGGCCCATACGGAGGTCCTGGGGTCTTCCTCCCTGAGTTGCTGTAATTATTATGATGGCCTGGGTGAGGGTGAGGCTTCACAGCATTTCTTTAGACAAATGGAAATGAGAATCTTAATCAGAAATACTCCAAAAATCACCACCACGATGATTAGAAGCGCTGACCCTATCAAGCGCAGCAACCAACCCCCCAGCCCTGAAATATGGATCTCCACCACTCATAGCCCTCCTCGCGATCCATTCGTCCGCTAGTGAGGGCTTTGCAACTTTTGTAGTCGGCACGCCCGGTTAGTTATGTTATAGGATCCGGAATCCAGACGCAACATTCTCTGTCACTCATCCCGCACACCCTCCTTGCTCCCCAAAAGCATATCTAAAGCTACTCTATTCTGCATTACCATGGTACGCATTGATACTAACATATCCGACAATTCCGTACAGTAAGCCATGGATACATTGGTACATATTCCAAAGCTAACGAAATTTTATCTATCTATCGCTATTCATGACCATACTGGCTCCCGGAACCATACAAACCAACAGTCACTACGATTTTGGATGTTGGCTATCTCGGTAGCTAAAGCCACAAAGGTGTTTGGAGGTTTACCGGAGATTCCTTGCTGCGCACCCACAAGAACATTGTGGCGCTTTCATGATGTCCCTTGTTTGACCGTACGATTGAACAAGTATAACCAGACGGGTATTATCGGGGACCAGTGGGATTCGAGTAATTAAAGATGCGTGTTGACCCCATGCGAATCCGCTTTTCTGCCATGTCCCGGTGTTTTGTTTTTCTTTTTGCTCTTACCTGCCAAGTACTCCGACTGTTTCCCCTATTGCTGTATCCTCCTTGAGGGTTTCCTATAAGACCAATTAACTATATCTTATCTCTTCGTTCCGTTCCACCAGATCATAAGTTCCATTGGCTTGACACATGGCAACTCTATGAGTTGTTGTGGTTGGATGATTTGGGGATATCCCATGGTCTCCCGTATTCCTTCGGGAATGAGGAACGAAAAGGCTTACCCTTCCTCTTGAAAATACCTTTACGTTATCTAGCTCTGGATTATGTGTTTTTCCAAAGGCTGCGTATTTATCTTCTGCCGTTCTTTCTTCATCCGCTTCCCTCCTATGTCGTTGCTGTGTTGCTCCTAGTTCCTTTCCGTTCCTCCTTTACCGCGGAGTGTGTGTACGGTGTCTTTGGCTTGAGTGTGTTAGTTCGTTGCCTAGTGACAGGCCCAGCTGCAAGGAGTAGTGTCAGTGCCAGGAGACGCATGTTGGATCGTCAAGGGTTCTGCGCTGGCCCCGGTGCTCCAAGGTCTCTGTTCCCTGGTCCTCCCGTTCCACGTTGGCAGGTGTCTGACTCTCCTGTAGTGGGCCTCTCACCACTCCGTCTCTTTGTTTGCGGGCCGGCTCCTTCTGTTTGGTGGCGGTGTAGGGTGCCTTTTTACAGTGCGAGTGGTGTATCCGTGCACTCTTACCTCCCACTTTGACGGGAGGGCGTTGTCAAAAGTACAGTGTAAGGTCCGTCCACTTTGGTTGTAGGGCGTTTTTCTTCAGGAACTCTTTCACCCAAACCCGATCAGTGGGTTTAAGATCATGCAAAGAAACTCCAGCTGGTATTGGTAGCGCTTCTTGCACCTGTGAGTAAAAAATCCTGATGGTAGCAGTTAGCACCACATAATTCATCATCCATCAGTCTGCAAGACCAGTCCATCCCATATCTGGGGAGCAGAGGCGGTAGCTAGGGCGTCCTGTTTTATTTTGTGGGCGTGAGCCCCCTTGTGGCATAAATAGAGCCCCGCGTCAGCGGCACAGCCATGCCTCAACCAATGATGCAACAACAGCCAAAAAGGCAGCACACTTCTACACCCCTCCTTTTTCTCGTATGGCCACTTTTGTGAGCACACGAGCAAATACCTTTTTTCTTACTCCCCACAACTCACCAATATATCTAAATCCATAAGTCGTTTTTTTTATGCTTCATTATAAAAGAAATGGAAATTTACACACAAACACCCATACAGGCGCTGCCCAAAGGACTGGCCCACACCAGACACACACACCCCAAAAAGAAATGGACCCCGTCGGGTCTTATTGATACCCCCACTCGAGGGAAGGTGAGCTGGAGGTGAGAAGCTTCCTTGGACCTTCCCGCCTCATGCGGCCCTTGATATTCGGCTCGGTGGTACTTGAACCTGCAACTCGATGCTGCTGCAAACCCCAGGCGGAGGGTAGCTTCGGTATCAATGGAACTCCCCCACAGGCGCTCGGCACGTATGCACTCGAAAGGCCGATGGTTGAAGAAGTCAGGAGGGTTTGTCGTTGTTGGAATACAAGAAACCAACTACAAACAACTCACAGCACACGTACACTTAATTCCCATTAGACATAGGACAAAGGAGATATCCATCCACCTGTACTTAATATGCTAACTGAGCTATGGGACCTGAATGTCAAGTACTCATGGCTGCTAGATTCGCACACAGATCAGGCACCCATTCCCCAGCTGCCGCCATTCCCAAAATAAAAATAATTTCCCTATTACATATTACATAAACACCTTTGAACATCCAAAATAGCCCACAAGCCACACCTCACAACACATGTCCCCTCAATAGTATACTTGGGTCCTGCACAGCTGCAATTTGCCTTTGTAATACCTTTGGCAATTTGAGATTGCGCTTTTGTCCAACAAACTTTCATCCATCTTTCAAATATATTTTTCCACAAATTCAGTACAAAAATCATTAATCTTTGACTTAACAAATTGAAATTCCTTCCTTCACTGATGTAAACTGGTCCACTATGTGTTCAAAACTCGGCAATTATACTCAGCAGGCAAAGCACAGTCTGTCTAAATTCTGTTGACTATTTGCTCACCCTCCTTCCACAACAGCCCTCTTGTCTCTCGTGCTGGACGGCCTCTTTTCTTTCCTTGAGTGTAATTTACTGTTGTGCAGTTTATAACGCCATGCGGTTTGTTGCACTGTTCACAATCTCTTCTCACAGCAGATTATTTTCCCGTTCAGGAACGAGTATTTATCATTGTGTGATATATTTTCGACACAGTGCGAATGTTTAACAAAATAAAAGCTTACTAACACAATCTTTTATTTCAACTGTAACAACGATTCATTTCGAATCTCGAACAAAGGTAATTTACTTGCTCGAAGAAAACGTAACTAGTAGCCGGTAGTGGCTCGGTGGTGGGGTGGCGTGGGTAGGGTAGTAGGTAGGGTTGGTGCGGCTCGAGCTGCCCGGGTCCTGAGTTCAATCCCCGTCGCCGCTGAATTAATACACGAGGGAGTTGACTCAGCCTGCCATCCCTCTCCAAGGCTGCGAAGTGAGTACCACTCCAGCGCGTCCACCGGCAGAGGGCACTGCATCATCGACACAGTCGCTTACAACCACAAACACTTGCACAACTCCAGACACCCGAGATCACCGGTCATCTCCCGCCGAGAGAGCTGCCTGAGATCATGCATCATGCCTAAATCGTAGAGATCACATATTATGTGTATTCGACTCGTAAATTACACGCCACTTTTTTTTTTGGCACGTCATCAGCACGCCCGGATGTACACCCGGTTGAGCTGTAAACCTTTGCTCTGCACTCAAGCGAGTCATCACCGGCACAACGATCGAGGATCAACCACAATTCCCTCCAACGTGTCGATACTTCATCACACATTAACTCACTCATTCTTAGTTCATTCACACCAATTCATTATACCGTTGCTATTCTCAATAATTATAGTTTCCATTATTCACTCATTACACGTGCACTTGTAATGAATGAATGAAAACCAACCAATTTATGACCTCGACCCCGTTTTCCAACAAAGTGAATTTCCTTGGTCTACCATTCATTTCCTCTTTGCGACTTGAGTCGGATACTCAAAACTTCATGTTATGTCGCCGGAAGTACGTTCACACAACAACAACAACAACACAATTACAAGTCAGAATAATCCGTTACTTCCCGATCTTATTCACCGTGTGGTCTTCTTCTTCTCTATTTTTGTTCCCAAGCTGTACATACAATCCTATGTCCGTTCGAGTTGCCCAAAACGATCATACATGCATCATCATTTTTTATTATTATCATTATTAATACCAGAATTCAAATGGTACATCGGAGAGACCATCCATTTATCATTATGCAATTTATCAACATCCAATTATCTGTATTATCAACGTACAGTGTTCACAGCCAAGACAGTATATGAGTTCATTAAACAGGGCGCTGGAGCCGGCGATGGCGCGATGAGTTCATTCACCACATCGTTCTGAGCTAGTCCATCATAAGGTCGGTAGAACACCACACACAAAACTCCAACAGACTAAACCCCACAAAAAAACAACTACCACAACAACAAACAGCACGGGAAGGAGCGCCAAAAGTCAATTACGTTCAGGTTGGCGTCACGGAGGAGGGACCTTGAACACTGTACGTTGATAATAATCGATACATAAATGGAATGGTCTGAAAAATTCATACCATGATAAGATGGATGGTCTCCTCGGATGCTTACCATTTGAAATATCTGGTATTAATAATGATCAATAATAATAAATATGATGTAGCATGTATGACGTGTGTGCATATCCTGAACGATCATAGGTATAAGGGATCTATCGGTGGAACTATTATATATATTATTTAAGGAAAGATAGATTTATGTACCTATCTACTGTGTGAAGAGATCTGTATTGATTTCTAGATTATCGGTATATCTGACTTGTAATGGGTGTGTTTTGAATATTCGTCTACTCCGTGTCCGATACAAATACATGAATGTTTTAGTATCCAGCATATATCTGTTGCGAGAAGGAGGAATGATGGTAGGATGGGACAAGGGAAATCTACGGTTTGGAAAACGGTGGCAGGCTCGAGTAATATATGGGCGTTTGCGCTCATTCTATTACAATGTGTGTGTCATCGGTAATGAGTGAATAATGGGAAACTATAATTATTTGAGAATAGCAACTGTAATATGATGTATGTGTGATGAATCTAAGAATGAGTGAGTTAATGTTGTGGGAAGATCGAGTCTACGATTTGGATGAATTGGTACCTCGATCGTTTCCTGGAGACTCTTGATGTCAACGAGCAAAGGACTAGCTAAACTCGGGTGTGCTACAACCGTGGCCGTCGCTGAACGATGCTGTGCTGTTGCCCCGAAAAGATAAAAAGAGAGAGGTGAGTGCCTGTTAATTACGGATGAAGTCTGGGTGAGACAAACATAGATATGTAGATCTCTAACGATTTAGCAGATGCATGTTCATAATCTCTATGCAAATGCTCCTGCGCGTCGGGAGAAGACCGGGGTATCGTCGGTGGGGGTGTGTGTGGAGTGTTGGTGTGTGTGGGGGGGTCTGGAGTGCTGCAAAGTGTGTGGTGAGCGCGACGTGCGATGAATGCAGTGGCCCCTGCCGTGTGACGCTGCTGGAGCTGGTACTCTGTATCTTCTCTCTAATCCTGGGTAGTGATGGCAGGTCGCTGAGGTCAAACCGCCTCGTGGTATTAGGACTAGCTGGCCACGGGATTGGGATAACCCTATGGACCCGCAGCTCGAGCGCACCCAACCCTACCCTACTACCCTACCCTACCCGACGCCACCCCACCCACCGAGCCACTTACCAGCCTACTAGTTACGTTTTACCTTCGAGCAAGTAAAATTACCTTTGAGTTCGAAGAATTCCACGAATGAAATCGTTGTTTCACAGTTGAAATAAAACAGATGTTTTTACTAAGAGCCTTTTATGTTGTTAAAACATTCGCACCCGCTTTCGAAAATATATCACACAACTGATAAATACTCGTTCCTGAACGGAAATAAATTGCTTGTGAGAAGCAGATTAGTGACAGCTGCCAGACAAAACACCGCATGGCGCCGTTATAAACTGACAACAGTAGAAGATGACACGTCAAGAGAAAGAAAGAGGCCGTCAACCAGCAAGAGAGGACAAGAGGGGCCTGTGTGCTGGAAGCCGAGGTCGTTGAGCAAATAGTTCAACAGAATTTAAGAAGACTGCTGGCTTTGCTCTGCCTGCAGTTATTAATTGCCGAGTTTTGAACACATAGTGGACCAGCGTTTACATCATGTGATAGGAAGGAATTTCATCAATTTGTTAAGTCAAAGATTTAATGATTCTTTGTACTTGATGTTGTGTGGAAAAATTGATTGATATAGATGGATTGAAGAGTGGGTTGTACGAAAGCGCAACTCAAAGTCTCAAAGGTATAGCCAAAGGCAAATCTGCAGCTGTGCAGGACCAAAGTAACGTATTGGGGAAACATAGTGTGTGAGGTGATAGGCTTGTGCGGCTATTTTTTGATGTTCAAAAAAAGGTGTTGTATGTAATATGTATAGGGAGGAAATTATTTTTATTTTGGGAAATGGGCAGGAGCTGGAGGGAATGGGTGCCTGATCTGTGTGCGAATCTAGCAGCCTATGAGTACTTGACATTCAGGTCCCCATAGCTCAGCTTAAGCCATATAAGTACAGGTGGTATGGATAGTCTCCCTGTGTCCTATGTCTAATGGGAATAAGTGTACGTGTGCGTGAGTTGTGTAGTGTCGGAGGCGTGACCAACACGACAACACCCTCCCGACTTCCTTCAACCAATCGCGCCTTTCTGACGTGCATACTGTGAATGGGCGAGCGCCTGCTGGGGGGAGTCAGGATAACGAAGCTACCCTCCGACCTGGGGGGTTTGCCATCGAGCTCTGAGGGTGCAGTCATCAACGACCGAGCCGAATTCGATCAAGGGCCGCATGAGCAGAAGGCGTGTGTCCCCAAGGAAGCTTCTCACCTCTCAGCCTTCACTTCCCTCCGAGTGGCGCGGGGACAATATGTAAGGGACCCGACGGGCTGGTCCCATTTCTCTTGGGTGTGTGTGTCTGCGATGTGGCAGTCCTTTGGCAGGCACCTGTATGCAGGTGTCTGTGCTGTAAATTGCCATTTCTTATAATGAAGCATAAAGAAAATAAGAAAAAAGGAGAAAAGAAAGAAAAGCGAGCTTATGGATAGATATGTATTGGGAGTTGTGGGGCAGTTAAGACAAAAAGTATTGCTTGTGTGGCTCACAGATAGGGCACATACGAAAAAAGGAGTGCGGGTAGAAGGTGAGCTCCTGGCTGTTGATGCATCGATTGGTTGAGCAGGGCATGACTGTGCGCTGACGCGTGCGCCTTCTATTTTATGCCCACAAGGGGGCTCACGCCCAACAAAATTAAAAAGCAAGGAGCGCCCTACGCAGTAACCGGCCTCTGTCTCCCCCGAGATAGGGAAAGATGGGATGGTCTGGCAGCGACTGATGCGTAATGATTGAATATTGTTAAGGTGCTAACTGCTACCATTCAGGGACTTTTTACTCAACATGGTGCAAGAAGCGCGTGACCGAGATAGGCCAGCTGGCAGTTTCTTTGCATGATCTTCAACCCACTGATTCGGGTTGGTGTGAAAGAGTTCTGAGGCAAAGCGCGCGCTACAACCAAAGTGCGACGGAACCTTACCCAACTGTACTTTTGACAGACGGCCTCCACACGTCCGAAAGTGCGGAGGTAGTAGTGCACGGATACATCCACTCGTCACTGTGAAAAGGCGACCATACACCATCACCCATACGCAGGGAAAGAGCCGGCCCCAGCAAAACAAAGAGACGGGAGTGGTGATAGGCCCACTACGAGGCGAGCAGCACGACCACCTGCGCGAACGTGGAACCGGGGCCGGAGGACCAGGGGAACAGAGACCTTGGAGCACCGGGGCCAGCTGAGAACCGCTGCGATCAAAACAGCGTCTGCCTGGCGACTGACGACTACTCCTTGCAGGCTGTTCCGTCACAGCAACGAACTAACCACCACTCAAGCCAAAGGACATGCGCGAGTAGTCACAGCCTCCGCGGTAAAGGAGGAACGGAAAGAACTAGGAGCAACACAGC
>CM068953.1:147855600-147881628 GCA_035128595.1 Eptatretus atami
GTAGCAGCTGAAACTGAAATTTATTTGAATCCCATTCCAAATTTAATTCAATAATCATCATCATGGGTCAGGGACAAGTGTCCGATCAAAGCGGGGTTGCATCAAAGCGGGACGTCTTGGTACCCCGTCATCACTGCCAGCAGTTGTAAAATGGCATTTCTAGTTATTATTTTCATTAATTTTGTAACACACCAGTACAGAAACACCACACAAATTACATGACACAAAACTACACAAACTCCACAAAAAACAAGTCCTGGTGGGGGTCTACAATCTCTGATTGCTCTTTTTCTTGGTTCGCTGTTGTTTTTATCAAGTTGAGTTTGAGACGAAAGCAGGTGTGGATGGGCTTTGCATTTTGGGATGCTTTCTAGTTACCTCCACCACCGAAGGTGGGCTGAGGTTATGTTTTCACTCCTGTCTGTCTGTCTGTTTGATCTGTGAACAGGATATCTCAAAAAGTTGCAGATGGAATAGGATGATATTTGGTGGAGAGGTTGGATGTGTGAGAAGGACAAAATGATTAGATTTTGGTATAGATCTGGAACCGGATCCAGATACTCAAAATTTTTAAATTGATTCTTCACCATTGAGAGATTGGGCCAAAAACTAAGGCATTATTGTTATGTGTTGGTCGTGTGATGTGTGTGGTGTGTGTTAATGTAGTAGTGTGTGTGTGTGTGTGTGTTGGTGTTGTTGTGGTTTGTTTGTGTGGTGTGTTTGTAGTATATAATATATATATCACAATATCTCAAAAAAGTTATGATGAATTCAGACAAAACTTGGTGTGGACAGGTTGGTGCATGAAAAGGCTTAGCCTATTTTATTTGTTGAAGATCCGAATTCAAATTCGGATACGAGTTAAAAAAAAAAATTTTTTTTTTTGAGTGATTCTTCACTTAAATAGCCAAAAACGTAGATAGCATGAATTTCAAAAAGTTGTGAACAAGTTATGATAAAACTAGGTGGATGAGTTGGTTAGGTGGCAAGACAAGCCGATTCAATTTTGGTTCAAGTCCGGGTCCACATCGGCGATCAGTGATACAAAACGTTAACTGTTCAACCTGGCGGAGGTATGTGCTCGTCCGAGTGCTGTTATAGTTAGCCCATCCTCACACAGTGGAAGATGTGTGTGTGTTATTATGTTGTGTGTGTGTGTGTGTGTGTGTGTGTGTGTGTGTGTGTGTGTGTGTGTGTGTGTGTGTGTGTGTGTGTGTGTTTCTGGGCCGTAATTTTTTTTACCATTTGAGCTTTTGTCATCAAATTTTCACAAAGCTTTATTATGAGAATATGGAGAAGTCAAATTATAATTTTGTTTAATATAATAATAATTTATTATAAATATTTTGTTATACTTTGACCTGTTTTGGTCTTTTTGCCTTTTTTTTTTATTTTTTCTTAGCAACCACTTGTCCAATTGACACAATTTTTCAGACGTGTGTAGGATGTTCTTACGGTTTTGTAGTAGTGCTGTACATATTGTAACGTGGAGTGTTTATGGCAGCCATCTTGGATTAAATGCAAAAAAAATATAAAAAACTTTCTGAAACCACTGATCGGAAAAATTTGAAACTGAGTACTTCTCATTCTATAGTACTCCCAATGGGAAATAGGGGATTGTAAGGATAACATCATTGGTGAAGTGGTAGATCAGCCATAAATGTTTTAATCAAAATCCTTGTTTACCATTGAGATTAATTCAGTGTGAATGTCCAGGCTCTTACATTTTTACCAATTGAGCTTTTTTCATCAAATCTTCAAAAATCTTTATTATCAGATTGTGGAGAGCACAAATGAATAAAATGTACAATTTTTTTTAACTGTCGTTTTTGTCAAATTTAGTTCGAGTACAAAGCAGATGCAGATGGGCTTTGCATTTTGAGATGCTTTCTAGTTTTCTTTGTTTTCTTGAGGATTTAGGTTTATTTTCTTCATCCTTTAATACTGTTGCCTTCACTCCAAATCTATCTCAATCTTTTGTAGACATGCTTTTCCATGGTGTAATTAGTTGTTCAGTACGAGATCCATAAATTTCTATCAGCAGTTCATAATATAAGTGTTCATCCAAAGCTTTCTGGATTTTATTATTGGGTGGTTCATGTCCTTTAATATAATCTTTGACATTGAGATTCATGCAGTATGCTCGCTTTCTTTCAAAAAACTTGACTATGATGAGCTTATTCCACACTTAGATTTTGCCTGATGGAGATTGACATTCTTTAAGCCTGATATTCCACATATTGGAGCGGCTGTGCTGACATCTTTTATTACCAATGAACAAATCCTCTATCGATTGTCAATTTTCAGAGGTCTTTGTTATATAGTTGGTCCATTTAGTGTAATCTTTTGCCCCTGCTCTCGCATGGACTCAGGAGTATTATTATTTTTCGGACTTTCAGCAGTTAATATACAGCAGTAGATCTTTAGGTAGCCAACCTGTCACAAGATGAACCTGGCTATTTCCCTGTAGCCAACAGTCTTTCCAGCTGTCAACTGTATTTCCAGTAGTAATGTGGTACTTTTCACCACCAGCCAACAACCCTGTTCTTGATAGCCAGAAGTATCCACCTGAGGTTATTTTGAGTGGTTATTCATTTATTTATGTCTTTGTTAGACTTTATTTGAATCCAATGTATTATTATCATTTTAATGGTAAATACTGATGGACTTCACTATACTCATCACATCTGTATATGTGTTGTTTCTACTCTATGATTATAGCAATTTAAACGCAATCTAATTAGTAAATACTTCAACACATTATTTTATTACAGGTTTGTATGGACACACCACAGTCTATCACACAGAAACAAATACATTTTATGTATTTGGAGGCCAAAGACGTAATAGTGATTATTTGGCAATTCAATCACTTTACATACTCCATTATCCTTCATCCACCTGGACTGTGATGCCGCCTTCGCAGGATTCAAAGGTTTGTTTTTACAACTTGTTATTTTGTATAATGCAGAATATTTTGTTTCATAATAAGAAAGAATTGGTGAACTAACTGTGATGTTTTTCTGAGGGTTTATGAGTTTTGTTCTTGGCAGGAAATTTGAGAAGGTAAAACAAAACCAAAACATACATGGTGATTGTTCAATTAAAAATTTTTTGTGAAAGAACATGGTAAAATTACTTTTATTTTCATGGCAATTTGAAATGGTTCTTGCATATAATTAACACACACACACACACACACACACACACACACACACACACACACACACACACACACACACACACACACACACACACACACACACACACACACACACACACACACACACACACACACTGAACGCTGCTGTAAATATACCAAGATGTTCCTAATTGAGTATTTTCTGGCAAGATGATCTCATCATATTATAAAGCAAATAAAACACATGTTGCGATCTGTAATGTAGACTTTGGTTACATAAAGTGAAGGCAAAACTTTGTTTATTTGTTATTTTAACAGCCTGAAGATAACTGCATGTGTTGAGACGTTGATTTCGTTTTTGTTCATATCTGAGGCAGGATGTTCACATGCAACATGCAAATGACCTGGTAAATTTGTTTATAGTGCAGAAGCTGCTGCCTAGACAGCAACCATACTCCAAGATAATTGAAATGCAACCTGATTTCTGCACATTTGTTTCTGCAAATCTGCACATTTGACCTGATGTCAAAGAACCTCCAAGAAGACCAAATCTCTTTGCTACTCACTTGTCCAGGCATCTATTTGTAATTTTTTTTGAGGGTGCCAGCGATAATTTACCAACTCTTCACGAAGTTAAAAGTGGGATCTTTAACATCCACACACTAATGCTCACAGACAGGATGCTCAGTTTAACATGCATCCGTTGATGGCACACACATTGATGCATTGTTTGTTCTGCATGCGAAAGACCAGGCCAATATTCAAACCCAGGCATGTTGAGAGATAAACATTGAAACATCAAAGGATAGGAAAGACACTCAGAGCATTGCTATAATCATGAAAAGGACGTGTTGGCGATACTTTTTCGAGGGTAATAACGAAAGTATAGTTTTATGTTTACCCTCGCCGAAGAAGAGGGTGTTGCACTTGTGTCCATTTGTTGTTTGTGTTTTCCTTTGGAAGTTGTGGTTGGTTCCTCAAATTCATTAAATTACACATGACCCCTTAAAAATCTTATTTGTTTAATTCTCCTTTTTAACTTTTACTGCCAGTTTGTTCAAAGCTCAAACTTCATTGATACTTTTACTCATTGGGAGCAGAGAATTAGGTGAAGTATGATTATATTATACTGTTTTATTGAGTTAAAATTGAGTTTTTTAATGGCACAATTGTTTCATTGCTTTTCAGTTGATACCACGATACTTTCACTCAGCAGCCATTGTTCAGGACACCATGGTATTGTTTGGTGGAAGAAACAAAGAAACGTTTGGAAAAGGCTTCTTTATTTACAATATTCCCTGCAATGCTTGGGTGAACACAAGTGCTCTGAGTAAGGAAGCAAATAATGGTTGAAATGGTTCCTTTTCACATTTAAATTTCCATCAATCTTAATATTGTTTTTATTTTGTACTACAATATAAGACCCGTCACTTCGCTGACAGAAATAACAATGTTTGCTGTGATGGCTAATCAATAGGGCAAGAAGAAAAATGATTCCTGGGAGTGTGGGGATAACCAGCGTCGCAAGTTGGTGTTTGCAGTTTTGCCACGTGTGCCCATGTACCCATAAAAAAAAAAATATATCATCACAAAACTTCCAGGGAGTTCCCTGAATCCACCGAAGTTCGATTTATTAAAATACGTTAACCCGTTCTCAAGTTATAACACAACAAACAAACAGACAGACACGGCTCCTTTTATACTATAGATTTTAAAGGACATTGTTATCGCTGTCAGTTACATAGATTTTTCAAAAGTAAATTTGATTAATCAATTATCTTGTTTTCATTATAAACTTTAATTTCTCACTCAACATCCTGTTAATTCGAAACCATATTTATTAAGGAACTGCTGGGTTATTTGTTTTTGGTAATAAACTAGCCTTGTGCATTTGGGTCATCTGTATTTATAGACGAGTGTGGATCGGCTCGCTACGCTCGCCTCTCCACACGTTATTGCAGGGATTGATGTCACAGATTTGCTGTGTTGTCATGATTTATACCAATCACAATGCAAACATTTCTTTTCCACAAATTTATTTGTAAGATTGGTGATATTGTATTATTATTTGAGATTTATTTGTGGTATATATTTATCTATAAAAAGGTCAAAGTGGTCTAAATGGTCAACGGATTAAGCTGTCTAATCTGTCTGAAGGGTGTAAAGGGTCTAAATGGTTTTAAAGTCTAAGGGGTCTAAAGGAAGTCATGGTGGCTTTTGGGTCATTGGGGTCTTTGGGATCATCTCAATCATCGGGATCTTTTGGGTCCTCAGGGACTTTTGGGTCTTCATGGTATTTTGGGTCATCTGCATCTTTTGGGTCATCTGGATCATCAGGATCTTTTGGGTCTTTTCGATCTTTAGGGGTCTGAAGGGTCTATGTGGTCTTAAAGGGTCTTCAACGATTGAAGGGGTCTCTGCAGTCTAAAGCATTGAAATGTACATTCCAATAGTAAGTAATTAAAAGACTATGTGTGCGAAGTCAGGGTGCAACTGACATTCAAACAGTACATAATTAATAGACGTATCATGACATAGCTTCACTGTCAAAGAATCATTCCAATAGTATGTAATTTATAGATGTTCGTGTAGTCTGCAATGAACTTTCAAACAGGACGTGATTAATGGGCATGTAGTCTTCATGGTCTGACGAACGGCTTCAAAGTTTACTCGACAGCTTCCTGGCTTCCCGGATGGCTTCATGGACTGACTCACCGCTTCATGGACTGACTGACTCACGGCTTCATGGACTGTGCTTTTCATTTTTATATATAAATTCAATATCTGCTGCAATACTACCTTTCTAATCTTCATGAGTCAGCATAAAAAGGGTTGACAGTACTTGTTTCCTTAGTGATTGCAGCTCATTTAAGTGGAGACAAAGCTTGTCTCAGCAGTCATTGGGTCACCCAGTCTGACATTAAAAAAATTATTCTTTTAAAATCCTGTCATGACATTTCCACTTCCACAGATTCTCCTGCGCTGTACAGCTTCTTCGAGATCATAACTCCTGTTTTGGTGACCGCCTCTGGTGGTGATTTGTTCATTGCCGGAACTTTGAAGGCATTAGATGTAACGGTGATTGCTCAACTACACTTTCCCATAGATCCTTGCACGATGATCACTGATGATCAAACGTGCAGACAGTTTGGTTGTTCTTTTGACGAAACATCGAAGAATGAAATCCAAAGGTATTCGGTTGTTTCTATGATAGTTATATTTTGATTGGGTCCTGAAGAAAAATGCTGTATTCAATTATTTTCAATATTCAAAATTTGCAACTTTTATGTGCGAGTATTATTGTTATCATTTTTATGTTATTACCTCCACCAACGAAGGTGAAGGAGGTTATGTTTTCACCCCTTTCTGTTTGTCTGTTTGTGTACCGGATATCTCAAAAAGTTGTGGACGGATCTGGATGAAATTTTGTGGACAGGTTCGAAGTGTGACAAGGACGAACTGATTAGATTTTGGTGAAGATCTGGATCCGACAACAAGAATTTTAAAAGTAATTCTTCACCATTGAGAGATCGAGCTAAAACGATATATAGCACAATATCTCAAAAAGTTGGGGACAGATTCGGACGAAACGTGGTGGACAGTTTGGGTTTGTCGCAAGGACGAAATGATGCGATTTTCATGAAGATCCGAATCCGGATCTGGATGTGAGAATTATTTAATTTATAAAGTGATTCTTCACCATTGAGAGATTGGGCCAAAACAATACATGGCATGATATTTCAAATTGATTGGGCCCGATATGTTCTCATGGATCAGGCATTATGTGGCAAAGGTATGCGCTCCACCAAGTACCCTTCTAGTTGTTATTATAATTATAATTATTTATTTGCAATGCCTGAAATGCTAAAACATAGCACTGTGGTTTGGTTTATTCTTTATTCTGGATCAAATGTCACTGACTGTTTATAGATTAATTCAAGTTATGGCTTTGAATTCCTTTGGAAATAATTGACATGGGGATTTAATTTTTGTGTAGATTTTTGTGTAAACGCATTACTTATTTTCATGTTTCTGTTGAAATCATTAATAGTCATGGTTGATTTGATGAAAATTGTCTCAACAATTGGGAAAACCTAGAATAGTATGAGCAAAGCTGCAAGTACCTCATATGCATATCCTTTTATCTGTCACGTGCATGAGCAAAGCAAATTGTGACTGTCTCTTCTCTGCTCGTTGCATTCTGGCTCTTCTTTGCCATTTGTATACTCAGCTTACCAACATTCTGGAAAGCTCTTCACACTATAAATTACTTATAAATATGACATGCTTGTATAACAATGCAGAGCCAGAAACCACTCGTTACCTTGAGACGGTTCCATTTCTGGAAACAGACAGAACTTCCCCGAACACTTGTGATCTTTCTACAAGCTGTAAAGTCCAGCTTCAATATTAAAACTTGTCACATATTTACTCTCAGCAAACATTACAGAGTCTTATATAATACCCCGTCAAAGATTTCACTTGATGTCACCTAAATAGTTTACTTAGTCTCAACAATTTGTTCCATATCAAACCATACAAGGATATATACAAGGAACTGGTATTCTAGTTACCCACACCAGAGGAGAGGGTTTTGCATTTGGGTCCGTTTGTTTGTTTGTTTGTCTCTGTCTGACTGCTGTTTGTCTGTTTGTCCGCACAGAACTTTCGCGTTTTTCTCTGCAACCGCTTGTCAGATTGAGATGAACTTTTCACCATTGGTGCGACTACTAATGTAGAATGTTATAATGATGATTTAGATGTCATATGTCACGTGGTGTGGCAGCCATATTGAAAAAATGGAAAAACTTTTTTACCTCTATCTTCAAAACCGCATGAAGGAAAAAAAATTGAAACTTGGGACATAGCAAGTACTCCTCATGGGAAATTAGTGTGATTTATTATGACGTCATTGCATATGTAGAACGCCACATCAGATCAGTATGAAAAATTTTGAGGGTCAACTCAGGATAAGATGGTCCACAGAAAAAAAGATTCATGACATCATCGGTCATGTGATTCGGCAGCCATATTGTTTTTTTCAAAAAGAAAAACTTAAAAAATCTTCTTCTCTGAAGTGGCTGAACAAATTGAGGTGAAACTTTACACCTATAACCGCCTGTCCATGAGGAACAAAAGGTTTGCACATATGATGTCATAGGTCACATGGTTTGGCAGCCATATTGGATTTATCCTCAAACCTATAAAAAAAATACACCACTCAAAAGAAGTCCTGGTGAGAGTCTGCAATCTCTGATTGCTCTTTTTCTGGTTTTATATTTGCTTTTATACAAGGAACCAAGATATTCTTGTTTTGTATTTTTAATTAATTTTCTGAAATTCGTAGAATTTGTTTTTCACTTGGAAGTTGTGGGTTACGGTGTATAAATAAAGGTGGAAAAGTCTGGTTTGATGCAATTTAAATCCAGGCTATAAGGCAACAAAAGGTGAAAATTTTGAAAGGGGGTGTAGACTTTGTTTAGGTACTGTATATTAAGAGTGGCAAAAACCAAATAAAGAAAATATTTATTTACAAAGCTAGTTATTTTGCTATGATTTCATCAAAATATGTCTCCATATCTGTTAATGAGAGGCTACCTTATGTAAAAGATAAGTAAATTGATAAATTGTGTGAATAGAGTGTTATTATAGTAACAGGCGTTATGGGATAATTGCCCTCGTACCTCGAATTTTCTTGACTTTCCTTGTATTATCCATTTTTTAATCTAGCCTTTCTATATCTTGAGATGTTCATGGCAGCTGTCCACATTAATCCAATATTATCTCAATAAAAAAAGCAAAAATAATTTATGTGTAAGTTTAGTGGGTAATTTTTCTGCAAGTATCCTTTTGTGAGAAGGTGTCACGATAGAAAAGCTGTTCAAGATAATTGTTTTTGTTTGTTTATTTCTAGTTCATGTTTTAGGAGCATTAACTGCAGCCAGAGACCAAGTTCGTCAAGTCCTGAACATTGCTATTCCCTCAAGTCCTGCAATGAATGTTTGACTGTTCAGCCCTTGCTCAATAATGGCTTACGGGTAAGCTGTCATTCCTCTACACTCTGCACTGTAGTGTCTACGTTATTCCTGAATAGTCATTGCAGCAATAAGGTATATTGATGGCTATTTGAGTGGCTGTACCTTCAAATAAAATAATACATGTAGGTTTTATTTATTTATTTTAGTAAACATTGGTTCATTGTGGAGTTTTTGCATAAGCCATGTGCAGGCCAGTGATGTCAGTGTACTTTTACTTTAATTACAAAGACATTACTGGATGATGGACAACTACACAGTTTAAAGTTTTTGAACCTGGATTCCACACTCCATTCGCCATGAGTTCAGATGTAAATACTAAATAGGCCATGTTTTCAATGAAAATAATGAAAACCAAACTATGAAACAATTAATTTCTGTTCGCTTTGCAAATTTTCCATTCCACAGATATACTAGCTTTTGTATATCCAAGGAAGCGACCCGACTGACATTGCCGGATACCTTAGGTCCATCATCTTTGCAATGTTATAATCTTTTTATTCGATCCTCGTGGAGGATCTCTAAGTCTTACTCACGTTGTTGTTCGTGTGGACTTTTTTGTTTCAGCAGCCCCAGTTTTCATGGAAACTTCCTGAAACTTGGCATATATATGTAGAAATACCCTGCGCAGACAGTAACGATCTCCGATTTTGAAAATTCCTCCTAGAAAAAAAGTTATGACGTCAAAATATCTTCGCTAATGGAAATCGCCTAAAAAATTATCTCCGAAACTAGGCAAGCTTTTTGAATTCTGTTTGGCGGAATCGAACATGGCATTAGCAGAGATGAATTACCGCACATATGATGCATCACTATGACGTCATATCAATTTTTATGACGTCATTCCTATTTTTTTGACATTTTTTGTTTCACAACCAGAGTTTTCATCGGATCTTCGTGAAACTTGCCATGTATATGCAGAAAGCCCACGCGCAGGCAGTAACCATCTCCGATTTTGGAAATTCTTCCTAGAAAAAAAGTTGACGTCATAATATCGCCGCTAATGGAAATCGCCGATACCATTATCTCCGAATCTAGGCAAGCTTTTTGAATTTTGTTTGCGGGAATCAAGCCGGGCATTAGCACAGATAATTTATCGCAAACCTGATAAATCACAATGACGTCATATTCGTTTTTATGACGTCATCATTAAGAGGATGAGGATCTTAGCTCATTAGAACTTGTTTTTGCTATAATGACCTTATCATCTGAAAATCTGACTGCCATCTTATATATTATTTCCGAGTTTGTGGTTTCGTGTCGCGCTATCTTCGACTTTGTCGCCGCTCGAGTAACGTGAATTCAGCTTACATTATCTCAAAGACCATATGAGGTGCATGGTACAAAAAAAAGTAAATAAAATGGTTCTGAAACAGTGAAATCGTATTCCACTTACTGCATTAAAGTAAAATTACTACTGATACTCTGCCATCAGTTCCTTTCTCAAACACACCCACCCCAACATGTCGCGCAGAGCGCGGGTTATGCTAGTTATTATCTTACTTCCAACATTTATTCCATCGTCAAGATCTTCCAAGCCTATTTTTTTCAAGTGCTTCTGCTGACAAGTTGAAGAATATGTGTGACAATGAAGAGCCATGATACACCACTTGACAAATGCAAACTGGTGTTCTGACTCCATCATCTTTGATCATTACTGAATGACAAATATACATGCTGCTCATCAGCCTTCTATCTTTCCTATCGACACCAATTTTCTGCAGCACTTCCATCAGCTCAGCCCAATTGACACAATAATGAGCTTTCTTAAAATCTACAGGACAAACAATTACCTCGTTTCCATGATGTAAGATTCACTCACTCAAAACCCTCATCACTGCAATTTCTTCTCTTGTGCTGCATCCTTCTCTGAAACCAAATTGGTCTTCACTGATACAGATTTCAGTCCTATCATCTTTACAAAACATATATTATACACAGACAAATCTCTACACTTTTAATCCATGTATTTCAATGAAATAGACATCATCAAAGTTTTTCGAATTGCACTCCTTAGGATATAACCGCAAGCAGATGAAGAAGCATCAAACTCTCACATACAAAGTTACAATGTAATGTCCTCAACATTGATTGATTGAGAGAAAGAAAGGACAGGATTATCTGATTGGTCGAACCATAGAGCATCATGAATAATGAGTAGGCAGAAATGAACCATCATGAATAATGATTAGGTGGAGATGAATCATCAAAGTACCAGTGGAAACAAAATGCTAATTAGCTGAGGGCCGGTAATTTGGGCATGACGTTTCCGCCGGTACTTTGGTGATTCATCTCCACCTAATCATTATTCATGATGGTTCATTTCTGCCGAATCATTATTCATGATGCTTTAGGGTTACACCAATCAATGTTGAGAACATTACATTGTAACTTTATAAGTGAGAGCTTACTGCTTCTTCTTCATCTGCTTGCGGTTTTTATCCTGAGGAGTGCAAGATGAAAAGTTTTGATAATGTCGATTTTATTGAAATGCATATTTAAATTTTGTTGTACTTTTAATAGAATGTACTTCAGTCAAAATGTCTTGAAGAGGAGCTTGAATGTTCTACATTCTGAGTTACGTTGGCAGTGCATATTCTTACCGACTCCGGATCTCAATTTGATATGGATTCGCCAAAGACGTTTATTTATTCAACACATGACTGTTCTATTGTTTTATCATTCACTTTCAGGTTTGCAAATGGTGTGCCAATTGTGCATTGGAATATTGTACATCAAGTGAAAATGAATGTTCCATGGATAATGATTGTCCATTGAAAAGGCATGAAGTTGAAAATGGCAGTTTGTGTCCTGAACATCACTGTGAGGCATTTGATTGTGCCACATGTATTGCCAAAACGAACTGTGTATGGACTCGACATCTGTCAACAGGTACAACATTTTTTTCCAAAAACCAAAGCTGATTCAGGATTTCATACTTAGCAGATTCACCACCAAAGCAAATCGAAGCACAAGGGAAAAACACAAACATCGACCTTGCACTGGAGTCCTATTTTTACTTTACACTCTCTGAGCACTAATCATTGTATTGCCTATCTCTGACCACTTTTTCAAAGCACCCACCACTTTAACAAGATAAATATTTTGATTACTTAAAACCTCAAACTTCATTTTTTTTTTGATGTCGGCGACAAGGATCTCGGTAATTACTCACTCTGATTTGCCTCTCCATGATGGGAAATTCCCATTTGAATAACGATTTGGAGGAAACCCCAAACATAGTGCCATTTTACAAGATGCTTTCAGATGGCTTTCCATCATGGAGCTACTTGTTCTTTGGAGAGGCATTAAATGGGCTGTCTCATCTGGTTGCCCCCCTTGTTTTTACAATATCACTTTCGGCCTTTTTGAACAAGCAGCTTATCATTTGCTGGTATCGTTGCCAATTCTCGAGCTGACTACATCCGTGGAGGCAATAATAAACAATACATTGTATCTTATTCCTAAAATTGCTCCTTAACTCTGTAACTCAGCATGGATTATAATGAAGTGAGATACTACACATTTGATTGTTGTTTACCAAGTTAAATTGCAAACCAATTTGTGAGCACAACATACATAACTTATCATTCATGCAGGAGGAGAAATGGTAATGAGTGTTCAACCGGAACATGTTTGGAAGTGTACGAGACATCTGACCTTTGATCATTCAATCAAACCCACCACATCATTGACCTGTCCGCAACTGTGTCACAGCTTTTCTACCTGTACAACATGTCTGGATTCAACTGGTCAGGAAACACGAGAAGGCCATTGTAGCTGGAGCTCTGCCTTGCAGCTGGTATTGTATGAAGCCAGATTGTTGATAGATTTTATATGGTGGAATCAATAAAGGCGGTGATGAGTTGAAGGCAGGGTTGACAGGGAATGAGGGGGGGGGGGTTGGAAAAATAGCAAAGGAAGAGATGTTGAAGGTTAGTCGTTTAAATATCATAAGAATGCTGTGTTTATGTTGGTTTAAAATTTATGGGAATCCCTCTCTCAGGTGTGAGATACACTACATGGCCAAAAGTATGCGGACACCCCTTCTAATTAGTGGATTCGGCTATTTCAGCCAAACCCATTGCTGACAAGTGTATAAAATCAAGCACGCAGCCATGCAATCTCCATCGACAAACATTGGCAGTAGAATGGGCCGTACTGAAGAGCTCAGTGACTTTCAATGTGGCACCTATATTGGATGCCACCTTTCCAACAAGTCATTTCATCAAATTTCTGCCCTGCTAGAGCTGCCCCGGTCAACTGTAAGTGCTGTAATTGTGAAGTGGAAACGTCTCGGAGCAACACCAGCTCAGCCGTGAAGTGGTAGGCCACACAAGCTCTGAGAACCAGACCGCCGAGTGCTGAAGTGCGTAGCACGGAAAAATCGTCTGTTGTCAGATACAACACTCACTACTGAGTTCCAAGCTGACTGGAAGCAACGTCAGCACAAGCACTGTTCATCGAGAGCTTCATGAAATGGGTTTCCTTGACCGAGCAGCCACACACAAGCCTAAGATCACAATGTGCAATGCCAAGAGTTGGCTGGAGTGGTGTAAAGCTCACTGCCATTGGACTCTGGAGCTGTGGAAACATGTTCTCTGGAGTGAGGAATCACGATTCACCATCTAGCAGTCCGACGGATGAATCTGGGTTTAGTGGATGCCAGGAGAACACTACCTGCCAGAATGCATAGTGCCAACTGTACATTTGGTGTTGGAGGAATAATGGTCTGGGACTGTTTTTCATGGTTCGGGCTTGGCCCCCAAGTTCCAGCGAAGGGAACTCTTAATTCAACAGCATACAATGACATTCTAGACGATTCTGTGCTTCCAACTTTGTGCAACAGTTTGGGGAATGCCCTTTTCTGTTTCAGCATGACAATGCCCCCGTGCACAAAGCGAGGTTCATACAGAAATGGTTTGTCGAGATCGGTGTGGAAGAACTTGACTGGCCTGCACAGAACCCTGACCTCAACCCCATCAAACACCTTTGGGATGAATTGGAACGCCGACTGTGAGCCAGACCTAATCACCCAACATCAGTGCCTATCCTCACCAATGCTCTTGTGGCTGAATGGAAGCAAATCCCCACAACAATGTTCTAACATCTAGTGGAAAGCCTTCCCAGAAGAGTAGAGGCTGTTATAGCAGCAAAGGAGGGACCAACTCCATATTAATGCCCATCATTTTGGAATGAGATGTTGGATGAGCAGGTGTCCACATACTTTTGGCCTTGTAGTGCAATTCAAAATACCACATTACAGCTGAAACCTATTTCAAAAGAATCACATTGTGTCAGTGGGATAATGGATCGCATCAATTTGAATAAATTTCCAAAATATGATAATAATAATGATAATAATAATAATAATAATAATAATATGAGTTCCCGAACAAGGAACTCCAACACAGGACGAGGCCATTAGGCCCATCAACCTTGCACAACGGTTGCCAACCTATGACTGTCAGTCTCTGCTCTATCCTTATGAAATGTTGAGCGTCTAAAAACAACTCTTTGAAACTACTCAGAGCAGATGCTCTAACCATTCTACCACCAAGTCTAGAAATGCATTGTGATCCTGAATAAATGTTGTTGTTGCATCATTTCTGGAAGCACAGCTGTGCTGCTGATGCAGTTGCCCCTGTTTCCAGTAAGCTCATACTCATTTTGCCAACCTCAGAAGGATGACAGGCTGAGTCAACCCACCTGGTATTATTTCAATGGCACAATAGTGGCTCAAACTCAAGACCCTGAGATCTTAAGCTTACCACCTTATCTGTTAAGCCAACACCAGCCTTATCCTGAATTTTTTTAAAAAAATTTTGTTATTCAATGAAGAACATTTAAACATGAGCATGCAATATTAAGCCTAAAAATACTTCTATTTCAAAGACAAATTGAGCATAAAATCATTGGCATCGTTTTTGCAAGCATTTCCCTTGTTATATCTCCACAACCTCTGTAGTGTTTGAGTTCCAGCTACTCAGGGATTCGCTGCATTGGAGGATCTTGCGGCGAGCTGTTTACCGACTCATCTGACAACTGCCCAGTGGCCTGTTCAGCCATTATGCAGTGCTCTGCTTGCTTGAAACAATCTGCCTGTGGCTGGTGTGCGATTGTTGGCTTGAATGGAGCTGGAAAGTGCAAACGAGGAAACCTAAATGGCCCCCACGATGAGCAGTGCAACATTGATCAGATGCCGTTGCATGCGTATCAGAACATTTTTGGTAAGAGGAATTTGTTCAAAAGTGGAATCATTACAAAAGGTTGGTTTAAAAAAATGAAAATTAAATGATCTGATCATACCCATGCAGCTGTGATTGAGGATTATTTATTATTATTATTATTATTATTATTATTATTATCATTATTATAATAATATATTTTTTCAACTCTTCTGAATGTGACTTTTTATTTTTGCAGGGGACCATGGGCTCATTGGTGAAGCTATTAGTCTTTGGGCCTATATGTCCTGTCCTCCTGAAAATGAATGTCAAAGTCGACACCATGACTGTGATGATACTGAAAATTGTGTTGATTTAATTCAGGGCTTTCAATGCATTTGCAAAGCAGGTTATGTATTTGACCGGTAAGTTTTGTGTGTATAAGGCGTTCTTTCATGAATTTTGATCTGCATTAAATGTTATTCTGACATTTTCCTTCAACGCTCTATGAAATGACAAGTTTTCAGCTTTATTCATGAACAGACCTCGAACAAAGCTTTCACAATCCAAAATCAAATGATGGCCTCTTATCCATCCACTACTGCAAGAAGATACTCAGATAATTTACATGAAGAGATATGGAAATTAATCTGCAAAATATTTTGCCTTTTAAGTGAAGAATGAAAAACAAAGAGTAAAAACATTTGTCTTTCATCCAAAAGCTGTAAATTGTGGACTAAAATTAGACTTTATTAATGTCCATGTGATGCAAAAGATAACTCCTAATAATTCAGAAGAAGAAGAAGAACAATAACAACAACATACCAAAGGGGACAGTGAGCAAGTCAACTTTTTATGGCTTTTGTCTGAGGCAAATGTTTCAGTTTTAAGAACTTCAACTCACAATGGTTTTGGCTTCAGGTCTTATTCGAATCTACATTTGTCTTCTCTATTCGCTGCTCAATAAGGAAATGTGTTTCACAGTTATATCTCAATAGTCCATGAGGCCGACCACTTTGTCGATACCAAATTAGTGCCCGGTTGTGTTTGGTATCATTGGAAAGCTTAGACCTCTATGTTGTGGAAATGCAGGATAGCAAGCAAAACAGAGTAGCTGAAGCGTTTAATTAGCCAAATTCAAAATGACCGACGTGAATTCCTGTTGTTTTTCAATATTGAGAAATTTTAATCCACATGGCAGAATATGCATATGTAGCGCATATTTCATTACTATGATTATATACACTACTTGAAATAGATAAAGTAAATTGAAACTCTTTCAAAATGTAAAATCCAACATTCCGCAAATTCAAAAGAGTGTCATAACTTTGGAAATAGTCCACATAAAGGAGTGATTTTGTTGTCTACATATATGTTTTCATATATATGAGGATCCATTAAACCATACTTGATGTAATCAAACCCTCTTGTCATGCAGCAAAACAAGTGGAATACATCAAAATGAAAAAGCGATATTAGTGCTTTGTGTTATGTTAAGAATATTTAGTATAGGTGTTAGTATTCAGTGGCTGATCCATCTATTGATGAAATTTGATACTCAATAGGCCTACCAGGACTCGGCCATCACTTGCTGGTAATAATCTATACAGGGAATTCCTTACAGTTTGAGTATAAGTGATGATTCACTCCATCGTTTTGAGTTGTGGCCTTCCCTGAACATTTTAAAATATTGTACTGGTGGTAGATAGAAATAGATTATGTGTTTTTCTAACATATCTAATCATATTATAGCAATATATCAAAATCGTTCATTCCTTAGTCTGTCTGTAGGCTTGAAATGCAAAAATCTGTACTGTTGCAATGCACTTTTTGCTTCGTAGTAATGAGACTGCACTCATGCAATAAGTTGCGTTTGTTTTCATTATAACAAATAATGTTGTTGCTTTATTTCAAGTATCCCAATCAAGCATAAAGAATAATAGCCATGCAATCCTCACAGTGGTGAAGGGCCCTCACAGACCGCTTTTCAAACAGATTCGCCCCAAGCAAAAGATCTAAACCTTTTTGTGTTATCCATTATCCAGAGGAAGATTCCAAGCTCCGCTCACTTCACCAAAAGATGTTTCATCATGGCAGACATTGCCAAATGCTGCATGTGTACGTCAGCATGCCCCATTGCTGAGAGAAAGCTCAAAATCAATCAGAAGGACAGGTGCCTGACATAGTTTACCATAGACAGTGTCGGTCACGCTTTACATTGAAACGCGCCTTCAGCTCTTGAAAAACATCGAGAAAGGCGTGATGATGGTGAAACACAGTATTTGGTAGCAGTAAACATCTTCCAGGTCAAAGCCTTCAAAGCAAGGGTTTACGAAACAAAATGCATATTCTGTGAAAGAGAAAAGTATAAAAAAACATCAAGAACAAGAGAATCAATTGTACAGGCACAGAGCTGCGATGCGATAAGAGAATACGGGTTGCGCAATGCAAAAGAGCGACCGAAGATCTTAGCAGTTGCGTCAAAGACTTAGTTGCCGCTGAGGCACATTACCACCACTCATGTTACCGCATGTAACATCAATAAAGGCGGTGAAACTGCAACACTGATGTGTCTTCTGATGCCGAAGAAGACTGCCTGTACAACGAGGCTGAAAGACATCGAAGAATCGCTCTACACATTTATCCGTGATGATTTATTCACGAATCCTCGTGTATTAAAGTGATTGATCTCCAGCAATGTCGTTGACGTGATGTCAAACAAGGGATCACCATGACCAAAGAATCCACCAGAAGCATATTCGACGAAATATTGAAAAGGAATTTGCAGAACTTACATTTCTGTAAAGATGATAAAGGGAAAACACTCGTATCCCTCACACTCTCACAATCTACGAACTTGTGAAAGAGAACCAGAAGCTCAAGGACAAGATAGAAACCCTACAGCAGTAACACTTGGTGATTCTTCTGTCGTTATCAAAGCTGGCAAATATTCGATCTTCCATAAAAGGATCCGCCAGGATCAAGTGTGCCTTTCAGCCCGCTTTGGTGAACTGGAGTGGCTTCCGATTACCAGAACTCTGCAAATCTTCATAACGTGTCCTTTCAGGTGAACCAAGCTATCACAGTGCCTCGCAGAAAATTCAACTGTTAGTGGATTCATATGGCCAAGATCTGGCTACAGTGTCACCTGTGGTCGTGTGAAACCACCGAAGCACATCTTGCTATCAAATGCAGTGAAAACACTGACAGGAAACTCGGAAATCATCCAGATAATGAACAAACTAGGGCATGGATTCATATACTGTTCTCGAGGAAACGACACTGCTTGAGCCTTCAGAAATAGCCTCACCTCAGATGATTCTGTCCCACTTCCTGATTGTGTTAACCCCTACAAATATTCCGCTCTCGTTTGGACAATATAGATTTCCTGAGAAACTGCAACAGGAGCAGCACACGGGTCAATGGCATCATTGTCCAACAAAAGGTGTATGGTCCTAAGCTGGAATCGGCACGACCTGTATAGAAAAGAAAAAGCAACGTTCCATCAAATATGAAGAACAACAGCTTCCAATTAAACACTGGAAAAGAGAAGGACCTGGAGCAAAACAGTTGCTGAAGAATACCACGCTCTTCCTCAAAAATCCATCCCAAAAAGGACTTGATCTGGATCTGACGGCAAATGCACCCGGAAAACCAAATTATTCCAGGATGGACAGAATCAACATCATTAAGACAGGACCAGACAGTTCATCAGCACAACATAGGCTATCTTAACCCAATCAATTTTCCAGCAACCAGCATGGCGACAGCAGCTGAGATTTTGAACAGGTCAATGAAGGTAAAAGAAAGCCTACATCTTCAAGAGTTGTACTGGTATTCGACCAGGCCCTTTATTCCAAAGTGGCAGAAGTTCTGTGGAAACACAGATGTCAATATCCGGGATAATTCTTCGCCTCGGCTCCTTTCATATGGTCTGCAACTTTGGGAATACTTGGAAAACGTTTTGAGGATGCAGGCCTGCGTGACCTGCATTGAGGCAGAATAGTGGCAGAGGGGTCTGTAACGAGTGTCATGGCAGGCAGACAATACAACAGGTCTCTCTGAATGCAAATACATATATAGGCCTTTTCAGATTGCTATGGCGGGATTTCGGCTATTGCTGAAGGAACAACAACTACAAGATGAACCAATCGATCAGTATTGGAATTATGAGTGATCTTCTGGACACTTCTCGTCAAAGTCCAAATAAAGAGACGCTGAACCATGAATTGTCTTGCAGATGCGGAACACTTGAGAAATATTGTGAACATCTACGGCACACCAATGGACCTCTTTCAGCGTTATGGATGTATATATTGACAGGTTGGGGAGTATTGCTGGCCCTAATTCGCTCTTCCAGAGAAGGTGATTGGAATTTGCACATGGCTGCAGTTCGTGGCATGATTGTCTGGTGCTTCGCCTATGAACGACAGAATTATCCCGGTACCTTCCAGTATACTACGCTGAAATGCCCAGCTCAGAAAATGACCATCCAGAAGTGCTTCAAACTCCTTGAAGGAGAGTTTTCTGTCCAACTTGGAGAAAAGAACCCCTTTGCTAAGATACCCTTGGACCGACAATTGAAGAGACAGCAATCGTGACACAAAAGTTGCGGGAGGATGCGCAAGTATAGTCTCAAACCTGGTGCAGTGAGTCGGTTCTTCCTGACAGCAGAATACCGGTCATACCTTCTTGCGTCATCTCCGAGACGTGTTAGTCACAGGCAAATCTGATCATGGACATGTAGAGTTACAGAACAGCAGAATTAAAAAGGATGAACTGGCTGTCAATGCTGTTGTAGAACCCTGCAAACTGGGTTAATCCCTTTGAAGAAAATCAACAAGAACTAGTCAGTCTGTCTACAGCTGCTGCTGCAACAAGGCAGATTGCCACACAGTTGCTAGAAGCAGAAAAGCGTGGTAGGCAGCTTATCAGACTTTAAGTCTGAAAGACTCGAATCAAGTCACCACAGTCGTGAAATTTATGATCCATTGCCTAAGCTGAGGCTCAAGACCTTTTCAGATATGACCAAGAAGCAGAAGAAAGTTTCTCAAATGGAAAGAAATGATTCTGAAAGCAGACCGAAAGTTGTTTGGGCAATAGTACTCATTGCACAAACAAGAAAGAACCTGGATATGAAAGATGTCCTGGCACATCCCTAGGTCCGCTGCCATGGTCTCTAGCCGTGAAGAGGGAGTACAGGAAGACAAACAAAGCTGTGTTGGCCAGAGCATTACAAAGATGCACAAGCGAGAACATCCCACACCATCAGCCACGATTATTATGGCATGGCTTTGGTCAAAAGATGAAGGGGGACCAGAAAAATTTGGAGACATTGCAAACACCTTGCTTCTTTCTGCAATTAGAGAAGGTGCACACAGTACTAGGATTGACATCGTGTTATGTGTATCAACCACAGCAATAAAACACCACGAAAGAGCGAGACGAAGCAAGAGTCCAGGCATAAGTTCAAGAATATAACTTCCCAACAAATTGTCCGTCAGTGGAGAAGTTACCTGCAGAGTAGTGACAACAAGACTGAACTCATTGAATTCTGTTTCAGGAATGCAACAACCACATTCAAGGTCATTATGCAGTCAAAGCATATGTTTGTAACCTCAAAGGAGAAGTGCATCAAAATTACTGACTCAGCAGTTGAAGAGAACCGGAGCTTTGCTGCACAAGAAGAAAGCAGACACGAGGGTACTGCTTCATGGAAAACACGCAAGTGACACCGGAAGTGCAGCTGTAATCTTTGTGCGGACGACACGGATGTCTTCCTTTTGACATGGCGTTCTGTACACAAATTACGGCTCTCTTTATCAGAAATGTGGGACTAAAACTCGCACACATTCAATAGAACATCACAGCTGTTGTCAACATGAATGGATCTGATGTCTCAGAGGCAGTTATTGGATTGCAGTATTGCACGCTTTCACTGGTTGCGACTCCGTCAGTGCCTTCGCAGGTTGTGGGAAAATGAAAGCATTCAGACGTGGTCAAGCAAATCAGAATTTCCAGAGTCTCTTTAAGGAGCTTGGCCAAAGTGGAGTCTTTCGTCTTCTCTTCAAGCTCGATTGAACGTTTTGTTTGTGCCATGTATGATGCTACATCTGGAGATGCTTCAGTCAACGAGTTTGGTACAAACTATTTTGTGCAAAGAAAGGTGAGAAAGAGTCCTACCAGTTACCCGCAGTGCAGATTGTCTTGGAAAACATGCACGGCGAGCAAATTATCAAACCGCAATTTGGAGACAGAGTTTGATGAACGATCCCAAGACGCCCAATCCTGCAGGCTATGGAAATTCGTTGGCGATGGTGATGACAGACACTTAGCCGTAGACTGGTGGATGGTGCACCGGCCCCCGACCGCTGTGTTCTTGAGATGCTGTCCTGCAAATGTCGGAAGTCCTGTCGAGTTCCTCAATGTCCCTGTGATGCAAATGGATTGAAGTGTTCTGACATTTGTAGTTTGAGCCCATGTGAAACCCAACCAATGAACGACGGTACAGACAGCGAAATGGTGTTGAGCAGCGAAGACGATTATGAAACTGAAGACTATTAGTTCAAATATTCCAAGATTGTGTACTCTTCATTATTGTGTTTGAATAACAATAATAATTGTTTGTCTTATAACATGCCTTATATTTTATTTCTTGGTTGCTGTTACAGCTGCCATTTGAAATCTGGACCAAATGATCAACTTGATGTCGAAAGCACATAATTACATATTTTCTATGATAGAATTTGTTTCCTATATATGTAAGGTGTCATTTATTGACAAGGTTCAAATTATATTAAGTGTATTCAAGGTACTGTATTATAGTGCCTGAGTTGAAGTTTCTAATGTCGTTCTACATGTTGAAGACACATTTTTTCAAGTGAAGAAAAAATTTGTTTCGCATCAAGGGTCCGCAGTATTCATGTCGGGTGTCTGTGAGTGTTTTATTTTCTTCTTATGTTTTATCGACTATAAACTGTACTCCATGAGCTTTCTTTTGATATATAGATTATACACATTAAAGTATATTAACAGTATAAACGCTCCCAACTCAAATCCATGGTGTAAAAATTATCGAAAATCTTCGATTTTGTGCAAGAGGGGGTCGCTTATAAACATGCCATTACACGATATAAGCTACCGATATTTCCTTGCTATCAAGTGATTTTGATACCCCAGGGACCATCTTTACAAAAAACTTGACTAGAACAGGGCACTTTGTTTGGTACCAATGACCAAAATTTTGGGCTCGGCCTCACGGACTACAAGTGAAACAATTAGAGTCAGAGGGTGGACAGATGTATTATTTTAATAATCTCTTATTTATGTTGTTGTATTTCTGCAGTGCTATTTTTCCTGTCTAATGCATATCTGTTTTGTAGCATCATTGGAAAGTGCAAGCCTGTTTGCAAACATGGCTGTGGGTACGGAGTTTGTATCCACCCGGATGTGTGCCACTGCCATTTTGGATACACAGGGCGCAACTGTTCAATGGAGTGTTTGTGTAACAAACATAGCAACTGTCCAAATGAAACTTCTCTAACTGTGTGCACAGAATGTTTAAACAACACAAAGGTATTATACCCAGCTGTAAGCAATATTTACCCAGCTGTAAGCAACATTTAACCATCCATTATGATGAGTAATCTCTGAGATTTGACAGGTTGAGTCCATTCCTTCAGTCTCATTGTTATATAAACTGTTGTGAAGAACCCTTCTACTCTCAATGATACCCTCTCCTCGCAACCCTTTCCTTTCTGCCACGCATGTGATGTCTTTGTCTCCCCAATTCCCCTTTGATCCTCTGTCATTTTGTGAACTGGCTGCCCTCTCGCTTCACCCCTCCATGAGCCTAAATTTCTGAATCTATAGAAAAGGGAAAATGACAGACAGATAGCACATAAAGTGATGTCACCTCTGAGGCTTCATTAACACAGTATGCCTCAGCGCTGGGACATTTTATCCAGGGAAATGCCCAAATGGTCTATTACTGCACTGCATTCAGTCATTTTTTCTTACAATTACCGTTTCCTAAGGATCATTCATATGAGCTGAAAATGATGTGCACACACATGGGAAGCAGATGGCTGGAACACATTTTCTTACCTTTGAAAGGGTTTATTTTGTATTGATTATGAGGAAAAAAGGTGCACGAGGCAAGCAGTTTGGAACAAACCAAGCAAATCAAAAGACACACAGAGGAGAATGGGGACACACAAATTTATATACAATTATGAGAAACAGAGCGAAACCTAACTTACTTTAGGTGCCACAGATCACACTTCTACAAACATTAAGTTTTGCAGGTGGGGACTTTCCTTTGTCTATGATGTGCAGATGCAGGACTCAATACAGCCTGCTTTTGATCGCCATGAGTGAGACGATGAGAGCCAGTAATGAATTGAGTCCAAAGATGGAGTAAGCCAGAGATGAGACCAGCCAGCCATGAGGAGTGCTCAAAACTATCAGCCTCTCAAACAACCCCTGTTACCTCTCTATCCTTTCTACACATGAGTCCTCCTGATCTCCCCTCCGTTCTCTCTTCAAACCCTTCTTGTTCCACTGCAAAGCACATTTTTGCACTCCGTGCATGTGGAGTTCTCCTGTCTCTCTAAGGTCGCTTGTTCTCCTTTTCAAAAACAGGGTGGTCCATGCTTGGGTCAATCCCAAACTTTTTCAGAGAAAAGCATAATATTCTGTCTCACAACTCCTCCATGCTCAGCTTTTACTCCTCCTCTTCCTCTTGGGCGGAGTCCTCCACTAACCCGTCAAAACCCACGGGGAGTCACATATAAATAACTCCATTGACACTTCCGGCTCCACAGCACACTGTGCCGCCATGGTTGGCACACATTGGCCAGAGGGGTCGTGATGGATTTTGCACCCTTGTGACATGCTTTTCATGACAGTCCTCACCTGGCCCTGCCCACAAAGAAGAGGTGTTTACACATATAATATTACTCTGACTACCTTGTCTATAAATTACATATGCTGCCTCCTCAGCATCACTTGTAACAAAACGACTTGCTCTGACAGGTCACTGTTACATGGCAATTAACCAACTCAAAACACATGGACCATAATACACCTACCACAGTCTAGTTATGGATCTCTCTGTGCACCCCTTACACATAACAGTATGTTCTTTGGCCAATATTATTGTCCACCCATGTGATGTTGCTGTTCTCACATGTGTCCTTTTCTTTATTCCCATTCTTAAAGAGCGTAGCTCATTGCTGCCTCATTGTTTCGCCCATGTCTATTGCTGAGTGTTTCAACACTCACTGATTTATTCCCCCTTTATCCTTTCTGGTACTCCCCTTTCCTTACTTTGGGGCATCTGTACGTTCTTGACTGGCTGTTCCTCTGCCCCTTTGCCAGTCTTTTGACCATCGACCCCACATTGTTCAGTTCTTCCATGAGCATCAACTAGTGTGTAAAAGGTCTAAATATTGCATTCATACTTTTGTGTGAGGACAATGTCTATGTATTAGAATAGTCTGCAGGTTCTCCTTATCTGCTGCCAATTTTAGTTGCCTGGACATGTTTGTGAGAAACTCACTGGCCTTTTCTCATTGTGTTCCAAGTCCTGCTCTTGCACTGAGTGGAGGCCACCTGAGTTGCCATTCCAAGAAATGGTTGTTAGCCACACATTTGATGGAATGTGCAATCATGCCATGGACTTTATGTTGATGAAGAGTATTCCAAATAACATAGTGAAAGCAACAATCTAAAAAACGGTCAGAAAGTCAAAAAAAAATGTCCCAGTATTTGTAGTTTTGTAATTGTGGACTTATTTTAAGCTTAGTGATTATTTGTATTCCATTGTATTTAATGTTCCATGAGAAGATATTGAAAAGCCAAATCTTTTGTTTCGTTAAATCATCGCAGATTGGTTAAACAACTTTTCCATCTTCCACAATTTTATCTTTGAACTTGTTTATTTTGCTTTTAATATTACTCCATGTTTTCATTTGTTAAACAAAGCATCATACATACATTCCACAAAGGACAACAAAAGTTGATTGCACAAAACACATCAACTTGGCAAACATGGCGTCGTATTCCCATATGCCCTTGTAATTCAAGGAAATATTCACTGATGTCTTACGAATCTATCTGTGTCTTTCTAATATATCTGTATTGTCCAGGTGATTGAGTTGCAAGCTCCACAAGAAGGCTTGACTTCAACTTTTTAATATCACAAACATGTGATCAGTGGGTGTGTTTGGCAGTTGTGGGTTTGATCATTGGCAGTGATCAAGCTAATATTAAATTGTTTCGTTTTGTAAAAGTCATCTGCTACATTTGTGTGTCATTAATGTTTGTAGACAATTAATTATTTTGCCTCGATAATAGTTTAATGTTTTGAAATTTATGACAACCATTTAAATTGAAGCAAACCTTATGGGAAGGCATGTATATGATGAATATAATAAAACTGGAAACAGGGGAGCATCCAACACTGATTATGCAAAAAAGTGAATTTTTTGTTTAGCTCTCCATGGGAGAGCCTGGTGTTGGCTTACTGGTTAGGGTGGTGGGCTTTGGATCCTCGGGTCCTGAGTTCCAATCCCGCTCAGCTGTTGAATTAATACCAGGTTGGGTTAACTCGATCTGTCATCCTTCCGAGGTCAGCAAAATGAGTGCCAGCATGCTGGTATACTGTGTCGGAGTGGCGACC
>CM068953.1:147887342-147898414 GCA_035128595.1 Eptatretus atami
TATAGAAAGAGAGAGTGAAAAAAGAAAGAGAAAGAGAAAAAGAGAAAGATAATAAGGATACATTTGTGGGGATGGAGGCAAAAATGGTCTTCAAAAGTTTAATGAGATTGAGGATGACAGGTTTTCTGCCTAATAAATGATTCGATCTAACAAATTGAGATGCTTAATCTTAAAAATCAGAGTGTTTTGGTGATGTCATAAATCATATATTATTATTCTTCCAAACTCTTCATATTAGAATTGCAGATGAATATTATAAAGATGGATTCAGAGATGGATACCGACAAGGATATGAAAAAGGATGTGAAAGAGGTTATATATGTGGCAACTCTGGTAATTTGGCAGGAAGAGGTGTAATGCACTATTTTTTACATTATAAATGAATAAAGTATTGAATGAAAAAGATATCAAAGAGAAGTTAGAGAAAATAGATGAGTTTGTAAAGAAAGATATGATGATTAAAATGAGTGATTTCGACATAAAAGACAAAAAAACCTTTACAATTAGAAAAGTTAAATAACATATTTTGAAAAGATTATTGCAACAAGGAAAGGAAAAGAAGTTGATGAAGCATTTTCTGCCCAATAAATGGATTATAGATTAAGGATTATTTTCTGGATGCTTTATGTTTTAAAAAATAAAATTCAAATATATATGTTGAAAGTCAAAAAGGCTGTCTTGCTCTGCAGGAAAGTGAATGAATAAAGTTTAACTTTTCTAATAAATAAATGCAATGGTTTATTGTCTGAAATGTAAAAAGAAAATTGATACAAAAAAATCTCATTCATTAAAAGTAAAAACAATAGATTTATACGAAGGGGAATGTGTTCAGTGTGTGGAAGCAAAAAGTGTGAATTTGTCAAAAAGTGTAAATCTAAACATGATGACCATAAAACTGGGGGAGATATGCAAAAACTTTTATCGGGGAGTAAATTTACAACAACTGGGATACCAGGGGATTTGCATCTACCCGGATATTCTTTCTGTGGTCCAGGAACAAACTTGAACAAGAGATTAGATGAAGTTGACAATCCTAAGCTGTGGAGCAAACCTAAAAACAGGGTTGATGAAGTTTGTATGAAACTCAATATTGATTATGGAAATAGTACGGCATTGGAAGAAAAACACAAACCTGAGAGAAAAATGTTGAATAATTGTCTTTGATATGAAATCCAACATAAAGAAAAAAAAATGGTTAGGTTCATAGTGAGGCAGTGTTAGTGTGAAAAATTGGCATGAATTCAAGTTCCTGATAGGTGCTAAATTAAAAATGGGGCTTGGTAATGCAAAAACTATTAAGCTCTGGTGATGTTGTCAACACTGAGGAGCAAGCTTACAAACCTTCAGGTGAGAAGCTTTTAGCTTATGAATTCCATAAACCGATAATCACAAAGTTTAAATGGTGAAAGGTCCGTTCCAAAGCAGTTGATTACATATGGTTTGCCGATTTAATTGAACTGAAAAATGACAGAGGATACAAGTATGCATTAACCATTATTGATTTAAGGTCAATATATGCATGGGTATTTCCTTTGAAAAATAAGAGGCACCACTCTTGTGGTAGCATTCCAACAGATATTTAATAAAAGCAAACAAAAGCCAAAAAAATTGTGGACTGATGAGGGAAGAGAGTTCTATTACAGAACATTTAAGAATTTCCTTGAAGATAACGATATTGCATTGTATAGTACCTTTAATGAAGGAAAGGCCATCATTATTGGGTGCTTTAGTCACACATTAAAAGGGAGACTACATAAACATTCACTCAACTCGGTTCTCAACAATGGGTATCTTTAATTCAGGACATTGTAGATAATTACAATGCAGTTCATGACACAACAAAATCAAAACCATCAGAAACATTTAGAAAATTCACATATGAAAAGGAGATTAATTTGAGAAAACCAAAGTTTAAGGTTGGTGATATTGTAAGAAGATATAAGTCGAAAGTCATTTTGAGAAAGGTTATACAAAGGTTGACTTTTAACTTTTTAAAAAATTGATGTTTTCGACGCAGTTCTTGGACATATATATATATATATATATATATATATATATATATATATATATATATATATATATATATATATATATATATATATATTTTGTTTGACTTACGGGAGAGGAAATCTTGGATCATTTTACTCACAGGAATTACAAAAGACAAAGATGTAAGAAAAAAATATTGAATTGAAGAAAAAAATAAAAATAATAATAATTGAAAAAAATTATACAATTGCAATAATCAAATAATTGAAAAAAAAAAAAAAAAAAGTCTGTCTTGCTGGCAAGATAGTCTTGCTGGCTATGAGCAGATCATCAAGTAGGCATAAACGAAAGGCAAACCCTGGATGACCTCATCGATGAAGCACTGAAAAGTTTGTGCTGCATTGCGTAACCCAAAGGGCATGCGCACAAACTCGAAAAGGCTGAAGGAAATGGTAATGGCTTTCTTGTGTACATCAGCCGGCTCTACTGGAATCTAATGATTTGATCTCACCAAGTCAAGCTTGGAGAAAACTTGCTTTTCCCAGAGTCGAGATGTAAATTCCTGTAGGTGTGATACAGGATAACAGTCTGGTACTGTGTTCCTGTTCAGTGTGCGGTCGTCACCACAGGCCCTCCAATCACCAGACACCTTCTTCTGGACCATAGGTAAAGGTGAGGACTAGTTTCTGCTTAGAGGTCGAATGATACCCAACTCAAGCATATGGTCAAACTCTGCTTTAGCAATTGCATAAAGATCTGGAGCTAGTCAACATGGTCGAGCTGCAACTGGAAGGCCACGCATGTCAATGCGGTGAGGAGTGGAGTGTTTGACCGCTGCTTCATTGTAGGTAGGCCAAGTTATTTATGTGTACTGTTGAAGGATGGTGTCATAACTGGCCACATAGTTGGACTTGACAAACGGTGGACTGACAGAAAGCACATGCGTAGTCATGGCTTTGGCACAAAGATTTATGGTCAGAGTCGAGGAGCTTTTGGTTTTTCATATCTACCAACAATCCAAAATGCTTCAAGAAATCGGCTCCGATGATAGGGATGGGTACGTCAGCAATGATAAATATCCATCGGTAAACATGCCTCAGCCAAAGATTGAGAGTTATCGATTGTTCACCGTATGTGGAAATGGTGGATTTGTGGACAGCTTGGAGAGTAAATGCAGATGGTTTTAGTGTATGCAGACCTTACCTCCAATGTCAATTAAAAATTGTGTGCCCGTGTTCTTGTCACGAATGAAAAATAAGCAACTTGTTTGATGGTCGCCAGACTGACTTGTTGCTAATCGGTGGTTGTGACATTTTTCAACTGTGAAACTGCAAGGCTGAACACACTTGTGCGAAATTCTCCCCAAACTGCCAATGATACCAACATGTGCCCCCTGCATGTTTCTGTGCACCAAGATGATGACATTGTTGTGCGTCGGGCTCCTGCATTTTGCTGTGGGTCAATCTATGACCATGCTCCTCCTTAAGATGACATGCAAGAGCCTGCACTTGAGCAGTAAGCTGGTCCATTTGGTTTTTAAGCCGTTGCATGCCAGATATAGCTGGTGCAGATATGTCACAGGCTAACTGGGATGTGACCACACCGATGTAGGAAATAGGTGGGGTATCGACTTCAAGGATTTCATCAGCTATATCAATGAGTTGCTCAATACTCACTGAATCACTGGTTGAAACAAGGATATGCTGAACATTGGCATTCGTTGGAGAAAAAGCTGCTTGAGTATGTTATCCTCCAGGTTATTCTCACGTAACAATTGCCGCATTCTTCGTAGCAATTGAGATGGCTTATGATCCTCCAGCTCTTCTGAATAAAGAAGTTTATGCAATTGTTTTTGCAATGATGCGGATGTGCAGCGAATGAGCTCTGCCTTGAGGAGTCATATGGCCTTTCAGTGGGTGGCTCGATGAGAATGCTCCGCACCACTTGTGCTGTCTCTGGCTGAAGTGAAGCCACAACATGTGCAATTTTTTTCCTGTGCTGTGATTTCTTGGGTTAGAAAGTGTGCATGAACTTGAGCAAACCATATGGTGGGGTCATTTGCCCAAAACGGAGGTAGCTGAAAGCTGCGACAGAAGGTGTGACGAAAGGAGGACTTTCCTTTGACATGACGGAATATGAAATGAAAAACGCGTGTCAAATCACGTTGTTTGCCAGTTCTTGATCATGTCGAATCATGTTGGGGTCACCAATTGTGGTGATTATTCCCTCTCAGTATGCTGGTTAAAATGATGATGCTTGAACCAGAACAAGATAAATCTCACTCACATTAACAATGCAATGACATGATGTAGATGAAGTCTGGATGATGATTACTCCTTCGTCGTCTCCCCAGCGGTTGGTGAAGAAGGAAAGATTTAATGGCACTGGGCCGTTGCGGTTTCAGAATGGTGCGAAAACATGGCAAGCAGAAGAGGAAAACTCGTTTCTTGCAGTCATGGTTGTTCAACCAAACAAACGAAATCCACTTCGCTCAATGGTTTTGATAAAGTCGAACCAAAAGTCACTATGAAAAATAATGACGAGTTGAGTGACTCATGAATAGGGATGAGAAAGGCTTGTAAGTGAAGGCGCGCAAGCTTCCAACATGTCATCACCAAAAAACTCCCATGAGCTCTCAGCCTTTTTAACATCCCATGCATTGATTGCCTCAATGCCAGTTGGTCATGTTGGATCTGATCTTGAAAAAGAATGACTTGCATATGTAAGCCATTGTCCCATTATCTGTTTGCCAAGTTTGAACAATATAGGTAGATGCATGTCTGAGGAATGGTTTTTTGACATTTGCGATACCAGGGTTTGTTTTATTTTTACAACTAAAATGGCCACCAGGCAGCAATCTTGGGTCTGATGTCGAAAAGGAATGCCGTGAATATGTAAGCCATCATTCTTTATCTGTGCGCCAACTTTGAATATGTAAGCCACCATACATCACCAAAAAGCTCCTGTGAGCCCTCGGCCTTTTTAACATCCCATGCATTAATTGCCTCTCCGGAAAGATGCAACTGATTGGCTATCAGAGTTCACGTGTTTGCTTTATTCGTTCACATGTTTGAAAACCTAATTCATTACTGAGAAAATTAGTGAGTCACGACACAACTATATTGGCCGAAAGTTGGTCATGTTGGATCTGATCTTGAAAAAGAATGAGTTGCATGTGTAAGCCATTATCCATTATCTGTGTGCCAAGTTTGAACAACATCGGTAAATGCATGTCTGAGAAATGGTTTTGGACATGTTCGATACTGGGTTGTTTTTTTACAACTAAAATGGCCACCAGTTTACCAGTCGGCCATCTTTAATCAGATCGCAAAATACAGTGAGGTGCACGTGTATGCCTTCATATACTGTGCTTGTGCCAAGTTTGAACAAAATCGGACCATGCATGTCTGAGAAATGGTTGGGGACACACTTAAGTAAAAAAAAAATGGCCACCAGTCGGCCATCTTGGATGTGATCTCGAAAAAAAAAATTACGTGCAAATATGTAAGCCATCATTCATTACCTGTGTGTCATGTTTGAACAAGATCTGTAAATGCATGTCCTGGAAATTGTTGTGGACGTGTTCGACACGGGTTTTTTTAACAACTAAAATGGCCGCCAGTCGCCCTCTTTGATCACATCACGAAACAAAATGATGTGCATATGTGTACCATCATATATTGTCTTTGTTGCCAAGTACGAATAAAATCGGTCCATATGTGTCTGAAAGATGGTTGCGGACACACACACACACACACACACACACACACACACACACACACACACACACACACACGGACACAAAAATCGTGACCAAATCCATAAGCTCCTGTTTCGGCCCAAGTCCGATGGGGCCTAATAAAATTAACCAGCATTGGTGGTGCCATGGTTAATGTCTGTTCTGAGTTTAAGAGGTCATTGATTCTATCAAATTCCAGCCGAGTCATACCATCCATTCACCATTGGGTCCATACTCTGTGCAGAGCGTTGGTGCTGCCAAAGCAGTCTCCTTGGCTATTGGGTACAATCCTGGCTGGGTCACCACTCCGACACAGGATACCAGCTGGCACTCATTTTGCTGACCTCAGAAGGATGACAGGCAGTCAACCCCACCTGGTATTAATTCAACATCCAAGTGGGATTTGAACTCAGGATCCTAGGATCCCCAGCCCACCACCCTAACCATTAAGCTAACATCAGGCATGAGTCTTATCAAAGACTTTAAAAATGGATTGGTTGGCTTCCTTGCTTGACAATCAACTCAGCATTTAAAAGGAAAGAGCACGGACAAACAACCATAAGTTGGTAATAATAGTGCAGGCTTTGATGGGCCTGATGACCACCTCCTGTGTTGAAGTTCCTTGTCAAAGAACTCCTGTGTCAAACTCATATTATCATGTTATTATATAATAAAACAATAATGTAATTGTGTTAAATGATTTGTTTTCTGTTTTTTCATGTGTGTGTGTGGTTTTTTTGTGGGTTTTTTTGCAGTGCACACTCTGCAAGGAAGCTTTTCTTGGAATTCCAACAGAAGGTCGACATTGCTATCGAAAAATTGCTGTTGGTCAGGAACATTGTTTTGATCCTTACACTCAGAATAATTGCTATAATGAACAAATCAGAAACCTGCGAGCCGGCCAGGCTCTCTTCTTTGCAATTCAGCCAAAGTTCACCAATGTAGATATTAGAATCACTATTGATATTACCTTTGGAACTGTTGACTTGTACATATCAAATTCTTATTCTACATTTACTGTTCATGGAAACAGAAGGGATGGAAAACACGAGATTAACATAGAAGCTGTTTTCACATCTACATCACGAACAAAACAATTGTTTTCAAGAAGACAAAGGGATGCCAACAATCACACCATAGGAGATGGTGCACCTCCAAATAATATTTGGGCTCCAAAATTGCTTCAACTTGAACAAGCAAAAGGTTTAATCACCTTTGTTAAGGTGAAACATCAGGACACAATTGTTATCATACAGAATGTGCAAAACCGTGCTGTGGTGACGTTTCCTCATGAAGTACACTCTCTCCGAACACAAACATTTTACATGATTGCCTTTGGAGCTGAAGGCCATTCACATTCGCAAGGATTTTTATTTTTCAGACAGGATCAAGTTCATATTGATCTATTTGTGTTTTTCAGTGTATTCTTCTCGTGTTTCTTTCTCTTTCTCTCTGCATGTGCTCTCTTGTGGAAGCTCAAGCATTACTTGCAAATGCATCGTGAAAGACAACAGCAGATTATTGAAATGAGCAAAATGGCAAGCCGCCCTTTTGCAAAGATAACTGTTTACATGGACTTTCACACTCAACTCACAGCAGTTCCCACATGGAAAAGGGCAGACAGCCATTTTCCACGCATTTATTCACACCCCCATGTACCCGACGTTGCTCCTTGGAACCGGAAGCTTCTAACCCCTGTCACAATTAAGAACTCTGATGGAAGCAGGAATAGATTTCGACCTGGTTGGCTGTCACTGGAGCCCACAGGTGATGGATTGGCTGCTGTTGCCACCGTACTGATGCAGTTGCCTGGAGGAAGCTCAACACCCTGTCAAGTGTGCCTTGCTTCAGCTCTCATCGCTGTGCGCTATGGAGCACAAGAACGCACTGGACACACACAGGGAAGCATGATGCTTTGCAAAACGGCACTATCTGCAGACAATGTGTCTGTCTATTAAGTATACAAACACGATATTTGTTAAATAAGTGCATATTTCACATCTTTGGTGAACATGTGGTTATACACAACACAAATTGTCATATGTGTAAATCCCCTTGTCCAGATAGTGTTGCAACTTCACAAAATAATTTATTTATGGTTGAGAATATTCTTAATGCAGCGCAATTTTATGAGGTTTCTATGTCAAGATAGTTTGAAAGAAAGATGAGAACCTGATATGTTACAGAAAAATGAGACAGAAGTAAAATAATGTTGTCAGGGTAACTATAACATATGCTTTAAAAAAAGGTATATTTATTTCACTTGTAGTGGCTAATAGTGGAGCTTTTATGCAGGTTATGTCCATGACAAAGAATTAGAAATCATTTTACTTGATTGTGAATTATGACCTGAACAGACATAAATTAATACATAATATATAGCATGTTTGAACCTGGGTTCTGAGCATCGTGGGCATTTGTTTCAGAAGGGAACACAAAACAGGCCAACACAAATTTGAAATGGGGAATAAGAGACTGTATGATTGTCTTGTGGTTCATATTATTTTGCCAAAATTCAAAGGATGCCACTATTTCGATTTGGAATACGATAATGAGAAACTTACACCATTGTTTTGATTTCAGTGAAATGACAAGTTAAATATCTTGGAAAGATTGTGTTTTTTAATTTCAAGTCGGTATAATCTCTGTCTCTGTCTCTGTCTCTGTCTCTGTCTCTGTCTCTGTCTCTGTCTCTCTCTCTCTCTCTCTCTCTCTCATTTTTCTCTCTCCCCTTGTTGGAGAGAAGAAGTACGTACAGGTTGTGGAGAAGTATGATTCAATTTTTAAGTGGGACATGGGATGTGTGAATATGGGATGTGGTGGAGGACCAGAATTAATGAAGCACATTGTTGTAGGATGGGCAATAATGATTGTAGATTCGATAATTTCTGGGACTGGGAGAAAGGATGATGGTTGCAGTGAAATGCCATATTTGAAGCAACTGAGGGAAGAGAATAATTTGGCAAATGTGTACAAAGTTTCACAGGTAAAATTTATGAATGGGTTTCACAGTGAAAGTCAATAATAAGCAGTGTAATATTGACAGGCTGTCATCCTATCACTTACCTCCTGGGAAAACTTAGAGCTGTTATGTCATTGACATGGGTGAAGGTAACCAAAGTATTTGAGAGTGAGATATAGGATGCAGAGGAACAACTTTACAATAGAGGTCAACAACCCATTTTCCTCTCACATTCGATCTGTAAAGGGTTTGTGGGAGCCATTGAAAGAATTGGTACTGAAAAGATTGTCCAATCTGCATCTTTCATTGGAGGGTGCTCAGGAAAGGCTTGGTGAGGCCCAGGAACTTTTATTTGGGATGAACATCTTCCAAAGGTTGTTTGCAGAATAGGATAGCTTGATTTGCCAATGCAGTTGATCCTCTGCCAAACCCCTCCGGCATGAAAAACTCCCTTTATTGAAGTATTATGCTGGTCCTGGCCAGATGTATATTTGTATATACTTTCTACTTCTGGATAACTGAAGTTTCTCGAAAAGCAAAACCCCTTTGTATCAAACACCTAGAATATCCCTGTCGATGTAATTGTGCTATACTGTTCTCAGATCAAACGACTGCATGCTTCAGATTAAATCAACAACACAACAGAGTCGAGTTCCATGCTTAATTATATATTCTTCTTCTTTAACAACCTGAATTATTCCGGCATGATTGTGGGGTTGGCCGGGGGAAACTTGGCCCAAGTCTTTCACCAACCGGCCTGACGTTCGACAGATTAGGGCAGAAATATGGAATTTGGCCATAGCGCTGGCAAGAACTCACATACTCTTCAGAAAGGATACCGTGGGATCTGTAACGTCCACAAACTAATGTCAGCAGTTGGGATTCCTGTTTAACATGCATCCGAGGGACATATTGATGACACATTGACCCTTCCTGTGAAAGACCGGGATGACAGTTTGGAGCTGAGTCGATTCAAACCCAGGCGAGACAGCTTAGAGGCGAGTGTACTTTCCTCTAAGCCATCTTGCCAGCCTCCATATTTACTGCCCAATCACCAGAAAAAATATCTGAACAATAGCTATTGGTGTTATAACAGTGCAATATTATGTACATGCAGCATTGCTATTTTATTGCCTCCACCACCGAAGGTGGATGGAGATTGTTTTCACCCGTCTGTCTGTCTATCTGTCTGTGAGCAAGATATTTCCAAAAATTATGGGTGAATTTGGACAAAACCTGGTGAACAGTTTGGCTGTGTGACAAGGACTAAATTATTCGATTTTGGTGAAAATCCAGTTACGAGAATTTTTATAAGTGATTCTTCACCATTGATAGATAGGGCCAAAAAACATATACAGTGCCTATAAAAAGTCCACAATACCCTTCAAAATTTTCACATTATGTGTACCATGTATGAATGCAGGTGATAGTGGATTCAAATAAATCTAATATAGACAAGTCTGAAGACGACAATGGTTCACGAGCAGTATTTGACGATGTAGATTGTTTCAGAAGTCAAGGATGAAAAAGAAAACCCCAATGTGATAATTTTGACCAAGTTATAAAAATGATCAACATTAGTGGTACGAATGACAGGTTATTAGCTGCAAAATGTCGAAAACCCCGGTTTCGTTCAACAACTTTCAAAATTTGACCTTTGCATAACCTTTAAAGGTCACTAAACAATGTTGTGGACATTAAAATAAGGAAACAGGATATCTGCTATAGCTAATTGGAGTTAGTTCGTCGAAGAAGGTCGAAAACCCGGTTCGATTCCCACAACTTCTAAAATTTGACCTTTGTGGCCTTTAAATGTCAAAGGTCAAGGATTATGACCTTTGGTGCAAAACTTCCTCTGGAACATCCAGGAACAATATAACGTCATATAGGCTATATGGCATTTCACACTCCTCGATTATCCATACTTTGATGAAATCAGCGTAAAAAAGAAATTGAGGGGGTGCCACAGGCAAGGTGTTCGAGATAGAGCAAAATGGTTTCAAGACTTTAGGTGGGGAATGACCTCAAGAGTATGCATAAAAAATATTGTCATCCTAGCTCTCAAAGTTTGGGCGGTCGTATGATTTTTATGTCAAAATCCGCAATTTTCTAAGTTGTGACCTTGTGACCTTGACCTTGGGAGGAAAATGAAAAAATCGAGCTCCGTGGGGCTATGCAGGTGCCATTGGCTAACCAAATACCGAAACCCCTGCCAGATTCGACAACCCCCTCGGAGAAGATGTAAATTGAAATTGGCTACCCCCTAAAAGCACATGTTTTTTGGGCGTGGCTCTGCCCACAATGGGCTAGCGCACCCTCATCCAGGAAAACACAACTAGACATTGATATCAAACACATAACCAAGTTTCATCAAGATCGGAT
>CM068953.1:147907180-147918603 GCA_035128595.1 Eptatretus atami
TAGAAAAAATTTAGCTTGGTTGCTGGAGTGGCAACCTTGGGGAACTCCCATAATTTGTATGAATCCAAGATGGCCACCACGGACGGAGGTGAAAAATAACTTTTCAACCAATCAACCTACAATCACGTGTGATACATTTTTTTCCTTATAATTTCGAGGTGAGGAATCGATTTCTGAGGTCAGTTGTGTGGTTCGGGGTCAAAATCATTGTCAAAGGTCAAGTTCAATGTCATTTTTGGACTATTGAGGGGTTTAAAACGTTTTGACCCCTGCATCAACCGGTGGACTGACCAGAATAGACATAGTGCGTAGCTCATACGCTTTGGGCACAAAGATTATGGCACGAAGTCGAGGACTTTTGGTTTTTCATATCTACCAACTATCCAAAATGCTCTAAGAAATCGGCTCGCGATGATAAGGGATGGGTACGTCAGCAATGATAATAATCCATCGGTAAACATGCCTCAGACAAAGATTGAGAGTTATCGATTGTTCACCGATATGTGGAAATGGTGGATTTGTGGACAGCTTGGAGAGTAAATGCAGATGGTTTTGGTTTGTCCCCTAACCCTGGGGTAAAACGCTGACCTTTCTCCAATGTCAATTAAAAAATTTGTGTGCCCATGTTCTTGTCACGAATGAAATAAAGCACTTGTTTGATGGTCACCAGACTGACTTGTTGCTAATCGGTGGTTGTGAACATTTTTCAACTGGAAAACTGCAAGGCTGAACCACACTTGTGCGAAATTCTCCCCAACTGCAAGATGCCAACATGTCCCCTGCATGTTTCTGTGTCACCAAGATGATGACATTGTTGGTGCGTGGCCTCCTGCATTTTGCTGTGGGTCAATCTACGACCATGGCTCTCCTCCTTAAGATGAACATGCAAGAGCCTGCACTTGAGCAGTAAGCTGCTCCTTTGGTTTTTAAGCGCGTTGCATGCTCAGATATAGGTGGTGCAGATATGTCACAGGTCTAACTTGGAATGTGACACACCGATGTAGGAAATAGGTGGGGTAATCGACTTCAAGGATTTCATCAGCTATATCAATGAGTTGCTCAATACTCAACTGAATCACTGGTTGAAACAGGATATGCTGAACATTGGCATTCGTTGGAGAAAAAGCTGCTTGGTAGTGTTTATCCTCCAGGTGTATTCTCAACGTAACAATTGCCAGGCATTCTTCGTAGCAATTGAGATGGCTTATGATCCTCCAGCTCTTCTGAATAAAGAAGTTTATGGCAATTGTTTTTGGCAAATGATGGCGGATGTGCAGCGAGATGGATGCATCTGCTTGAGGAGTCATACGGCCTTTCAGTGGGCTGGCTCGATGAGAAATGCTCCGCACCACATTGTGCTGTCTCTGGCTGAAGTTGAGCCACAATCATGTGCAACTTTTTTTCCCTGGCGCTGTGATTTCTTGGGTTAGAAAGGTGCATGGTAACTTGAGCAAACATATGGTGGGGTCATTTGCCCAAAACGGAGGTGCTGAATAAAGTGGCGACAGAAGGTGTGACGAAAGGAGTGACTTTCCTTTGACAATGACGGAATATGAAATAAATATACGCGTGTCAAATCACGTATGTTTGCCAGTTCTTGATCATGTCGAATCATGTTGGGGTCACCAATTGTTGGTGATTATTCCTCTCAGTATGCTGGTTAAATGATGATGCTTGAACGCAGAACAAGAGAAATCTCACTCACATTAACAATGCAAATGACATGATGTAGATGAAGTCTGGATGATGATTACTCCTTCGTCGTCTCCCAGCGGTTGTGAAGAAAGGAAAGATTTAATGGCACTAGGGCCGTTGCGGTTATCAGAATGGTGCGAAAACATGGCAAGGAGAACGAGGAAAACTCGTTTCTTGCAGTCATGGTTGTTTAACCAAACAAACGAAATCCACTTCGCTTCAATGGTTTTGATAAAGTCGAACCAAAAGTCACTATGAAAAATAATGACGAGTTGAGTGACTCATGAAAAGGGATGAGAAAGGCTTGTAAGTGAAGGCCGCGCAGCTTCAACATGTCATCACCAAAAACATCCCATGAGCTCTCAGCCTTTTTAACATCCCATGCATTGATGCCTCAATGCCCAGTTGGTCATGTTGGATCTGATCTTGAAAAAGAATGAGTTGCATATGTAAGCCATTGTCCCATTATCTGTATGCCAAGTTGAACAACATAGGTAGATTGCATGTCTAGTGAATGGTTTTTTGAACATTTGCGATACCAGGGTTTGTTTATTTTTTTATACAACTAAAATGGCCACCAGGCAGCAATCTTGGGTCTGATGTCGAAAAGGAATGCCGTGAATATGTAAGCCATCATTTTATCGGTGCGCCAACTTGAATATGTAAGCCACCATACATCACCAAAAAGCTCCCGTGAGCCCTCGGCCTTTTAACATCCCATGCATCAATTGCCTCTCCGGAAAGATGCAACTGATTGGCTATCAGAGTTCATGTTTTGCTTTATTCGTTCACATGTTTGAAACCTAATTCATTACTGAGAAAATTAGTGAGTCACGACACAACTATATTTGGCCGAAAGTTGGTCATGTGGATCTGATCTTGAAAAAGAATTGAGTTGCATGGTGTAAGCCATTATCCATTATCTGTGTGGCCAAGTTTGAACAACATCGTAAATGCATGTCTGAGAAATGGTTTTGGACATGTTCGAGTACTGGTTGTTTTTTTACAACTAAAATTGGCCACAGTTTACCCAGTCGGCCACTTTAATCAGATCGCAAAATACAGTGAGGTGCATCGTGTATGCCTCATATACTTGCTTGTGCCCAAAGTTTAAACAAAATCGGACAATGCATGTTCTGAGAAATGGTTTGGGGACACACTTAAGTAAAAAAAAATGGCACAGTCGGCCATCTGGATTAGATCTCAGAAAAAAAGAATTACGTGCAAATATGGTAAGCCATCATCATTACCTGTGTGTCATGTTTGAACAAATCTGTAAAATGCCATGTCCTGGAAATTGTTGTGGACGTGTTCGACACGGGTTTTTTTAACAACTAAATGGCCGCCAGTCGCACCTCTTTGATTCACATTACGAAACAAAAATGATGTGCATATGTGTACCATCATATATTGTCTTTGTTGCCAAAGTACGAATAAAATCGGTCCATTATGTGTCTGAAAGATGGTTGCGGACACACACACCACACCACACCACACACACACACACACACACACACACACACACACACACACACACACACGGACACAAAAACGTCGTGACAAATCCATAAGCTCCTGTTGCCCAAGTCCGATGGGGCCTAATAAAATTAACCAGCATTGGTGGTGCCATGGTTAATGTCGTTCTGAGTTTAAGAAGGTCATTGATTCTATCAATTCGCCGAGTCATACCATCCATTTCACCATTCGGGTCCATACTCTGTGCAGAGCGTTGGTGCTGCATAAGCAGTCTCCCTTGGCTATTGGTAACAATCCTGGCTGGGTCACCACTCGACACAGGATACAGATGGCAACTTCATTTGCTGACCTCAGAAGGATGACAGGACAGTCAACCCCACCTGGTATTAATTCAACATCCAAGTGGATTTGAACTCAGGATCCTAGATCCCCAGCCCACCACCCTAACCATTAAGCTAACATCAGGCATGAGTCTTATCAAGACTTTTAAAAATGGATTGGTTGGCTTCCTTGCTTGACAATCAACTCAGCATTTAAAAGGAAAGCAGCGGACAAACAACCATAAGTTGGTAATAAATAGTGCAGCAGCTTTGATGGGCCTGATAGACCACCTCCTGTGTTGAAGTTCCTTGTCAAAGAACTCCTGTGTTCAAACTCATTTATCATGTTTATATATAAAACAATAATGTAATTGTGTTAAAATGATTGTTTCTGTTTTTTCATGTGTGTGTGTGGTTTTTTGTGGGTTTTTTTTGCAGTGCACACTCTGCAAGGAAGCTTTTCTGGAATTCCAACAGAAGGTCGACATTGCTATCGAAAAATTGCTGTTGGTCAGGAACATTGTTTTGATCCTTACACTCAGAATAATTGCTAATAATGAACAAATCAGAAAAACCTGCGAGCCGGCCAGACTCTCTTCTTTGCAATTCAGCCAAAGTTCACCAATGTAGAATTTGAATCACTATTGATATTACCTTGGGAAACTGTTGACTTGTACATATCAAATTCTTATTCTACATTTACCTGTCATGGAAACAGAAGGATGGAAAACACGAGATTAACATAGAAGCTGTTTTCACATCTACATCACAACAAAACAATGTTTTCAAGAAAGAAAAGGGATGCCAACAAACACACCAAGGAGATGGTGCACCTCCAAATAATATTTGGGCTCCAAAATTGCTTCAACTTGAACAAGCAAAAGGTTTAATCACCTTTGTTAAGGTGAAACATCAGGACACAATTGTTATCATACAGAATGTGCAAAACCGTGCTGTGGTGACGTTCCTCATGAAGTACACTCTCTCCGAACACAAACATTTTACATGATTGCCTTTGGAGCTGAAGGCCATTCACATTCGCAAAGGATTTTTATTTTCAGACAGGATCAAGTTCATAATTGATCTATTTGTGTTTTTCAGTGTATTCTTCTCGTGTTTCTTCTCTTCTCTCTGCATGTGCTCTCTTGTGGAAGCTCAAGCATTACTTGCAAATCATCGTGAAAGACAAACAGCAGATTATTGAAATGAGCAAAAATGGCAAGCCGCCCTTTTGCAAAGATAAACTGTTTACATGGACTTTCACACTCAACTCACAGCAGTTCCACATGGAAAAGGGCAGACAGCCCATTTTCCACGCATTTATTCACACCCCATGTACCCGACGTTGCTCCTTGGAACCGGAAGCTTCTAACCCTGTCACAATTAAGAACTCTGATGAAGCAGGAATAGATTTCGACCTGGTTGGTGTCACTGGAGCCCAAGGTGATGGATTGGCTGTGTTGCCACCGTACTGAATGCAGTTGCCTGGAGGAAGCTCAACACCCTGTCAAGTGTGCCTTGCTTCAGCTCTCATCGCTGTGCGCTATGGAGCACAAGAACACTGGACACACACAGGGAAGCAAGATGCTTTGCAAAACGGCACTCTGCAGACAATGTTGCCTGTCTATTAGTATACAAACACGAATATTGTTAAATAAGTGCATATTTCACATCTTTGGTGAACATGTGGTTATACACACACAAAATTGTCATATGTGTAATCCCCTTTGTCCAGATAGTGTTGCAAACTTCACAAAAATAATTTATTTATGGTTGAGAATATTCTTAATGCAGCGCAATTTTATGAGGTTTCTATGTCAAGATAGTTTGAAAAAAAGATGAGAACCTGATATGTTACAGAAAAATGAAGACAGAAGTAAAATAATGTTGTCAGGGTAACTAATAAATATGCTTTTAAAAAAAAGGTATATTTAATTTCACTTGTAGTGGCTAATAGTGGAGCTTTATGCAGGTTATGTCCATGAACAAAGAATTAGAAATCATTTACTTGATTGTGAATTATGACCTGAACAGACATAAATTAAATACATAAATATAGCATGTTTGAACCTGGTGCTGAGCATCGTGGGCATTTGTTTCAGAAGGAACACAAAAACAGGCCAACACAAATTTGAAATGGGGAATAAGAGACTGTATGATTGTCTTGTGGTTCATATTATTTGCCAAAATTCAAAGGATGCCACTATTTCGATTTGGAATACGATAATGAAAACTTACACCATTGTTTTGATTTCAGTGAAATGACAAGTTAAATATTTGGAAAGATTGTGTTTTAATTTCAAGTCGGATAATCTCTGTCCTTGTCTCTGTCTCTGTCTCTGTCTCTGTCTCTGTCTCTCTCTCTCTCTCTCTCTCTCTCTCTCTCATTTTTCTCTCTCCCCTTGTTGGAGAGAAGAAGTACGTACAGGTGGTGGAGAAGTATGATTCAATTTTAGTGGGGCATGGATGTGTGAATATGGGATGTGGGGGAGGACCAAGAATTAATGAGCAACATTGTTGTAAGGATGGCAAATAATGATTGTAGATTCGATAATTTCTGGGACTGGGAGAAAGGATGATGGTTGCAGTGAAATGCCATATTTGAAGCAACTGAGGGAAGAAATAATTTGGCAAAATGTGTACAAATTTCACAGGATAAAATTTATGAATGGGTTTCACAGTGAAAGTCAATAATAAGCAGTGTAATATTGACAGGCTGTCATCCTATCACTTACCTCCTGGGAAAAACTTAGAGCTGTATGTCATTGACATGGGTGAAGGTAACCAAAGTAATTGAGAGTGAGATATAGGATGCAGAGGAACAACTTACAATAGAGGTCAACAACCCATTTCCTCTCTCACATTCGATCTGTAAAGGGTTTGTGGGAGCCATTGAAAGAATTGGTACTGAAAAGATTGTCCAATCTGATCTTTCATTGAGGTGCTCAGGAAAAGGCTTGGTGAGGCCCAGGAACTTTTATTTGGAATGAACATCTTCCAAAGGTTGTTTGCAGAATAGGATAGCTTGATTTGCCAATGCAGTTGATCCTCTGCCAAACCCTCCGGCATGAAAAACTCCCTTTATTGAAGTATTATGCTGTCCTGGCCAGATGTATATTTGGTATATACTTCTACTTCTGGATAACTGAAGTTTCTGAAAAGCAACCCTTTGTATCAAACACCTAGAATATCCCTTCGATGTAATTGTGCTATACTGTTCTCAAGATCAAACACTGCATGCTTCAGAATTAAATCAACAACACAAACAAGAGTCGAGTTCCATGCTTAATTATATATTCTTCTTCTTTAACAAACCTGATATTCCGGCATGATTGTGGGGGTTGGCCGGGGGAAACTGGCCCAAGTCTTTCAACCAACCGGCCTGAACGTTCGACAGATTAGGCAGAAATATGGAATTTGGCCATAGCGCTGGCAGAACTCACATACTCTTCAGAAAGGATACCGTGGGATCTGTAACGTCACAAACTAATGTCAGCTTGGGATTCCTGTTTAACATGCATCCGAGGGACATATTGATGAACACATTGACCCTTCCTGTGAAAGACCGGGATAAGTTTGGAGCTGAGTCGATTCAAACCAGGCGAGACAGCTTAAGAGCGAGTGTACTTTCCTCTAAGCCATCTTGCCAGCCACTCCATATTTACTGCCCAATCACCAGAAAAAATATCTGAAACAATAGCTATTGGTGTTATAACAGTGCAATATATGTACATGCAGCATTGCTATTTATTGCCTCCACCACCGAAGGTGGATGGAGATTGTTTTCACCCGTCTGTCTGTCTATCTGTCTGTGAGCAAGATATTTCCAAAAATTATGGGTGAATTTGGACAAAACCTGGTGAACAGTTTGGCTGTGTGACAAGGAACTAAATTATTCGATTGGTGAAAATCCAGTTACGAGAATTTTTATAAGTGATTCTTCACCATTGATAGATAGGGGCCAAAAAACATATACAGTGCCTATAAAAAGTCCACAATACCCTTCAAAATTTTCACATTATGTGTACCATGTATGAATGCAGGTGATAGTGGAATTCAAATAAATCTAATATAGACAAGTCTGAAGACGACAATGGTTCACGCAGAGCAGTATTTGACGATAGTATGATGTTTCAGAAGTCAAGGATGAGACAATGTGATAATTTTTGACCAAGTTATAAAAATGATCAACATGATGTGGTACGAGTGACAGGTTATTAGCTGCAAAATGTCGAAAACCCGGTTTCGTTCAAACTTTCAAAATTTGACCTTTGCATAACCTTTAAAGGTCACTAAACAATGTTGTGGACATTAAAATAAGGAAACAGGAATATGTGCTATAGCTAATTGGAGTTAGTTCGTCGAAGAAGTCGAAAACCGCCGGTTCGATCCCACAACTTCTAAAATTTGACCTTTGTGGCCTTTAAATGTCAAAGGTCAAGGATTATGACCTTTGGTGCAAAACTTCCTCTGGAACATTCCAGGAACAATATAACGTCATAATAGGCTATATGGCATTTCACACTCCTCGCGATTAATCCATAACTTTGATGAAAATCAGCGTAAAAAGAAATTGAGGGGGTGCCACAGGCAAGGTGTTCGAGATAGAGCAAAATGGTTTCAAGACTTTAGGTGGGGAATGACCTCAAGAGTATGCATAAAAAATATTGTCATCCTAGCTCTCAAAGTTTGGGCGGTCGTATGATTTTTATGTCAAAATCTCGCAATTTTCTAAGTTGTGACCTTGTGACCTTGACCTTGGGAGGAAAATGAAAAATCGAGCTCCGTGGGGCTATGCAGGTGCCATTGGGCTAACAAATACCGAAACCCCTGCCAGATTCGACAACCCCCTCGGAGAAGATGAAAAATTGAAATTGGCTACCCCCTAAAACACATGTTTTTGGGCGTGGCTCTGCCCCAATGGGCTAGCGCACCCTCATCCAGGAAAACACAACTAGACAATTGATATCAACACATAAACAAGTTCATCAAGATCGGATCAAAGTCCACGGAGTTATGCTCTGGACAGACAGACACACAGACACACAGACATAACGAATGTAAGTGGTCACTCTGGCTGGTGCTCGTGAACCAATATAATTTCAAAGAGGGAATCCATGACGACACAATCAGCAGCGTTGGTGGCAAACCGACGGCCGGGTCCCAGACAACGTGCTTTACTTAACTAAGTCCATGAGTTCAGGACGTTTGTTCAACTCAGCATTTAGACTTTATCCTGCCATGTTGTTAATCTGTTGATGGAGGTAATATAGAAACGATGAATATGTCAAATCGTTTGTGTTATTCATCCGGCACTATGTGTCAAGGCCAACAATCCAAAGCGACTGGTCTCAAACGCTACCATAGTCAGTTGCCAGGTGACTACTTGTTGTTTGCGAGAAGTGTATTGTTTTTTGATGGTTTCGTACTCGCATGGTCTATAGAAAAAATTAGCTTGGTTGCTGGAGTGGCAACCTTGGGAACTCCCATAATTTGTATGAATCCAAGATGGCCACCACGGACGGAGGTGAAAAAAATAACTTTTTCAACCAATCAACCTACAATCACGTGTGATAAATTTTTCCTTATAATTTCGAGTGAGGAATCGATTTCTGAGGTCAGTTGTGTGGTTCGGGGTCAAATCATTGTCAAAGGTCAAGTTCAATGTCATTTTTGACTATTGAGGGTTTAAAACGTTTTTGACCCCTGCATCAACTGCAGATCACTCCTACTCGATAGTTGATGAACGATCCCATTGATTCTAATCTCACCTCTTCTTTTCAGAGAAACGTATGATGGCTGACTCAGGTGTCTTCTCCCAGTGTGTCACGGAGAAGAAACGAAATTCACTGAGATCGGGATCAAGACTCATCTCGTGTGCCAAAATCCCGTGGAGATGGGGACCTGCAGGCTAAGCTACAGAACATTATTGATGTTGGTGAGATGCGGCAAGCATCGCCTGCCACAAAGGTCTACTGTACTTATCACATCAAAAGAGAAAATTGAGAGAGTGAGAAAGTCACAGAAAAGAAAGCTGAAGATGAGGGTGTAAGGACAACTACAAGGCCTCATACAAAGGTAGCTGACAAAGGTGTGCTTGAATACAAACGTGATTGTATGTTCTGTAGTGAGGAATGTTTACCCATTGATGATAGACACCCAGAAAGATGGGACCGCGTTCGTGAGTATATGACCAAAGAAACATTTTGACACAGAACGAAACCACTCCCAACTAAAGAAGATATGCTCCTTGATTTGCTGAGCAGCGTAATGATGATGTCGCGAGAAGGGTCAAGTTGCACCTTGCTTTTGTTTCTGATCTACCTCCTGCTGAGTGCAAGTACCACTCCGCTGCTGTAAAGTTTCATGAAAGTCCCACATATGCTGATTTGCCAACTGGTAGTGCAGATGAAAATGCTCTGAAGGAAGTCATTGAGTACATGAACCGAGACAGGTCCAGAATATGGAATAGTGGAACTGCATTCCCGTACTCGGATCGAGGTGGCAAGCTCGCTCGACGTGACATGTTAAGCAAGTGACTGACTGCATGAGTAAGGATGTTATCGTTGTTTCGGGTAGATGGCTGTGTTGCCATTGTTGGTTTCCGTGGTCCGTTGCTAAAAGTCTCAAGATAGTTTAAGGTAGATGATACGGATGAGAGGAGCATTGCTTCGCGTGGTGAGGCAGATCAAGCATGAGGCACGGTCGTCAAGTAAGCAGTGCCAATTATGACCTATCAGAGTTTACACAAGGCCAACACAATCAAGGCGACCAGCCCAAGTTTGTTGAAGTTGGTTTCGGACCTGTTCTCGCGGTGGTAAAGTGACCAAGAAATCTCTGAGCCTGAGCCAGTCAATTCAGAGTAACGTTACAGGAACCAGAAATCAGACAACATTAGGACTGCCGTCAAACTGTTGCACCGGCACGGCAGTTCCGAACTTCTCAAACTCCTTCAATGAACATGGCTTCACGACCTCGTACGATGGAGGCCCTGAGAATTCCGAAATTGGCCGCTCGTACGAGGTGACAATGCACAGGTTCTCCACAGTTCATGGGGTTGTGTAAAAGTCGGCGCCATCTTCGCGTGTTTGACAACTTCGATCTCCAATATTCACACCCAATGGTCACGCACTACCATGTCCTCTCACATGAATTCCAGCAACCTCATCCACAGGTATGCTGGAGTATGGCCAAGCTAAGCCAGGGATGCAGACCATACTTGCAAAATCTGCTGACCAGCAGGCTCCACTGGACTTGACATCACGAACTATGGGTGGGAAATATAAGATGGCACCCCAGTACCAGCAACCTCCGATCAGCCCCAGGACCCCAAGATCTCATGGATGTAGTGCGGTGCGGCTGTAAGGCGGCGGTGAAGGCGTGCGGCACTGAACGTTGCAGCTGTCACCATGGAAAGATATCATGCACTGTGTATTGCGCTTGTGTTGTCGTGACGCTGCTTCAACCCGTTCAAGACAGGAGACGAAGACCAAGATGAAATGGAAGAGGAAGGAGAAGCAGATGTGGAAGATGACGAGGAAACTGAACATCTTGATTCTTGCATTCGGCTCTGATGATGAATGGGAGTGATCGACGTTGCTGAATAAACGCTTGACCAACCATCGCTCTGAAAATGTCATTATTATTATTTTATTTCATTTTTGGCCGAAAAAGACCTTGAACTTCACTTTGACCCTGAATTGACCCCAAATCACAAATTCGACCTCAGAAATCGATTCCTCAGGTCAAAATTATACAGAAAAGAGGTATCACACGTGATTGTAAGTTAATTGGTTGAAAAGTTATATTCCACCCGTCCGTGTTGGCCATCTTGGATTTATGCAAATTAGCGGAGTTCCCCAAGGTTGCCGCTTCGGCAACCAAGCCAAATTTTCTCTATAGACCCATGTGAGTACGAAACCATCAAAAACA
>CM068953.1:147939942-147953044 GCA_035128595.1 Eptatretus atami
TGAATATCAGCCCTCAAGAGCAAGAAACCGAGATTACTGCTCTGGTTGAATGCACTGAGTACCAGAGTAAAGTTGAGGAACATTCTGGCAAATCTTCAGAGTTGCCAGGACCTGAAATAGTGATGCTAGATGATAATACAGTAGTCTCGCTAACCGGAAGTTCGCATTCGTAGTTTCGATTATTCGTAATTTAGTTTTAATGACCATTTATTCAATTAATCGAAACATTTTATGCGATCGTAATGTCTGGCAAGGAAAAACGTCAAAAAAAAAGTGTTCAACTGTCTGAAAAAACAACAATCAAACCACAGATCGCATAAAAACACTTCAACTTCTGCGCATGTCTGACCTGTATGTAGTATCTCTTCAGCTCGCTCATCCTTGCAGTATGATCCCAAGCGGCGCAAGTCTTTTGCGAGCAAACACTCGTTTCAGAGACACGAAGGCTGTCACATTGAAGGTGAATTGGATTAATTACAACAAGAACGAGGTGAGGGAAACGAATCGGGTCCGCTGCGCATGCAATCGCTGCATCGATGTACTTCGATTCGTTCAAGTTCGGCAGATAAGAATAATATCACAGATTGGGCAGTTTTGAGTGAACGACACCTTAACGAGAATGAGAGATGGTGCCATGAAACAAATGGGAGCGTATTATTATGGTTGTGGATAAGAAGAATCAAACCAAACGTCGCATGCCTTACTCTGCTGTGATACAAGAAAACGCGCGTAGTTTGTGGAACGATTAAGAAGAAACAGGAAGCTCTGAGGAAGGGTGGAGGTGCAGGACCTACAGCTAGCCGAGGCTGGTTCATTTGAGGTTTGTCATCGCGCCAACCTCAATACATGAAGTGTAGCGGTGAGGCAGCAAGTGGCGGACATGCTTCCGCATCAGAGTTTCCAGCAAGTTGAAGAAGATGATGAGGAGGGGGGTTATTCACCGAAGCAAGTTAAATATTGAGAAACGGATTTTGTTTGAAAGAATGCCTCCGTACTACTATCGCTACGAGAAGAAAGACTGCTCCAGGGTTTAAACAGCAAAGGACAGGCTGACTATTATCGGCGGAAATGCAAGAAGGGGATGTAAACTCAAGCGCTTTTGTTTTACGTTTCCTGAAACCCACGAGCGCTAAAGGGTTGCGTAAGCCAAACTTCCCGTAATATGGCGTGTCAAATAAAAACTTGGATGACTGGGGATTGAACATTACGTGATCAATTACTTTCCAATCATCGTTGAGAAGTACCAAGGAGAAAACAATTGACAAACACTTTGCTGCTTTTAGACATGCTCCTGCATCTCAGCAATGGAAGACTGGTGTGAAAAGTGCAGGTAAGTATTTTTACCAAAATAACTCACTTTTACAGCTTGGATAGGGAGTTATTCTGTTTAAAGCTATATGTTAAGCATAATGTGCTGCAGCTTATCAAAAAACGATAAGGAAAGCTATCAATCAGGAGTTTTGGCGAACATACAGACATAAAATGGCTTTTTGGAAACATTAGGATTCATGGCGGAGGTGAGTGCTCATGAACGGTGTGTGGAAGAAAGTGTGGCTGAGTGGTGTCCACAATTTCACGGGGTTTGCTGATGTTCCATTGATTACAAGTTCAATTGTAGACCTGGGCAGAGGCTGGTTTTGAAGAGGTTGACGAAGAGGACGTGGTGATTACTGGAGTTCATGCAGAACTTATGCAATGAAGATCTTATGGAGTGGACAAGCAGTGGGCTCTTGAGGAAGAAGAAGATGCTGTGACACCTTCATCAAGCAGCTACCATGAAGCCTAGCCAAATCATCAGTCGTTTTAAAAGCAGAATTTGTTATCAGCAAGATCCAATCTTGAAAGGAGCACTGATTTTAGCCGATGTTTTATGATGCCTTCTGTTGCCTAAAGGAACTTATGCAGCAAAGAAAAGAGAAGCTCCAGCCCACATCTCCATGCATTTTTCAAGCAAAGATGCGCCCCACCCATCACCATCACAGGATGCTCTTCAACCAGTGCAAGAGACGTTCCCGGCTGGTGAAGAACGTGACAGCACAGTGTCAAAGTGAGAGGGGGACGATTCTGCATCGCAAGTGTGATTGCACGCAATCATCGTCTTCAGCTCGGGTAGTCGCCACTACTTCGGGGTGTGTTTTGTTTAATTTGTGTTTATGTGCAAACAATTCGAGCCAAAACACATCCCCTTTAACCATTGGTTTCTATGGGAATATGTTTTCTTTAAACACAAGTTTCGCTGTATATAGTGTATGCCAGGAACAGACCCTTAAAAACGCGAAGTGACCTCACGATCTGATATAATGACCAGGTGCGGCGGGGTCTGATTTTCAGAATCAAATGAGAAGCTGAGTGACATGATTGTCTCAATCTTCATCGATATCAGTCATCATAGCCCACAACTATTCTTGCCTTTCTGAATGAAACGTATCGACACTGAAATGTGATCATTAAAGATCATTTCCTGATTTATTTATTGTTCAAGCTGCAAAGACATCATTAGGAAGCCTGATGATTCAAGTTAACAAAGTCACAGTTTCTTCTTCTTCGAAAGGTTGTTACAAAGCGGGGACTGAAATTTCTCAGCAACCGCTCAAGCTTTGGATAAACCATGAAAAAGATCATTTTTGGAACCTTAAATATGAACGGGAGGTGCAAGTCACAACTGCCAGGTTCAAGTGAAAAGTTTTGTTGATCGTAAACAAATAGATGTACTTTTTTATCCAGGAAACGCACATAACTGAAGATGTGGAGTATGATTGGTGGCGCCTCTTTAAGGGACAGTGCTTCTTCAGTAATTTGTCTTCTTCTTCTTCTGCTGGTGTGGCCTTTTTATTCAGACCTGGGCTAGTACCTGAATCATGCCACGTCCAAGAGGTTATCAAAGGCCGATTCATCTCTCTAGAACTGGTCATTAATGATTTCCATTTTACACTATTCAATGTGTATGTGCCAGTGAGAGTGTAGAATGAAGAGCCTTCTTTTTGTCTTTAATCAGACACTTTCGCTCAATTGAACTCAATGATTGTATTTGCAAGGGGGGTGATTTTAATTGTACCTTAGAACCTCTTTTAGACAGAAATACAGCAGAACCTCAACTGAATCCTATGCCGATTTGTCTAAAAAAAATTTCAGCAATAGGTTTGTTAGATGCATGGAGGCTATGTCACCCCCAACGAATCTCAATATACGTGGGGACATTGGGCTAACGGGAGAGCATCCTTTGCTAGACTTGACCAGTGGTACATAAACTCGCATTTCAGGACTGAAGTTTTCTCTCCGTTTCACTTTCCATCCTTATTTTCCGATCATCATTTAGTTACCATGGGCCTCTTTTTCCCTCAACCCTCACATAAAAGTACGTACTGGAAATTCAACACCAATCTTCTTGAAGATACTTCATTTTAAAAAGGCTTCTATACCTTTTGGGATATCCAACTCTCAAAAAATGACTCTTTTTTCATCATTAGAGTTATGGTGGGACAACACAAAAGCACAGATTAGAGTGTTTTGTCAGCAGTTTGCTTCAAATGTTACCAATGTTAATAATACAACAATGGCTCTGTTCGAATCTGATATACAGTTAGAGAGTAAAGTGGCCAGATATGGAAACAGGAGAGACCAAAGGATATTAGTCGAAAAGAGGACCCAATTGAGAGAACTGACGCAAGAAAAAGCAGCAGGGATGTTAATCAGATTAAGGATAAACAACATCAAGGTTTTAGATACTCCCAGCAAATCCTTTTTCCAAATGGATTTTGTCAATAACTCACAAAAGACCGTTTTTTCTCTGCTCGACTCAAGAGGAGACATTGTTGTTAACTCCAGTGATGTACGGTTGTGTATTAAAGATTATTTTTCAAAAATTTATGCAAAACATACTGTTTGTGAGCAAACTATGGAACTTTTAACTCTCTCACTTCTTCCATCACTGATCCTCCTCTGGCTTGGAACTCACCAATCACATTGCCTGAGCTAACGCAGGCCCTTGCTGGATCGAACTTGGGGAAAGCGCCTGGAATTGACGGCTTACCGGCAGAGTTTTTCTTGGCATTTTGGGACCTCTTGGAACCTAAGTTACTGAATGTCCTGGAATCATCTTTGGTAAATGGAGAACTGCCTCTAAGTTTGAGAAGTTAGAAAGAGCGGTGGTGTCTCTTTCTAACCAAGACTGGAGATTTTCGGCAGAGAAGAACTGGCGCTCCGGCTCGAGATTATGATAAGGTACAAAATATTGTGCAAAGTGTTGTCCATTCGAAATGAAACAGTATTATTGCGTGATCTGTCAATCTGATCAGACTACTGTATCGAACAGATCAATTTAGATAATAATTTTTTGATAATATCACATTAAATAAAAAAATGGAATTGTTTATGACTAGTTCAAGAGAGATAACACCTTTAAATCTCCCGGAAGAGACATGACTCAGTGTGAGCCCAGGTTCTCAGTACGAAGCACACCGCCGAAAGAAGAGGCAGGTTGCTAAAACAAAAAGCCACTGTTCCGGTCAGATTTGACCAAGTAACATTCTGCATCCTGATAATCGGTAATCAACACAATTTGATTATGCGCGCTGTGAATGATGCGAGTCAATGTTGATACTTCAAAGTTTTGGTAGTGATGAAGTCTATGGTTAGGTTTGGGTCAATTTGCTCCATGGTCCAGGCAGAACAGATTCTGCATTCATAATATCAAAGGTGTTCTTCTCCCCTGTGGTGTACATGTAATGATCTGATAAAGTGGACTATATTCTTTCTGCACCGTTGGGAGGAGAGGTTGCCACCATGGGTGGGTTGCTTTGGATCGCTTTCAGAATTTATATATCAAGCATTTAGTGGTATGCTTTTTCTTTTCCTGAGGGTGTTGCTGTTTATTTGTAGGTTTCAGGATTGAAATATACAAATGACGAGTAGTACAGGTTAAAGATAGTCATCGTTCATGCTAGTTTACAGATCTTGTGCATCAAAAGCTCTATTGTCAAGGCCAAATCATAATCACCTAGAGTTCCTGATCAGCACTGACAAACTGCACAGGATAAGAGACGAATCGCTGACTAAATTATTTGAAACGGGGAAAATTACAAATCCCCAAATTGGAATTTTGTTAAGCTATGGGTATGTAAAATATCTCACTACCAAACTGATTCCTTAAGAAAACTTTACATTTATTGCGAAGTTACATTTTCATCAATATGTTCAATATCTCTGTACACAAAGTTTCGTAACCTTGCCATCTTTTTACTTGCTCCAATTTTAGCAACCTGAATTCCATGCAACCTGTTTTTTAGACACTTTCGGTTGCAAGGTTTGGGCGCGAGAGTCATACTTCCTATAAGTATTTTAGTCATACAAGCTTGTGTAGCACACGTATCTGCTCCAAACACAGAATGCGGGTCTTGAAGGTACAGTTCGGTGAAGACGTCATCTTGAAAGAAGTTTGTCGTGCTTTAGAAGGATAAAGCAGGCTAGATTACAATGCGATATTAATGGCACTGTTGTTTGTGCGATTTACTGTACGATTCAGTTATTGCCGGTAGCTGTCATGGTCGTTTGTTTTTGGTGGATGGAGGACAGCTGGGAAGAGTATTCTACCTTTTTTCCTCTCCTTCGTTCTGATCAGATACCGCCAGGGTTTGGCATTTTAGCGAACTTCTTTTTTTTTATCGAGAAGAGATTTCATGGTGTCTTATTTTTAAAAGTCCATTGGTAGATGAATAAGCAAACTCATCTCCTTTAAAACAGCTTAGTCGCTTGGAAATTGGCATTGTGGTGTCCTTGCTTTCGTATTTTGCGGCCATTGATTTGTGCTAACAGTTTTTCACCTGAGCTATTCTGGCAGATGATGCATTCGTCACGTCAACAAATGTCTTCGGTTGGTGCTGCGAGTGTTAACAGATCAGTCGTTACAAAGATCTTTGCTGCAAATCCGAGACTAGCTGCACACATCCCCTCTGGCATCAACTGGACCTGTAAAATATACTGTAAGAATAGCAAAGCACTTTCCCGAGCTTTAAGAATAGCATTTTCAACTCTTCTACATAAATATGTTGGGATTGGTTTCGCAGCAATAAAAAAAGAGGGCACGTAACTGGTTTGGGCTTCGTTTTTGAAGACATATTTCACTCAAATTAGGTTTACAGTGCTGTTGAGTGCCAAGATGATAAGAGCAATCATGGGACGTGCTAGAGCTTACCGACAATAATCTGGTGTCTAGCTTAAGGCCCAGTCACACTTGACGTTTTTAGCCAGCTTATGCCGATTTTTTGAAAAATTTGTCTAAAACGCTGGCACAAACGTGAATACGTTATGGGTAAGTTTTGGAAACATTGAGAGAGCGAAAACTGGCATACGTCGTAGTACGCTGGCTTCATGTTGTACTTTGCGGTGTTCCAAATTTTAGCATGCTGAAAATTTTATGATTATGCCAGGCGTATGATCACAAGTTCCGCTACGCTAGGGCCATAAGTGTAGGCACGTATGCGTTTGTTGACCACGTCGACAACTTATTGTAAGTAATCATATTCGAAACACATCGAGGGTAATGATTATGCGTACCCGAAACTTTTTCTAACCTATGAGTAAGTGTTGTGGGTTATACGCGATCGTTGACACACGTCCACACATACTTGTACGTTACTCATAAGTCGAACACGTCAAGGTAATGGTTAGGTCAGTTGTTCCAGACCCGCCTGGTTTTTTTGGTTTTTTTCTTCGGTATGAAGGTGATGTTTGACATTCGATTTTAGTGCGTTATATTTTAAATCGTTGAGCGGCAGCTATATTAAATTACTATTAAAACGAATAGAATCGAAGTGTCACATAACGTCATCCGAAGGGAAAAATAAAAAAAACAGGGAGTGGACCTGACGCTATCATCTCGACGTGTTTCGACTTATGAGTAATTTACAATAACTTTTGTCGACGTGTGCCAACTGATCGCATATGTCGTAAATTATTCCATGATGCGGCACGTGTGGAGGCATACGGCAGTAAGTCGTAAAATTTTTTAACCAACGTTTAAAATTTCAAGCTTACTCACTTATTACTACGACATATATCAGCGCTACTTAAGCGTTCTTACTTTCACGTATACAAACTTACCCATACGTATTCGACTGCGCACGTTTTAGACGCATTTTTTCAGGGTGATATACGCTGGCAAGATCGCCAGGTGTGACTGGATGTTGACAATTCATTTCTCCGGCGGTTATGATTGAATCATTGTCGCAGCCTTTTAATAAAGGCTACGAGTGATGCGGCGATACGTGCGCGGGATATGCATAGTTGACTATGTTGGGCATCGGTTGTGAACGCCGACAACTAGGCTGCATTCGTTGGTATAGTTCTATAAGACAGAAACTTCTGTGTCCGTACTAATATGTTGATGCTACGACCACCGTTATGAATAACGTCTCGAATCTTTAAAAAAACATCAAAAGTTCAGCGTAAGCCAGCGTTTTCATCATTTTTGCGATACGTTTGCATGCTGGCTAAACGTCAAGGTGTGACTGGGCTTCATGAAGATCTTTGGATATCATGAAGCTTGGTTAAAAACATAATAGATATTGGCCATTGGAAGGATAAGAAACAGATAGAGCCCCAAAAATTAAAATGATATAAAATAAAGCAGTAGAAATCATATTCAGGCTTTTCACAGAAACTCACTTTTCATCAGACAAGGCACGACAGTTTCATGATGGCAAACTCTGAAACAATTAAGGGACAGATCCAAAACAATGTCTGCTTCCTGAATAGAAATGCACATGGTTCAAGATGTTCGTCGTTTCAATTCCTCATGCGATGGCAGACCTTTTGATTGTGTTTTAGAGAATAACTGACTGGTATTAATGATGCTTGGCTATGCAACAACATTGTCATCTTCAGCTTTCTATTGTGCACAACTTGGATTATGCTAAATTACATAAATTCAAAGAGTACAATGATTACATTTATTGCTACTATCTTTATATGGTGAAACAAAAGATCCGATAAAATGCATAATAAACTTCTTATACACTTTACAGCTTTTTGTCTGATTGTTACGAGAGGCTTGTTTGGTGGCCATTTTGTAATTAGCAATAGTCCACTCCAAGAGGCTAAATAATGGTGCAATGATTTTTGGTATCAAAAAACCTTATGATGACACAAATCACTTCCTATCAATTATTTTCGAAGTTAGAACCTTTGAACAAATTTGGTGAAAAGCAGCTTTTTGGGGTAGGGTGACTTTGTTTACATTTGACCTCTCTCACTATAATACTGCAGAAACATGACTATGAATCATGAGTGAACAATGACTTAATAGGAACTTTTGGCAATTTGTTATCTATTCAATGGGTGTATGAAGGTGATCGGAAGTTTGAGCAACTGTTCAAATGAAAGTGATTTTTTGGAGAAAAATATGTGAAATAATAAGAAGGTTATTGTCTTGACCTGCAAACATTATGTTAGCTTATGTTAACTGATAATAAATGTAAACTTGAATCTAATTGCCGTCTACTTGTAGTTTATTCTATGCCTGACTTTGCCATTTTGGCCATGGCGTCAAGGCATAATTACATATTGACTGTACAGGAAAATCACTTGAATCTGGAAGTGTTACCAATTTTCCTGAGGGTCTCAATAATAATGACTACAGGAATACAAGTTTGCTGTAAAGAGAGATGTAACGAAAAAAAAAACCAGAAGCCTATACTATATTGTAAACAGAGGTTTCGTTTCAAACATTCTTTAGTGTCCGGGAAAGATAATCACGGTCGACCATAACATTCCAAGATTTTAAAAAATGCTATTATAAAAAGGTTGAAGCAAGGCAGTAATAATTCACTTCATTAAATAATCCAGTGAATAGTCAGCATACCAGTTGACGAAGGATAAGAAGGGCGTGGACCTCCAACGAAGTCCGATGGACCGTAGAGAGCGGCATAAAGTTTGAGGCGACGCAAGCCATATGCCTGCACACAATGTCCAAAGACCTGTCCACTTCCTCCAGGGAAATTCAGAAATCTGGACAAAGCCAGTGTTTTCCACTCAAGAAAAAGTTTATTATGGGTTTTTCTTTGTTCGACAACAAATGGTTAGGAGGCGGTATGGTTTGATCCTGTGCACAATAGGTGCTGCAAAGTTATTGATGACCAGGCTCGGCTTGAACAAGCAGCAGAGTTCAGTAAAGGCCTTCCATTCAGGCAGTGTTTGTTGCGAGATTCAGCGAGACCCCAACCTTGCTGGTGTTGCTGCATACCTGATGAAACACAAGGTATTTTCTGTTGTAGGAACAGTTTGAGGCATTCTGGAAGAAAGGCATGGGCGCTGGACAGGCCTACACAGTGCTGGCACTTGTTCCAGTTTATTGCGCCGAAGAAGCTAAACCATAATAGTTAAGCAGTCCACAGTTTTCCATTCCTTGCTGTGCGTAAATGGCACATATATGTCGATAGGCAGAAACTTCACAGGTTTATTGAAGATTTGTGTATCCGTTAAGAAACTGCGGCACATTGATTAGGAGAGGTTCCTCAATAGTTAGAGAGTAAAATACAGATAAGGAACATCCTTAGGATCCTTTCTTTTTTCTTTTTTTTGTATACCTTGGAGGCTCGATGAGAGGAACAACACACAACTCAGAGGGGGCAGTAGACAGAGGGAGGGAGTGGAAGGAAAAAGTGAGGAAAGAGACATTTGAGATGCTGGAAGGGAGATGGATGGGACGGGGAACATGGGAATAGAAGATGGACATACCTAGGGACTTTTCGGAAGGAAAGCAGGAATTTGAAGGAGGTGGGTTGGTGGATTAAGGGGGTAGAAAGATGGGATTTGGATGGGGGATGCAAGAGGTGGTGGTGAACAGCTGTTTTGAGGCCTGGGGGAAGAATGGGAATGAATAGAGTGAGGAGTTATTCAAAGGCGGGAAAAAGAGGAATGAGAGTGAAGGTGAGCATGATTCGTGATTTTGGTAGTTTTACCAAAGGGGGGTTGTTGGCGGACCTTGAGCACTGCGGAAATGGGTGGGGACAATGCAGAGAAAGCAGGGGGCGAGGCTGGAGGAGACCGGTAGAAGACGAAAGACACGACCGCTGCGGTGATGAGTGAGTTCCAATGAGTGAGTTCCCTTCCAACCTTTACAATGAAGCAGTTCAGAGTTCACTCTGAGTACTGAGAAATGCCTGATAAAAGTTTCTAAAGGGAGGTAATGGACAGTCAAAACACTCGAGAACTTGGAAAGATATGCTGATAACACGGTCAAAGCTTTCTCTTGGTCGAGCAAATCAAACAAATTAATCATTTTAGCTTTACACACATCCAAAGATCCCTATTAAGTCTTTCAACACCTTGACGATTTGCAGAATGGCACGTATAAAATTGGTATGTTAAAACGTTGGCGTAAGCTGAAATTTTGATGTTTTTTATTAAGTTTTGGTCGTATTCATAACGTTGTTGGTCTGGTGTATGCATACATATTAGTATATGGGGGCACAGGTTTGTTGTCTTATAGATAAGTAATAGAATGCTTGCTGTGTCGGCGTTCCACTATGCCAACGTAGTTTTACTTGGCATAGCGTTGCACGTATCGGCGAGAACTGTGGCGTAGCTGTTAAAAACCTGCGCACGCCGATTTAAATGCATAACCGCCTGAAATTGAGGTCAAAGCAGTCACACTGAGATTTAGCCAGCGTATGCGACTATGAAATTTGCCGAACAAGTGCACACGTCGAATCGTCTATGGGTAAGTTGTGTATGCGTTAAGAGCAGCTGTAAACGTGAGTATGCTGGTCATATTGGTGTCTGTATCGTGAAATTTCAAGCAGCTGAATTTTACGACGTACTCGAGATTGGCTACACGTTCGCTAAGCTGGAATAAGTTGTAGCAGATATGCATCGTGACACGTCGACAAGTTCCTTGTAAATTATGCATAAGCAACCGTCGAGGTAATTGTTTAGCATACGAGACGTTATTTTCTCCGTCAAGGACATTTTCTTTTTTTCTTGCTTTCCGTGAGGACTGACGAAATATCTGAAGTGTTGTTGTTGTTGTTGTGTTTTGTTGCTGTTGCTGTTGTGTTGCTGTTGCTGTTGCTGTTGCTGTTGCTGTTGTGTGCTGTTGTTGTTGTTGTCTGTTGTTTGTTGTTGTGTTTTATTTTTTTTTTTTTTTTTTTTAGTCTATCACGAATTTTTTAAAATATATTCGGACATTTTGTTTAAGATTCGAGTCGACGTGAAATATCTCAAACAGAATATTACAGAGGAGACTAGAATAAGAATGAAAACTGAAGAGGCATCGACATTGACGTACCAGCACGTGACGAATATGAAGTTATTGTTGTTGTTTTTTTTTTTTATACGCTGCCATACGCCATTATACGGGTACTGTAAATTAATACCGTTCAGTAATTTTGTGGTCGTCCGGAAGAACTCAATCAATACGTCTACATACGTCAATATGCGTTGGAGTACGTTACACATAGGTTCAAGCAACGTTACTCATAGGTTAAGAAATAATTTTGGGTACGCTAAGCTTTACTCGACGTGTTCGGACTCTATGAGTAATTACAAGTACGTGCCTCGCGTGTATCAACGATCGATTACGTACCTCGCGTGTGTCAACGATCGTGTAACGTGCCTACAACCGTTACTCATAGGTTAAAATAAAGTTTCGGGTAGCTAATCATTACCGTGATGTGTTTGACTTATGATACTTACAAGTAAACGTGTGTCGACGTGTATTAACGCTGCATAACGTTGCCTACAACTTATGGCAGCGTAGGGAACTTGTGAGTCTACGCTGGCATATCGTTGTAAAATTCAAGCATGCTAAAATTTGAGGAAACCGCAAAGTAAAAGATGCAAGCCAGCGTACTACGACAGTATGGAGTGTTTTTCAACATGCTTTAAATGTTATCAAAACTTACCTAACGTATTCGACGTGTGCCGGTTTTTAGACAATTTTTCATAAGTCGGCATACCTGGCTAATCGTCACGGTGTGCACAGCGCTTTAGGACATATGTTATCACTAGCTGGAGTAACGGGTTGCCCGGGGAAAAATAGGAAAAGAAAAGGGTAATTGTAGTGCTTAATATTGTTTGCGGATCTGGGGTGGCGGGCTTCTCACGGAGTCTTGGTGCCACCTCATCACTGCCATCCTCGGGTTTATAACGACGGATGCTCTGGCACAGGCTCGGGTCAACGTCTTCAATGCGATACAAACGTATCCTCTGGATCTTACCATGTTGTGGAAATAGAACCCGGTTACAGATGGTTTTTGTCAATGCCGAGCATTTTCTGCCAGTCCTGTACATTTTTGGTTTTATTTTCCAATGAACGGATGTTCCTCGACGCGACACAAATAAATCCATAGCGGTAACTTCATCTCTCAACAGATTATTGGGGAACATCGGGAAACACACACAAGCAAAATATTCACAGACAATGTTTTATTCACAATCTTTAACCCGTTTTAAATCGGAACTACGGATTACGTTTCGAGGGGTCGCTACAAAGATATGCTTAAAAACGTGCAGATAAGACAGACAGAAGCATGGAGACAAGACAGAGTAATTGGTGATGTTTATGGACGAGAGGAACGTGTCAAAGCCAGAATGCATGTAACAAGCCGATGTTCCGATTCAAGCAAGCTCGAACATGCGCGTGGCGGAGACGGCGCTCCTTCCTTTTCCGTACGTACGCGTCTCCGCGCGCTCTGACCGCGTTAAGGTTCGAGACAAGACGCAGATCGACGATGGGTCTCGTGGTCCTTCTCACACGTGTCAGACACAAAGTCAGGCCTGGCTGCTCACAAGACAAGGCCAAATGAGGTGCGGCTCCGCAGCGGATCGACAAACGTGTGAGCTGTGAGGTGAGTAAGGACGTGAGGCTCCGGGGCCAGACGCAGGTTCGAACCTGTCGATACGCTCCTCATAGAGTCGAATGCGACTCGACATGCAGGCGCTCTCCACTGCAAAAGGCAGACATCGACCTGCAGGCCTCTCCTGCAAAAGGCGAAATCGGCAACGCTCAGGTTCAAGCTTCTCTCCCGGCAGTTAACAGAACTCCCTTCGTTCGCTCGCCTCCCAAGCAGACTGGCTCTTTCTTTTATGAGCGACAAACTCCATT
>CM068953.1:147979843-148004944 GCA_035128595.1 Eptatretus atami
AAGAGAGAGATTGCTTAAACCATTTTATCCCCAACTTTTTCAGCTTAATAATACAATGTATCCAAGACACAAAAGACAGTTTCAATCATCTCTTCATTCTGGCCAAAGATCTGAGAATATGTCGAGATGTAAATTGAACAAAGATAAATATAACAACATTGACTAAAAACATTATGGTAATAATATGAATTTTCAATTCCTTTATGGAAAGGGCTTTTAGTATATCTGGAAAACATCAATTAAAGTATTCCAACAAAGTTTCTCGCTCTCCTTCTGGCAATATAATTCAAAATAGAAAAACATGAAACAAGAAAAAGTATAAAAAGAAAAACCTTCTGATGAAGCTTTAGAAAAAGGTAGGACCATCTGTAATATGCAAGAGAAATTTGTATTTTTTTCAACAACCCTAAGGATGTAAATCCTGATGAAATAAGGAGTAATAATTTCAAGGTGAAATGAATTTCCTAATAGTAGCTAAGGATATTTAAAATTACTTTAATATTAAAAAATGTAGTAGTTGAATCTGTTATGAAAAAAGAGATAGATGTAGAATGGTAATTGTTTTTTTCTACTAATTAAATTGAGTCATTATTCACTGAAGATTTTGGAAGTTAGAGAGTGATTATGATACCAGAGAGTTTGTGTTCAAATGAACAGTTATGATACCGAGAGTTTGTGTCAAAGTAGTTATGAAAAGTAGTTTTTAGATGATGTGAAAGTACCGAAGATGATACGAAGTGAACTTGATTTAAGTGAAGTTTTACTTTATAAATATGTTAGATTTTGAGCCTCTGAATCCCTGATCTCCATATGAATAAATTTTGAGAATTGTCCTGCGTGTGAAAGACGGGGATTCAACACAGAGTCAACCCTATAATACAATGTATATTCTGTCATTATCTTCTAATTAAATGATAACAAAAATAAAAAATGATATAATTCCTTTTAGATTCACAAATGAATTACTTTACAATATTATGAGAGAAATGAAGTAAAGTTATGAGGGCGATCACACCCTTCCTACAATGGAAGAAATGATACGTATTAGAGAAATGTTCAAAGGATTGTTGTTTATATATTATTCACGATTGTCCATTTCAGGGAAATATCAACACAAGATATTGTATAAATAAAATAATGGATTACTTGAATAAACCCGAACTTAAGGATAAAATATGAGTTTCTAAAAAAAGCCAAATAGTAGTAGATTAATGGGGTTCTGAGACTCCATAGCAAATGGCATGGGAAAAGCTCTATGAAATTGAACCCGAAAATCCTAAACAGGAGACCGATTCCTCCCCCCCCCCCCCCATACAAGTATAGGGAGACTTCTGACTTGAACCCATCAGGACAAAAAGAGGAAGAATGATTCTGCCATACAGCTCATGTTAAATTGAGACTGTCTCAGGGCCAAAAAACCCATACAAATTAATAGGGGAAGCTTTCTTGCCTCAAGGCTTATTGGTCAAAAGAGGAGAATGATTTTCGTCTCCCCTCTGACTCTTTCCATGGGGTCAAAAAGAAGAATGATAATACTGCCCCATTATTCTCCACTCAAAGATGATCCAACGAATATTTTTCTGTTCTATTTGAGGTATAAATAAATTTTCCTATTACATTCATCACCCATCGAGTTATTCACCAAATATTATTTTTTAAGAATTAGTTTATTGGTCTCAAATATCTTTGTTGAGCAGGATAACAATGATAAACTTCTCTTAATTTCTTGTTTGACCACCTCCGAGCGCCACAATCATTTTAGATTATAGTAAATTGTTTTTCCATTGTTTATTGATAACATCCAAAGTTTTCATCCATTCAAGGATATTAATTTTTTTTCTTTACTCTCTAACTTTTTGTAATTAAATTTTTCCGCTTTTTTTTATCTATTTAGCCCTGTTATCTTCTTCAAGAAACTTATTTTGATATTCTCACTTCTTTATGTTTTCCATTTATTAACAGGTTGATTACTCTCCACTCTTTGGTTTGGTTATTGCTTGTCTACATTTATAAATCAGTAAAAGACGGTATAGTCCCTCAGCACTTATCACTAATAACCATAAGGGAGACTATTAATTCCCATTCTCTAAAATATATCTTTATCATCAAAAGCTCCTAATGCTTTAGTTATTAATTTCTTCTGTATTTAAATGATGTTTATAACTTCTTAATTTATTCATTTTTCTTATACTCCCTTCCTTCTTTAAGATTAACAGTTTGTAATAATGTTTTAAAGTTATTGTTTCATTTCTTATTTTTTTCTTTATTCCCTTACTTCTTTTTACACCTTCAATTTATTGGCATATATGTAAAAGCATAAGCCTGATCTCAATCCTATAAATTCACTCCTAACCTTCCCACCCAATTCATCTTTAAACTTGCATAACGTTCGTTATTTGATGAAAACAACACGATCACGATTTATTTATTTGACTGTGATCAATATTTTTATAATATTGATGCAATGCATATCTCATATACATCTCCGTCTTTATTTCTCATATAAACTATCTGTATCCATATAAAATGACACATTATCCTTATACTTTGATTTAAATTATTTTTAGTAATAGTCATACATAACAACTTTGGACAAATCAGAATTGATGTTCCTATATAAATAGGTTTATCCATTTCAATACTCTTTTTTCAAATGAACATAGCACAAAAGTTTCTGAAAATACCTCCACCCATTCCAAACTTGTTTGTTAATTAACTTTGAGGCCTGTTTCCAAGATGTAGCAAGTCTTTGTTTTTCTCGATTCCTAATATTTTCCATAGTCTTTCCAAATACAGCATTATTTCATTAAATTTATAAAAGTCCTTCTCAAAATCTGTTTCCTGCGTTTTTTCTACTTTTTGTATTAAAATCAATAATAGTCCTTTAAACCATGGACTTTGTTTAACAATTCAAAATCCCATGGAATTTTTCTCACCTCAACAGGCAGATAAATGATTGTCTCAAGGTTACTTTGATGTAAACACATAACTTTCTTTTCATCTTATGTAGTAAGTAGTTTTTGAAGATTTACCCTTTATATTGTTACGAATTTGGACAAATCATCGCACTCATCATTCAGGTTCTTTAGCTCAGTTATGCGATCAGTGCATGTTCTAGTAGATAGCTCTGTAATTGATTACGGTTGATTTATGATTACTACAATTATTTCGATGTTGATTGATCGTGCGCTTTGTGTGAAAGGAGTTGAGACATCTCATACAAGGATACGTTTTACATTTTGGTTCACAAAAAATATTTCACGAAAAAATAGTGATCCACTATATTCGTTATTGTTGTGCTGTTGTCTGTCTGTCTGTCTGTATGTATGTCTGTCTGGTCTGTCTGTCTGCTTTCTGTCTGTCCGAGCCATCGCTCCTGGGTTTTGATTTCGTCCTGACAAAATTTTGGTGTGAGTTATAATCATGATCTGTTGTGTTTCCCTGAAAATGGGCATGTGCGCCCATTATGGGCGGAGCCACGCACAAAAACCCTGTTTTTAGGGTAGCCGATTTCAATTTGCATCTTCTCTTGGGCTTTGTCAATCTGACAGGGGTTTTGGTATTTGGTTAGCCATGGCACCTGCATTACCCCCACGGAGAATCGATTTTTCATTTTCGTCCCAAGGTAAGGTCAAAAGGTCAAAAGGTCACAACATTAAAATTGCGAATTTTGACGTAAAAATTTCATTCTCCGAGAGGTTGTCGAATCTGGCAGGGGTTCGGTATTTGGTTAGCACAATGGACCTGCATAGCTCCACAGAGCTCGATTTTTCATTTTCGTCCCAAGGTCAAGCCACAGGTCACGAACTTAGAGATGTGATTGGTTTTTTAGAGGGTGCCCATTTCATCAATTTGATATTCTCCTAGGGGGTATGTCGAATCTGGCAGGGGTCGTAATTTGGTTAGTTAGCCCAATGGCACCTGCATAGCCCCACGGAGCTTCGATTCTTTCATTTTCATCCCAAGGCAAGGTCACCAGGCAAGGTCAAAGGGTCACGAACTTAGAAAATTTCGAATTTTGAATAAAATCATACGACCGCCAAACTTTGAGAGCTAGGATGACAATATTTTTTATGCATAATCTTGGAGGGTCATTCCCACTAAAGTCTTGCAACCATTTTGCTCTATCTCCAACACCTTGCCGTGGCGCCCATTCAAGTTTGTTTTTACCTGATTTCATCAAAGTATGGATAATCGATGAGTGCGAAATGCCATATACCTATATGACGTTATTTGTTCCTGGACATGTTCCAGAGGAAGTTTTTGCAGCCAAAGGTCATAATCCTTTGACTTTAAAGGTCAAAAGGTAAATTTTCAAAGTTTGAGGAATCGAACCGGGTTTTCGACCTTCTTCGACGAACTAACTCCAATAAGCATAGCACGTATCCCTGGTTTCCTTATTATTAATGTCCACAACATTGTTTTGTGACGCTTTAAAGGTTAGCAAAGGTCAAATATTTTAAAGTTGTTGAACCAAACCGGTTTTCGCATTTTGGCAGCTACATAACTGTCACTGTACGCACATCATGTTGATCATCTTTTATAACTTGGTCAAACATTAATCACATTGTCTCACAATTGACTTCTGAAACAATCTACATCGTCAGAAAATACCCTCGTGATCCATCTCCGTCTCAACTTGTCTCTTATATATTTGTGGATTTGGTTAATCTTGAAAATTTTTTGATGAAAGCAATGTGATTTTTCCTTTGAAAGTAAAGTAAGAGAAGGCATGTGTGTTTCATCATTTTTATAGTTGCTTGAAGATTTTAATATCTGAACTTTGTTGTATACGTTTAATCCATATACATTTACAGATAGATTATTCAATTTTTTTTTTTTTTTTTTCTCAAATTTAAGAAATACCTCTCAATGAGATTGGAACTTTAAATCTTTACATTTAATGTGTTCTTCGTACTTCTTATACTTTCAACGCCTTCAAAAGTTCATTGTGGAGGATGTAGTGAGCAAGAACAGACCATAGAAAACATTTTATTACCTCGTAACACCTTCGTTTGACGAAGGTATTGTATTGACCTGTGTAATTTATTTATTGGTAAATATGTTGCGGACAACATTGGCGCAAAACTGCTGGACCGATTGCAATGAAATTTTCCAGTAGATGATGTGCAGTTATCAAGGACGCAGGCGCGAAGCTTTTGGGAGCAATCGATTAAAGGTCAAGGTCACGTCACGAAAAGGTCAGAATCGTTTTTCGTCATAACGGCGGTCCATTTTATCGAGACGAGATAAAACCAACACCAAAATGTTCATTCTCAATTCTACATTCTAGCTATGCCACATGAAAGTGTGGCGTAATTACCCTAAGGTAGCGCGTTGGGGTCAAAGGTCAAAGGTCACAAAAATGGTATTAACAATGTTTTGGATCACTTTATACAAACACTTTACAGCGATTAGCTTGAATGTGTGGGAAGGTTTGGTTGTCATAAAGACAAATCGAGTAGAATTTTGGAGCGATCGGATCAAAGGTCAAGGTCCAAGGTCCACAAAAAGGTCAAAACAATTTTATTTTCGCGATAACAAGTCAATTTTTATTCGCAATTTACATCAGATTAATGCCAAAATGATCAGTATTCAAGCCCTATCCTCAAATATAACATATTAATATGGTGTTGTTGTAACCCGAGTTAGCGTTGGAGGTCAAAGGTAGGGTCACCACAAGCATTTTTTCTGGGCATGCGTCATGGCAACATTACGCAAAAACATTAGCAGATTGTCATGGAAATTTTGTGGACTTGTTTTAACACATGAGAAGGACAATCGATTTAAGATTTGGAGCGATCGATCAAAGGTCAAGGTCCAAGGTTCACAAAAAGGTAAAATCGTTTTTTTGCGATTAAAGTGTAATTTTGTTACCGATTACATCAAATAAGTCCAAAATGTTCAGTATTCAATCCCGATCCACGATATAGCGTATTATAGTGTTTGCAACCTAGTTAGTCTGTGGAAGTCAAAGTTCCAAGGGGTTCACCAAAATGGAGTTTTTGATTGGGAAGCGTTGTGGACAACATTAAGCACAAAACCCACTTCGCAGATGTCATGGAAATTTGTGGATGTGTTTGGCTCAAGAGAGGACAATGAATTAGATTTGGGAAGCGATCGGATCAAAGGTTAAGGTCAAGGTCACAAAAAGAGGTCAAAACGTTTTTTTCCGCGATTAAAATTGGCAATTTTGTTTTGATTTACAGCAAATTTACTCCAAACTGTTTCAAATTAAATCCCATCCTCTATATGACACATGGTTAGTCTTTTGTCACCCAAGGCAGCGGTTGGGGGTCAAAGGTGCAAGGGGTCACACAAATTCACATTATATTCGAAAGGCGTTGTGAAACTTTAACGTAAAAAAAAAAAAAACGCAGAGAGGCTTTAATTGTTTTGGATTTTGTTTGGCATCATGAAAGGGAAAATCATTAGATTTGGGACGTCGGACAAGGTCAAGGTCACAAAAAAGGTCAAAAACATGTTTTTATTCATGATGAAAACGTTAATATGTTTCCGGATTTACCATCAAATTAACTCCAAATTGTAAGTGTCAATTCCCATCTTCTGAAATGACAAAGGTATAAGTACTATTGTACTCCTAGAGCCGTTGTGGGTCAAAGGTCTGGGGGTCACGCAAATGCATATTTGGGTATTGAGATGCTTGTGGACAACTTAATACAAAGGTACTAAACTAATCTCTGTTCTATGTGTGTCTGTTGATGCACAGGGCCATAAAGGCCTACAAACTTAGTTTACTAATAAAATACAACAAATTTTCATTTAAGGAGACTTGGTATATTTTGGGATATGCACATAGCTCGCTCAGGTGTAGTAAAAGGAGTTTTACTTTCTTGTTTAATTAGACGCAATTAAAATGACGTTTTTGTCTCGCTCGGATTTGAAAACATGATCCTATTGATCCAGGCGTGTCTGCCGTGGTCAGTGACATTCGTACCGAATCCGACCGCTACATGCTACAGATTGGCCTCGGATGGACAACGAATCAACTAAAATTGTCATAATCGTTAGTTCTAAAACAAAATCCTTTTCACAAAATCCGGATCATGGACTATAAATTTGCGAAAAATTCCCGAGCAGATTTAGTGGATTTTTAGTTCCTCATTTCACTCTCATTCATGTTCAAATAGCTGGCTGCAGCGAGGTATCGCCCTACGATGCCATTCCTTCGTTATCTTTGTGTTTAAATATTAACAACCGCTTTCTTATGTTTTATCTCTTTGGTAAACTAATATAAGAAGAACCTTGAAAGGATCTGCATTTTAACATGTGTATATCAAAAAGATTATTTTTGTAATAGCAAATCCACTCCTACTACAGTGTTATCATTTTCTTGTTATTGTCTTCTGGGTCATCGTAACATCACATCTTACAAATCTGATGATAGATTAAAGTGAGGGGTTGTTCCTATATATGGTGTCAGTTTCATCGCCTTGTCTTCCATATTCAATTTTACTCCCATGATAAAACTAAACGTTTTTCATTTCACTTATGTGTTTTTTAATTATAGTTTTAATATTTTGTTTAACCATATCAAAGCTTTCCCATGATTGAAGATGGTCCCGGGGTCTTGAAAGCGAAACAATATGATTTTTATAAATTGTCCTGTAAATGCTTCATCCAGTGTTTTCAATGGAGATTTAGTGGCGCCCTCCCTTTCTTCATTGTTCTTGTGTTTGCGTGCTTGAAGATGTTATAATAATTCTTTTTAAGAATATCATTATCACATCTAATCAGCATGTGTTTGTTTCTGGTCAAGTGAAGAATTTTTGTCTGAAGAGATTGAATGTGTGTTTGTGCTTTGAAGGTGTTTTTATATATTTATATTCTCGATAAACATGCATAGTTGTTTCAACCATATTTATTAATAAAACTTTACTTAACTAAATTTTCTTGATGAAAATTTCGTTTAACCCCACCCGGCACGCATACCAAAAACTCCACATTGGCACCTGGGGTCAATTTGACCCATTCAATCGTCCATTGATTTGGGTCGATAACACAAGAAAATGTTCACATTTGTCAATTATCATGATCTTAGTTAGTACAAACAGTGTAAAACTTGAGAAGTTGATGATACATATGAAATGTATTCATATCTAGTGATATCCGTACAAAACAATCGGAATTAATGTGCGAATGGCTACACATTTTTACTCAATTAACTTTTTTACACAGAAAGCAGGCAACAGCATCCATACAAATAAAATATGGCAGTTTCCATAAAATGAAAGAAATTGAGTCATTTTTCAATTGTAAGAGGTCGTAATTTATGAGGTTTCATTGTTCTAGTTTACGCTCGCTTTGTACCAAGTTAGTAACAGTGGTTAATGAGTCCAAAACATACTTTGTGCAATTTGAGCAGCAGTTTGAGGTCTTATTGTCCTGTGGCTTCTGCATAATTGGCATCGTTTCCTGGCAGGATTTCTAGCCTGACGTGGTCTCTGATTTGCTGCCAGCAACTTCCAAGTTTGATGTAATGCGGTCAAACTACAGCCGGCTGGAGAAATGAACATTCTAGTGCGCAATCCAATCATCGTGGTGAGGCGTATGCCAACTGCTTGAGGTAATTTACGACGTCGACCCTTCTGTCATTTGCGCCCTTCAGGATTTAGAGACATGCCATATGAAAATCCAGCAACCTCGCAGCCACAATCCAACAAGTTTGTAAACAAACCATAGGCATCGTTTGATTTTGCGCTTGCAGACAGTAATGTAGCCAGGTGATCATGTTATCCACGCGCTCTTTTTGGCATTATAAGTGAAGGATGATGAAGGATTTCTGTTTTTCCCCTTCCGATTTCAATCGTGATTGCATGGTGGATAATGCCAGAACAGCCTTACCCTTTAGCAGAAACATATTGATCGTGATTGTCAGATTAATCAGCAAATCAAACAAAGACGACGCTCGGGTCTATTTATTTGCAGGCTGCATTTCAGCTAGAGGAATGGACGTAAACAGAGAATGGACGTAAACAAGTTATCAACATACAACATTTCTGCACTGCGAACCAAGGGCCAGTAGTATTTCAACACCACAGTTGAACCAGACCAACTTGTCTGGCCTCACCTGGGTTTTGACCAAGATATACCTCGCCTTTAGTGGAATAAAGAAGGTTTCTGCATCACAGTTCCACCATTATTTTTATAACATCTTTGCAGGCTTGCTTGGTAATGTTTGCCTAAAAGGACATCTACTTAAATGGGACAAGTTGCTCATCGACCCGTCATAATTTGTCCAGGCAAGTAACATACTTCAGACGATCGCTGGATAAATTCCCATATATCACGGAATGCGGCCAACTTATCTGTTTGCTCTCCTTACAGCTCCTGGTGTTTTTATATCAATCGCAGAATCTCAACAGACTTTTGAAGGATTTAGAGACATTGTCGCAGCAAAGAAATGGGTCCTTCCATCTCAGGAGACATAATTCAGTTGGTTCCATATGTGCTCGTGTAGCCCAGCAAACGAGTAACAACCCATATGAAGGCTTCAACTCAGGGATTGATAAGAGGCGTCCACTATTTCACGTTATTGGTTTGGCAGCTTTCATTCAGCATAAACTCGGTTGCTTCCCTATTAGTTTCTCTCATGATGATATCCAAATAGTTGGTGTTATGCAAGAATCATATGATGCCCTCCATTCCTGGACGTACCTGCTCTGTAACACAGGTGGGTTGCGAATAATGTCTTGCAATGCTCGTCTATGTGGTGCAGGTGATTGACATCCATACCTGAAAATACGCATACATTATACATTAATATGACACGATTTCGACCGTACAAAATGTCAATCCAAACATTTCGCAACCATTAACACAATTAAGGCTCAGTTGCCATTACTAACAACACGGTACCAATAACCTTGCCATTTTTTCCTGTAAAATGGTTATCAGTAGGGGCAGCTGGTTGAACATACGACCCTCAGCACGACCAGGAGCCGACTCTGCCACAGCTCGACCCCTGGCCCACGACCGCGACACGTGGCCCTTTCTGCTATGGCTGGCCTTGCTGAGCATTCTCATTATCAGACTGATTGTAAGAATGTCAAATCAGCAGATATTTCATCTGCTGTTCATCAACGTCAGAAACCGATCTTCAACTCTGAATGTATCACGGATGCAGCCTGATCTGGGATGTAGGAATCATCACGCTTGGATCAGATTAAAAGACTCACTGTCACTTTCATCTTCAAATATTTGTCTAAGAACATCAAGCAACAGAATACCTCTTCAGTTGTTGGCCCATGGTTCTGAAGTGAAAATGCTAATAACTACGTTATGAACTGCAGTTTCGAGTTAGGAATATCCATTCGCAGAATGGCAATTCCCGGAACGTTCACTCCTTTTTGTCACAGAATGAACAGATTATAGTATAGACAATTGGGAAAACCTTTATTGTTATTTCGAGAATAAATTACAATTCCAGAAAAGAAACGGATAGAAGTGTTCATAGTTATGAATGTAAATTTTTTTGGGATTCTCCCAGCGTGGGTCTATAGACCCCCCCTATTTTCTTTCTCCTGCAAATAATCTTCCATATGTGTTACCCTAATATTCGCTAATTTACAGGAGATACTACATTATTGGGGTGGAGGATAAACAGAGACATGGGCTGATATCAGGCTAATATTTTTTTACACACAAAAACCGACATGTTGGTCCAAATTGACCCCAGGTGTGGCCGTTGAGGGTTAATTTAGAAAGGTGAATCTGTGCCTTAAAACCATTTAATCTCCAATTTTTTTCACTATGAATAAATGTACAGACACAAAGACAAGTTTCAATCAATCTCTTCATTTGCAAAGATACTGAAGAAATATGTCGAGATTAACAAATTTGACAAAGATACTATGAACAACTATTGGTAAAAAATTATGGTAAATAATATGATTCTTCAATTTCCTTTAGTGGAAGGCTTTTAGTATATATCGAAGACCATAATCTAAAGTATCTCTAACAAAAGGTTTCCTCTCCTTCGGCATATCTTCAAACTCCGAAAAAAGCAATGAAAACAAGAAAAAGTATCATAAAAGAAAACTGTGGATGAAGCTTAGAAGAAAGCGTAAGCCATCTGCTATATGCAAGGAGAATTTGTATTTTTTCAACAACCCACAGAATGTAAATCCTGATAAATAAAAGGATGTTAATATATAGGTGGAATGGACATTTCGTTAATAGTAGTTAAGGATCATTTTAAAATTACCTTTAATATTAAAAATGTCGTAATGGATCTGTAATGAAAAAAAGTAGATAATTAGATGGTAATGTTTTTTCTACTAATTAAATATGGGTCATTATTCACTGAAGAATTTGAAGATGTATGAAGCGTGATTATGAACCGAGAGTTTATGTTCAAATGACAGTTATGATAACCGATAGTTTGTGTCAAACGATAGTATGAAAAAGTAGTTTTATAGATGATTGTGAAGTACGAAGATGATACCGAAGATAACTTGAGTTTTAGTTAAGTTTTACTTTATAAATATGTTAGATTTTGAGTCTCTTGAATTCCCCTGATCTCCATCTAGATTAAATTTGAGAATTGTCCTGCGTGTGAAAGACGGGGATTAAAGCACAGAGTCAAAAGCTATAAACAATGTATACTTCTGTTATCTTCTAATTAATGGATAATAAAAATATAAAAAGGAATATAATTCTTTTAGATTTACACCAAAAAATAATTACTTTACAAATTGGATTAGAAAATGAATGTAAAGTATGAAGGCGATCACACCACCTTTCGCTTACAATGGGAAGAAACTGAACATATTAGAGAATGTTCAAAGGATTGTTTGTATATATTAATTCACAGATTGCCATTTTCAGGGAAATATCACACAAGATCCTGTATAAATAAATAATGGATTATCTTGAAATTAACCGAATCTTAGCGAATAAAAATATAGAAGTTTCTACAAAAAAAAGCAATAGAAGTAGATTATGGGGTTTCCTGAGACATCATGCAAATGCATGGGGAAATGGGGAAAACTCTAATGAATTGAACCTGAAAACCCCTAAACAGGAGACTGATTCCTCCCCCCCCCCCATACACATGTATAGGGAGAACTCTCTGACTCGAGACCCATCAGGACAAAAAAGAGGAGAATGATTTTCTGCCATACAAGCCATGTTTTAGACTGTCTCCAGGGCCCAAAAACTCATACAATTAATAGGGGAAGCTTTCTTGCTCAGGCTTTATTAGTGATGTATATGAGGATATGATTTGCTAATATTGATAATATATATGAACACGTATTAAAGTCAGGTAATGTGTTTGTTCAATCAAAGAAATAAAAAGGTTATTGGTAAGTTAAAGATGAATTGGGTGGGAAGGTCAAATGAGTGAATTTATAGATTGAGATCAAAAAGTCCATGCTTTTATGTATATTGATTATAATAATCATTGAAAGGGTGATAAGAAAGTAAAGGGAATAGAAAAATATAATCAAGGAAACAATAAACTTTAACCCATTATTACAACTGTTTAACCTTAAGGAAGAAGAGTAAGAAAAATGGAATAGAAAAAAGTTATAAACATCACTTCGTATAGAAGAGACAATAAGAAAGCATTAGGAACTTTTGAATGTAAAGATTATATTTTAGAGAATTGGAAAATGCAATCGTTTCCTGATGGTTATAATGTATAATTGTGGAAGATATTGGGTTGGGATTTAAAACCAGGCTAACCGCCGTCTTGTTTACTGTTTAACAATGAATATAACCAAGCAATAAACCAAACCAAAGAGTGGATTTAATCAGCCTTGGTATTTAAATGGAACATAAAGAATGGGAGAAAATATCAAATATGTCCTTATTAACGAATAACTGTAGTAAAAGAAGATAAAACAATAAGCAATAAATTTAATTACAATAAGTTGGAGGATGTAAATAAAAAAAAATAATATATATATATATATATATAATATTATATATAATATATATGTATAAATACAACGTTAATACGTTATACAAGATGTATTATATATATTATATATATATATATATATATATTATATATATATAATATATATTTGTTATATGTATATGTAAGTATATATATATTTGATAACATACATACGTTAATAATGACAGTAAAATATTATGCATATGTATATAATATTATTATTAATTAAAAATAAATTATTTAAAATTAAATTATAAATATTTTTATTTATATATATATATATAATATATATATATATATATATATATGTATACGTATATGTCTATATATACAACGTATATGTATATCACTATAGTATACATGAAGTACAACTCTCAATACTATAGTTGATACATCGTCCTGCGACAGTGGTCTGCAGAGAATTATTACAGCAAAAGAATGCTATTCTTTGCGCTTGGGTGCCCTTCAGAAGTATTATCACGCCTTGACTTTTGTCCATTTTGTGTTCCATCCTGAATTTAAAATGGATTTAAATTTAAATTTTTTCAACGATTTACACATATACCACATAAATGACGTGAAAACATGTTTTAGAAATCTTTACCTCCGCCACTGAAGGTGGAGGAGATTTATGTTTTTCAAACGCCCTTTCTGTCTGTTGGCTGTTGGGTCGCCGAAATAGTTGACCTTATTGTCAGTAAATCTTGTCTGTTTGTTTGGATGTTTTTTGATGTTTTGGTCGTTTGTCATCAGCTTAAATTGGTTGTAACATGGGGCGGATTTGACGCCAACTCGGAAGGTGGTACATCTTATTAGCTATGTGCTTTTGGAATTGTGGATGGTTTTGTTAGGGAGCTTTGGTTCCCTACAACAACCGAAACAACCTTCAAAATCGGTACCGTACGGGAGAAATAATTCGAAAGCCATTTCCGACGTAGGGTTATGAAATGTGGCACGAATAATCTACAGGTGATGCCCTCTATCAAACTATTCAGTTTTTTGTGATATCATGGAATACCTTACCTCGCAGCAACCCCTGCAATTAGGGTATGCGCGAAATTGGCGAAAATTGAAGGCCCCCTAAGCGACCAGGTGAGTGCATCGATACGAAAAAAACTTTGCAGGTTTCATGGGTACCAATGAGTATACAACTTGGGCCTCAGGACATATTACCGATTCGCTTAGGATCAGGGTCAAAACAGTCAATTAGTGCAAAAATCGATAATATCGAAAGCTGGAGGTGCCTTCGCACCAAATGCATACTCCTCTAGAGTTATGGTCCGATGGTCATGAAAATTTCATCACTAATCGCTGGAATAATTGTGCAACAAATATTCGGAGCTGGATTTTCGATTTAAGATCTTTGTTCACCCCACACACCTCGAACTTTGGGATTTCCGATTTCAAACCGATTTTCGGTACTTTTCATCTCAAATGGACTACTGAGTAGTTATCAGTAGATGGACTGGATGATATTTGATATGCATAATCTTAAGTTGATTCCCTATCCACTATATGGACATCATTTTGGCTCTACATCTTATAGTTTACATGCTCGGCGACCCATCGCCCCTACCGCTTGTTTTGTCTCTTTGTCTGTTTGTTTGTCCAATAGAACATGAGTTTGTGTTAATGAATTAAATTAGAGGCTTAAGAACCCCGAAGACTCTTTATGACCCCAAACCTTAGGACCCTTTAAAACCCAAGATCCCTTTTGACCACGGAGACACAAAAGAACCAGAGGAACCAAAGACCCCAAGGAACTGGAGACACAAAAAGACCCAGAGGACTTCCAAAAAAACCCCGAGAACACATAAGCCGCAGAAGGATGAAAAGACCTGTCAAACCAAAGGACCCAAAGACCCGAAAGATACAAGGACCAAAAGACCCAAGGTACTATGAGACCCTGAGGAACCCATTAAGTACCCTGATGACCCAAAGACCGAGGATGCAAAATACCTGAGGACCCAAAAGCCCCAAGACCTTTAGAACCTAAGACCCATTAAATACAAATACCCTTTACAACCGAAGAACTTTTAAGACCGAAGACTATTTAAAGACGCCCAAATACCCCATTACCCATTACCAGCTGTTAGAACACTTACACCTCTTTTTTTTATAGATCCATCTTGATGGTAGTTGGCGAGCTAACACACAGAAACATATACAAGTAGGAGACAGGAGGAATGGGCAGTGGAAGCACAGAAGTAGTGGAGAACAGAGAAACGAAGGAGATCTGTGGAAGGGATAGTTGATAGGGTGAGGTACCCTGGTAAACAAGATGGTACTAGGTTATGCAGTAGATGACTGGATGAGATTTGATATGCATAATCTTAAGGTGATTCCCTTCCGCTTTTATGACATACATTTTGCTCTATATCTTATATACCTTTCCAGCTCGGCGACCCACGCCGCCTACCGGCTTGTCTGTTTGTTTGTCTGTTTGTGTACAAGATATATTCAAAACGTTGTGGACGGATCCAGATGAAATTTTTGTGGACACGTTTGATGTGTGGTGACAAACGCCTGTTAGATTTTGGTGAAAGATCTGGATCCGGATCTGACTCCGAAATTTTTAAGTGATTCCTTCACCATTGAAGAGAACAGGGCTAAAAACGATATTAGCACAATATCCAAAAAGTTTGGACGGATTCGGACGAAACTTGGTGGGAAGGTTGGGTGTGAGTGGCAAAGAAAAGTGTTTCGATTTGGTGAACATCCAGATCTGATCTGGATATGAGAATTATTTAATTAATTAGTGATTCTTCACCATTGAGAGATTGGTTCCAAAAACGATATAATACTGGTAGAGCAATCGAATTTACTCCGTTCTACCCAAAGGTAAGGAGGTTATGTTTTCCGCCCTTTCTGTCTGTTAGTCTGTCTGTTTGTCTGTCTTGTTTGCTGTCAGATATCAAAAAGTTGTGGAACCGTTCCGATGGAATTTGTGACACGTTGGTGGTGTGACAAGGAAGCAAATGTTTATTCGGTGAAGATCCGGATCCGGATCGATACTAGAATTTTTTTTCGTGATTCTTCTCCATTGAAAGATCGGGCTTAAATGAGATTGCACGACATCTCAACAAAAAGTTGTGGACGGATTCCGGACGAAACGTGGTGGAAAGGTTGGGTGTGTCGCAAGGAAGGGATTATGGTGAAGATCCAAATCCGTAATCTGGATACGAGCATTATTTTTTTGAATCGGATTCTTCCTTTGAAGATTGGGCAAAAACGACATTGTCTGTATGGCGTGATATTTCAAAAATGTTTGTGCCCCGATATGTTTCATGGATCAGGCATTACGTGTGGAGTATGTGCTCAACTGACTGCCCTTCGAGTTCAAAAATGCAATGGGCCTTTTATGTTCTCATGGATCAGGCATTATGTGGCAGAGTATTGTGGCCCTAACGCGTGCCCTCTCTTTACAAACTTATGAAAAAGAAAAGCTGAAATTATCTTGCATCAATAATATTCATACGCCTTTGCTATTGACACTCCAACTGAGCTCCGGTGCATCCAATTTCTTTCATTCATCCTTGGATGTCTTACAACTTGGTTTGGAGTCACTGCCAATTCAATTTATTGGATATGATTTATAAAGAATCATAACCTTTCTAATAGGTGTTACAGTTTGTCAGTGCAGTCACGAGCAGAAAATCTTCCATAAAGTCCCGAAAAAGAACTGATACGTGAACTCTGAGATCTGATTTGTGAGGTGGCAATCGATTCTGGGGAAGGGTATACAAAATTTCTAGACGTGTTGAAAGTTCCCATAGCTCAGTGAGTTATGAGTGAGCTGAGTGAGTAAGCTCCATCCTTAGGAAAATTTAAGAATACTGAACTTCAGAAACTTCCTAAGAGTGGCTGGTCCCGACCACATTGGCAATAGGGCAAGAAGAACCTTGGACAGAGGAGGTGAAAAAGTCCCAATGATTACTCTGACAGAACTACAGAGATCCTTGGCTGAGATGGAAGAAGCCTAGCGGAAGGACATACACAGACCTTGCAGCACTCATAAATCTAGGCTGTTATGTGAGAAGTGGCAGACAGAAGCCACTCTTGAAAAAAAAGGTGATGACACATCTGGTGTTTGCCAAAAGCACGTAAAAGACTCTTTCGAGCAGAGGAAAATTCTGTCACCTGGTGAGACAAAAATTGAAACTCTTTGGGTTGAATGCAAATGCTACATCTGGGCAGAAACGAGTGCAGCTCATCACCCTCTAACATCATCCTTACCGGAAGAAGGCTGGTGCCAGCATCATGCCGGAAAGGATAGAGGGAATAATGAATGAATGAAATACAGGCAAATCTTGAGGAACCTTCTTCAGAGTGCAAAAGACCTGAACTGTGATAATGATTTGTATTCCAACGGAATGATGCCAAGCAAACACCAGAGCAACTTGAATGCTAAAGGAACAAGAATGTGAAAGTCACTTGAGTGGTCCAGCCCAACCCAGACTTCTTGAATCCATTGATAACTGTGAAAAATAAAGACTTGAAATGCTGTTTCACTGACACTCCCATTCCAACATTGACAGAGTTGAGCAATCTGCAAGGCAGAATGTGAGAAAATCCAAAATCCTAGTTGCAAAGTTATAGACAAACCAAAGAAGCTCGTACCTGCATTCGCTGCCAGTGGCGCTTCCTCAAGTATTGACTCAGGGATTGATACTTATTGGTCGCAAGAATATTTCAGCTAATTCAAATTTAATAATGAATTTGTCGAAATTTCGAAAAAAACATGTTTTCCACTTTGTCTTATGGGTTATTTTGTGGAGATCGGTGACAATTGTTTTTTAATTTAACCCATTTTTAATTCATGCTGTAATAAAAAAATGTAACAAAGTCTCGAGGGGTGTGAATATTTGAGGGCACTGTATCTGTTCAGTAGAATTGAAACCACTTAAATAGAATAAAATACAATTAACACTCGTAAAAAAATTCTGCTTATCCACACACCTATATAATACAAAGGACTTTCTTACTGCTATTTAATGTGGCTTGATGTATAATATGTGATGATAATCCTAGCTTGGAGATTAATCAGTCACATTCTTAGATTCCTGAGTTTGTGTGCAGCAACCGTGCCAACAGGAACTCGGAAGTTGCAATGAAAGGGGAACCAATTTGCTGCTTTGATTGCATAACCTGCCTGCAAAGAACTCTTCTAACTTTACAGTTTTGTAAGTTGAATCGAATGGGGAAAATATTATATTTTGTAGTGAAATGTTCATGTTCGAGGAAATAATGAATTTAACCTGTACCTGTTATTTTTTTTAAAAGCTCAGTATGAATGCCAGAGGTGTCACAAGATAATGTGGGTCACAATGAGAGGAGCATGTGTGTTGTCCCATGCAACGGAGTTCCTGGCTTTTTTCGGACCCACTGTAATTACCTTGCTCACTTAATGCTCCTTGGGTTTGGTGAATATTCGCTGTTGTTTGCTCTTATTTTATATTTGTGCAGAAGAACGCCCAAATGGTTTGAAAACTCAAACCCACAAAACATTGGATACTGTTAGTGTCACTCTGGGCTCATTGCCAGTAACCTGTTTGTATGTGGGACGTCCATCGGACTTGATCTGCAAACTAAGAGACACCTACAACCTTGTGTTCCTTACACTTCCATTGGATTCTGTGCTCACTTTGACTTTGCAAATGTTTCAAGGTAATGTAAAAAAATTTATGCCATTATTTGACAAGTTCATTTAATCTTCTACTTCTCCATTTGTTCACAATAACTTTTTGATGATAAAGCAGTTCAAAACTTTCCCAAAATCATTTTCTCTCCGACACGCAGCATTTAACTATTGAATTTTTCTTTCATTTTACATTGCATTCAGGTTCCCGGAAGACTTTTACACAAAGAACACTTGCAGTACTAATACTTTGTGATTGCAAATACAGTCATGTAAGCAAAAGATGAAGGGCGTAATTTTCTGAGGAGTTTCTCTGGTCACATGGTTTCATGAGCCTAGAAGCAATCCTGAAAATATACTTTACTCTCTGTGTAATACTTTGTCTTTCACCTGGAGTGGCTGCAAGTTTCATTGTAGGAAGGCACTCAGGGAAGATCCAGGTGACATCTTCTGTTGACGTTCCATACCTGGATTCCATTGTAAACTCTTGAGCATGATATTCCATGCAGTTAGCCAGCAGGTAATGATACACTTCAGTTCACCCCTCTAGAAAACCTGGGACTAACTGGGATGAAGGACGGACACCTCTGTGACTACGGAGGAGTCAAGGAGAATAGGGGACGGGTCAGGCTTCTGACCTGTGGGGATGGCCAGATGGAGGCCCTGGAGTACCGGCAGAAAGTGGACAGCGACGTGCTGCTCTGGGGCATGCCAAGACACCTGACGTGACCTGACATTGATCCAAACATCTCCACCCCATTTTCACACTCCCATACAGGCAATTGACTCTGATATTGAGAGTGCTGTGAGATGTGGTGCTGATCCCCGACATATTTCAGTGTTATGGAGTTAATCGGGTGTGGTACTGCCTCACACCTTTCAACGTTTGTATGGACTCGATTCTGGCGAAGGAATGTCGGAGAGATCAAGTTGCACGTGCCGTCGTTTGGGAATGTTCAAGATCTCTGACCTTGATTTTGCGATAATGCAGTCACTTGGGAGAACTCTGGATATCCATTTGGGGGGCCTCGTGTGTGAAATGAGGATCTCAGAGCCACTGGGATTACGGCTTTCTGGGTCAAAATAAGAATCCAGTCTTTCATTGGAAATCATGGATGCCTGCTATCTTGGCTGTACCTGTTTGTTGGTGAGAATGTTGAGGTCACTGAGAGATCACTTACTGGCAGTGATATTCCATCTCTCTGCCGGCTGTGAGCCAGAGGTCAACAGAAACTTCTGTCAGGCCTGGGGAGTCATGGACACCTGGGCTGGTTGTGGCACTGGTCGTTACCTTGTGTAGGAGGGCGAAAGTCTTGAAGCCTTCAGTTTATTGTGCTTCCATTCTTGGACTCTGACCAGGATCGAGACAGAGACTTAATTCCTTATGGGACCCGGTCTCTTCAGAGAATCCTTGGCTTCACTGTTCAGACTTTGTTCCAACGTAGCGTTTCTGAGAGAGACAGACATCAAATGAGAATTTGTTACTGCATAGTCTGTGACCATCAGCTGCCTATCTGAATGGACATGTGCTCTGCTCACAGATTCTCTCAGTGAGGGAGCTCATGAGTGGAGGAGCCCAATGGCGACAACGCCCCTCATGGTTGCAGCAGGTTGATCGGCATCTGAAGGAATGGGGAAATGGACCAGGCGTTCTGTCCTGCTTATGGCCAGATGGAGGCTCTTGGAGTACTGGCATAGAGTGGATGAGCAATGCCACTGTTCCGGCGCAAGCTCCCATACTTAACCTGAACTGACATGATCCAACATTTCTCAACAATTTTTCACACTCCATCGCAGGCAATTGGACTCTGGCTATTGAGAGTACTGTGAAGATGTGGTGCTGCCATCTCGACTTATTTCCAGTTGTTAATGGAGTTATCAGGGGTGTGTACTGGCCCCACGTTTAGCATTTGTTATGGAACTCGATTCTGGGGAGGAATGTCGGAGAGATCAAGCGCGCGGTGCATCGTTTGGGAATGTCAAAGTTCCCTGACCTTGATTTTTCCAGATGATGCATTGCAATCTTTGCGAAGAATCTAGATATCCTTTTGGGGGCCCTCGAGGTGCTGAATGCGGAGTCCAGAGCCACTGGGATTTCGGGTTTTCCTGGTCAAAAACTAAGATCCAGGCTTTCATTGACATAATGGATGCTGCTGTCTGTGTCTGTACCTGTTTGTGGTGAGAATGTTGAGGTCAATCAGAGAATCACTTGCCTTGGAGTGATAATCATCTCTCTGCTGGCTGTTTGAGCCAGAGGTCATCAGACATCCTCTGGCAGGCCTGGGAGTCATGACACACTGTTTGATCATGGGGTGTGGCGCTGTCGTTACCTGTGTAGAGGGCAAAAGTCTGAGCTCAGTTTCTTGGTGCTTCCAGTTTTGGCCTCTGACCGGGATTGAGATGGAGACTTAATTCCTTTGGGACCAGGGTTCTCATCAGAGAATCCTTGGCTATCAATGTTCGGGTCTTTGTGTTCAAGAGCGTTTTTCTGAGAGAGACTCAAATGAGATTTGTTGCCCTGCATAGTCCATGAGCATAGCTGTGGCTAATGGACATGTGCTCATTTCCTGACGCTGATCCTGCTCAACAGATTCTGTCAGCGAGGGAGCTCATGAGTGGAATGAGGCCAATGGGCAACCATTTGCCTCGTGATTGCAGCAGGTTATCGGCATCTCAAGGAGAATGGGGATGGGCCAGGCATTCTGCATGTTGATGGCCAGATGGAGGACCTGGAGTACGGCAGAAAGTGGAACTGCAGCGAGTGCTGTTCCCCGCACAAGCTCCCATACTAACCTGACCTGACATGATCCAAACCATTCCTCCACGCCAGTTTTCAAACACTCCCGTGGGGCGAATGGACAGCCCTCACAGGCTCTGCTCTGGACAGGGCCATTGCAGTAGTACCCCCACCGATGGAGGAATAGCCTGATGAACCTGTGATGTGGGGAGGTCAGACATGGAGCACATCATGCCATGTCCTTCGGAGTTATCGAGCACTTTTACCTTCCCGATTCACTGAGCAGGCCATGGCTGCAGAACTGGACATAATTAGCTAATCCATTTTGTCATTAAAAAGCAGAAGAAGAAAAAAGAAAGAAAGAAGAAAAGTGAAATGAGACCTAAAATATGCATGTACACAAAAATGAAGAAAGGTTGAGCTAAATAGGGAGATGGAGTTTCAGTGGAGAGTAAATTTACTGTGGAAAGTGGTGAAAAACATCTAACATTAGCTATACAATCGCCTGTGTTGCGCGAAGAATTGCCTCCCTCCTGTTGTATATGTAATTCAAGGAGAATCTAGTTTTAATTGTAAAATGGCAGGAAATAGTGGAACAGTGACAGTTTATCCACAAGGCAATTTCTGGATTGCGCTTTGGTCCCCAAATTAAATGAGATGACAGATTAACTTTGTTTGATAAATGTGACCAGCGCCAGCTCAAAATAGATCTACTCACGACAATTCAAAATTGACGGAAGTACCGCAGAGCTCCAAATCTCTGCAATGCACATCAAATGAGCGATCAACATAATGTATCAAGTGAACTGTGTACAGTGATTCATCTAAGTAATTAACTATAAAAATCTTCTTTAACTGTGCAAACCGTAAAGTCGGGTGTTTATGTCTTGTCAGATTCAAAATGTTTTGACATAGCTTGAAGATTTTTTCCAGAAAAAATGGAAAAAGAGTATGATAGGAAATGATCGTGGGAAGACACGAATGAACAATACGTATATGAGGGCCCTTTTTATAATATCCTATTTTTAAGGTTTTACTGAGCCCCAAATTGGAATAATATCCAATGGAATTCATAAGCACCCTGAAGGAAAATGTAATTCCTGTAAAATAAATTGCAAAAGACAATAATTAACCCGTCTGCAATTTTCAAAGAACTGTTTGCTATTGTGTTCATTCTCAAAGAAACATCAATTTTCATTTAACAGCATCATCCTCCAATTTTCGGTCAATGTTTCTTCATTCCACAAATAGCTTTTTTGTATAATGTGATATAATTGGAAACCCTAAGCAACATTCATGTTACTGGGCCATGTGGGCATCATCAATTTTGAGTGTGGTGACCTTATCATATTTGGGTTGTCTGTGCACTTGTCATATCTGCATTATTACAATTATGTACTATGTTTGCTGTGAAAGCACAAAAAGATTCCACACAGTCGAGTGTAGCGAGTCATTTGCTTTGGCATCCTTTGGTTTCGTGCTGTGTTTCTTGCTTTGTTCCAGACTACAACACACGCGGGAAGTATTCCACCAACAAAATATGAGTGATCTTCAGTATGGAATTTTGAATGTATTTTGCACCAAAATGTCTACACTGTTTTGCAACCAAAAAAAACCATGCGTTGAAAATATCTTTATGATGAAAATAAAAATAATATTTGAAGAATAGAGGAAACCTATTGACGTAAACTTTCTTTCTTTGGATAATTTAACAATGTGTTGATACTTATAATGAGTTTGAACTATTAAAGAGAGGCATTATACAATTGACTGTTCTGCTTGCGGGATCAGAAAGTGTTGAATAATTGCCACCTGTGTTTCAAATTATCATGAGATTGATATGGGTTTTGGATGTATAAAAGTCAAGGATTGAAGAGTAAACAGAATGGCATCAGGAACAAGAACAAAAGGACAGTGAAGTGTAGGTAGGAGAACCCAACAACAATGAAGGGATAAACAGATGGAGCTTGGACAAATATGGTTCTAGAGGAATTTATGTCGGAAGACGCAGGGGTGGCACAAGATGAACAGAAGCACAACCTCAGGAGAAAAACTGGAATGTGGAAGGGCATATAATAATGTGGGGGTTGTGCTTTGTTCTTGAGGTATGGGGAGGGGGTTGGACGGGTAGAAAGCATCATGGTTTTGAAAAGATTCACAAATCACACAGATTCCATCGCGAAAAAAACTCAAAACCTCATCAGGTACACTGATCACCAAATATCCGGCTTCAAAAGTAATAGAGCCTGCTCTCCATTTTTACTCGTGCCGAAACCATACCACATTTAAAGCACAAAGCACATTTGCATTTTTTCCCTTCCAATTTTTGCTTTCCCTGGTTTTTATAAATTTGCCAGTTTAGCAATGCACAAACAGAAAAGACATAAACGAGAGGACTGGTTTCTTTATAATTTCCCCCGAATCCATAAATAAAGCTGAAAGGAAAAACAAAATTTAATTTAATAGAAAAGCTGTTGAAAGGAAGAGAAGAGGGTACCAATCTCTTACATTCATGAAAACGTGGCAAAATTTTCATCAAATCACAAAAAGGACAAGAAATTAGAACAAAAATAACATTATGGAGTATGTCTGTGTGACCAGGGCTTGATGTGCTAGTCTCCAATTCAGGTCTCCAGTTCGCTCAAGAGTGGGACTAACATTTTGTTCACACTGAAGTTAAAAACTCACAGTAAGGTCTCATTCCACCGATTTTTCCAACAGTTTTGTAAAACCAGTTATACTGCTTCCAGACATATGTTGTTTGATAGCTGTTTTCCCCCATGACGTGAAACACAGCCATTTCCTCTAAGTTTGAGGAGAACACAGCCGCGTCGTTTTTTTTGAGGAAATTTGGAAGTTAGGGAAATAGAGATGTTGATTAGCCTCTTCATCCACCAAGTCCACACCGATGTTTAGTCCTATGGAAAGGTTTGAATTACTGCTTTCAAGACATTTTTCCACAATACGAGCAGAACGAACACCAGTTTTAAATGAAGTGAGCTTACTGGTAGCCAGGCATTCAAGGATGGCTCAACAGGTCTCGCACTTGTTTATCTCCAACATGATAAACATGCATAAAAGACTGGAGGTTGAAATCTAGAGAATAAAGGATTCGAACTAATGGTCATGTACAAACTTTTGGGCACGTATGAATACCTTCTAACGTTGCACTCCGAGCGGACTTGCCAAGCATTCAAAAGGCTTCCTGATGGAAAATGGGAGCTGAGACATGGTCAGCGTGTTGCAGGTCATGAGGAAAAGTTCACGGTAATATTAGCTTTTCCACTTTTGAAACACGTTTGTGAGAGGTCGCCAAAGGAAACACACTCACTGTACAGTAGGCTTGCTTAGATCGTGAATTCAGAATGCCATTAATCCGACTTGGGATATGCATCAGATTTTGCCACCCACCATTTCGGGTCTGCAGACCAACGTCTGGCCGCCAGCCAATGGTGGCCACCAGAAAAATCATCAGAACCCTGAATGCTGTGAACCAAGTATCTCGAGGTTGAAGTGGGAATAACTCTATGCCAAATAAATGGAACTCACAGGTGTTTATGATTGACACTCGTGTTTAAACGAAGAGGAAGTTGGTACAATCTTCTCCACCTTGGCCAGTTTCAATTTAATTTTTTTCCAGGAAGTTATCCAATCCCAGGAAACCCGAAATCCCAGTGGCTCTGACTCCGCATTCAGCACCTCGAGGGCCCCCAAAAGGATATCTAGATTCTTCGCAAAGATGACTGCATCATCTGGAAAATCAAGGTCAGAGAACTTGACATTCCCAAACGATGCACC
>CM068953.1:148052725-148064415 GCA_035128595.1 Eptatretus atami
TTAAACATCCTTTATTTTCATTCAGGATTACATTTTAGGTTGTTGAAAAAAATTAGCAAATTTCTCCTTGCATATTACAGATGGTCTTATCTTTTCTTCAAAGCTTACATCATAAGGTTTTGTTTTTTGATCCTTTTTTCTTGTTCCATTGCTTTTTCTAGTTTGAATATAATTGGCCGGTAGAAGGAAAGGAGAAACTTTTTGTTAGAGATAATTCTAAATTGATGTTCTACCAGGTTACTAAAAGCCTCCACTGAAGGAAATTGAGAACTCATCATATCCACCATATTGTTTTTAATCATAAGTTTTATTTTATCTTGTTCAATTTTACATCCTTGACAATATTTCTCCCGTAATCTTTTACAAATGAAGAGTGAGATTGAAACTTGTCTTTTCGTGTCTTGAAAACAATTGTATTATTAAGTGAAAAAGTTGGAGATTAAAATGGTTTTAGCACAGATTCACCTGTAAAATAAACGAAATTTTCATCAAGAAAATTTTAAGTTTAAGCAAACGTTTTATTATATATCAATATGGTGAATACAACGTACTGCGATGTTTGTATCACGAATATAAACATTAATAGAAACACCTGCGAACAACAAACATCACCATTTAATCTATTTTCATCAAATATCTCCTCTGAGTTGGAAAGAAAACATTGTGGATATCTGCTCAAAGGATGTTTTGAAGAGTAGTTATAACAGACACTCTTGAAATCACAAAAACACAAGAAAAATGAGTTTAAAGTATAAGGGAGAACATTATATGAAAACACGTGATGGGGCATTTAAGACATAATAAAAATAGGAATTTTTCAAATTTGGGAGAACCCCGGTCCATCATCAATAACTGATCAAATTGGAAAATAGTGGAAACCTGATGTTGAAAAAGTTATTAAAAGACAATTAAAAGAATGAAAATTAAAGTTTTATAATGGGAGTGAAAATGAATAATGAAAAGACAAGAATGAAGAACAAACTCCTTAATATGAGAACAGATACTTATTTTATAACATCATTTCAAGATTTTTTGAATAGGGGGTTTATGAAGAACTATCAAGACAAGAGGAGGATGTTGATAACGATACAGTGGTAGGAAGTGGATTTTAACATTTAAAAAATCAACTTTTTAGATTCACATTCAAAATCAAACCCTCTGAAAGCTTCTTCTATATTGAATTACGCAAAGAAAATAAAACTAAGAAGGCAGTGTTGTTAATATTAAGTAACAATATAATAAATGTTTTCTCTGGTCTTTCTTGCTCACTGTACATCGCACCAAAATGTAATTCAGAAAGAGTAAAGACAATATATGAAATATGCAGAATACCTTTGGACATTAAAGATTTTAAATTCCAAATGCCATAACAGATATTCCTAAATTTGAGCAAAAGAATAATCTTTTATTAATGTATCGGATTAACGGATACAAACAAAGTTCAAATATTAATAAATTTCAAACAACTATAAAATGAAGAACACACATTGATCTTTTATATTTTTAGTGTTGGAAAGGAATTCCACATTACACATACTCAATAATTTATCAAGTTTAATCTCTCTCAGGTATTCAGAACAGCAACAAAATATAGTCCTTGTAAGCGATGTCTTAATTCATTTCATACAAGAACGATTAGAACAACATTTCAAAAATATTGTAGTAATCATAAATCAGCTGTAATTACAATGCTAAACCTGGTAAAAAGATTTATTTTGAAGATTATAATAAATTAGTCAATGCACCCATTTGTGATATACGCTGATTTTGAATGTATCCTAAAAAAAGATAAATACTGCTTCTCCTAATCCAAAAGAATCATATACAAATAAATATAAAAACATATTCTTGTGGTTTCCTGTATTATATCAAAATCATCTGTTTGGAGAAAAGTATCAAAAAACTTGACATTATCGTGGAAAAATGCTTCACAAGAGGAAAAACAATATAGAAAAGGTTTATAAGACTAACTAAATTAATGAAAGAAACAAATCGAACCGATGAAATTACCAAAGAAGAAAAAATTAACGAATTTAGAAAGAACAATAACTGTCATACTTTGTGAGGAGGAAAATTGAGGAGTCTAAAGTTAGGATAATTGTCATCTTACTGGTAAATATAGAGTCCCACTCATTCCTGTTGTAATCTTAAATTATAAATTACCTTCTTTTATTCAGTCTTTCTTCACAACCGCGCCAAATATGATACACATCCTATTTATAAATGACCATTTCAAAAACACCAGGGAATATTCTGCATAACAAACACAAGTCCAAAAGTATATTTCATTTGCAAAAATGATATTCACAAACCTATAACTTGTATTAGGTTTCTAGATTCTACAAGTTCATGGGAACACACTAGCCAGACCTAGCATCAAATCTAAGCGTCCACAAGGCTCTTATTCCAAATCTTAATTCATATCTTTCAAAAGAGGAATTCTAAACTAAAGAGGAAATTCAGATTAAAGAGAGAATCAAAGTAAAGAGGAAATCTAATTAATGAGGAAATTAATGAAGAAATTCTTACTGAAGATGAATTTCTTAATGTAAAGAAAATTCAAACAATGAATGAAATTCAACTAAGAGGAAATTCCTGATTAAGATTGGAAATTCTGATTATAAGAGGAAATTCTAACTAGAGAGGAATTCCAAACAAGGAATGAAATTCAAAGTAAAGAGAAAATTCTTACAAGGAAGGGAATTTATCCTTATGAATTATATGAATTCATTTATGAGAATTTAAAGACACAACTTCCTTCAAAGAAAGTTTCTATAATAACCTTTAATGAAGAAGAGATAAGTGATAAGGAATATAAACACCACAAGAAATTTGGAAAATATTTAAGATAAAGAACCTTGGAGAATATCATGATTTGTATGCTAAAAACAGGATGTTTTATTGTTAGCTGATGTGTTTGAAGCTTGTTAGATCAACTCTGTCATAATAAAAATTGTTAATGGAGTAGATCCTGCTCACTATTTCACAGCTCCTGGTTTAGCTTGGAGTGCGAATGTTGAAAATGAACAAAAACAGATATTGATTTAATCAGTGATGTAGATGTGCTTTTATGATTGAGAAGTCTAAGAGAGGTGGAAATACACAAGTATGTCAAAAAGATATGCTAAAGCAAATAATAAAATATCTTCCATTATGATAGTGAAAAAAGATAGTAATTAATTTGATGTATTTTGAATGGCTAATAATTATGTATGGAGGGCAATGTCTCAATTCTACCTTTATGGTAAATTAGAGTAGCGGTGGAAGAAAAGGATTATGAAAAGGCTTGATGAATATTGTTATTTCTTTCAAAGAGGAATTGAATGAGAAGAAGAAGGTTATTATTTTGAAGTTGATTTGAGGTACCCGAGTGATTCTCATAATAAGCATAAAGACCTTCTTTGCATGTGAAGAAAGAGAACCCCAAGAAAAGAATGGTTAAGTGATTATCAATAAAGTTAATATTAAAGGCAAATCAACAGAAAGTTATTAACAACATTCTATGATAAAGAGGATATGTTTTGCATCAGAGAAGCTTAAAACAGTTTTTGAAGAGAAAGATTGAGAGTAGCTAAAATTCCATAGAGTTTTAAAAATTTAAACAAAGTCCTTGGATGAAAAAAGTATATATAAATTCAAATACAGATATGAGAGCAAATACAAAGTAAAATTTTTGGAAAGGGATTTCTATAAATTCGATGAATAAGCTGTCTTGGAAAGAAATGGAGAATGTTAGAAACAGGCCAAAACATTAGATTGCAACATCTTTGGAAACGAAGGCTTCGAGCTGATAAATAAACCCAGTTTTTAAGAGAGAAGAGGTTTTTTTCAGAGAACTTTACTGCATTCATATGGAAAAGGAAAGTATTGTAATGGATAAACAATTTATATTGGGAAGCAGCAGTTCTTGATTTATCAAGATATTGGATTGTATGATTATTTGTATAATGGCTTAAAGCAAGAGTATGGTGAAAATGTTTCAATTGTTGTAATGGACCCTGATAGTTTTATCCTAGTATAAAACTGATGATGTTTATAAAGATAAGTGAAGAAAAATATTGGAGTAATATGATACAAGTATTTTAGAGAAGAGCGAGTTATTTTCCAAAAAGAAGAAACAGTTATTAGGTAAGTTTAAGGATGAGTTGGTGGAAAGTTAATGAGTGAGTTTAATTGGATTGAGAGCAAGGCATATGCTTAATAATAATGGGTGATCAAGGATAGATTGATAAAGGTTAAAAGGAATGAAAGAAATATGTAAAAAGAAAATCAATAACTTTTAGAAATTATTATAATTTGTTTGATGAATAAGAAAGAAGAATATACGAAAATGAATACAATAAGAAGTTATAAACATAACATCAATATAGTGAAGAGTAAATAAAAAGGCAATTAGGAGCCCTTGATGATAAGAGATTTATTTTAGATAAATGGAAAGAATTGTGTGCCATATGGATATGTTATGAAAGAGTGTATAGAATGATTGTGTTTTAAACAATGGAAGATGGTTAGGGTTTTTTAAGGGCTACCGCGCGCGTTTTCACAATATATAAATGGTTAAAGCAAGTATTACTCAAACTAAAGAGTGGAGAAAATTCAGTCTTGGTATATAAATGGAAAACATAATTGAATGTGAAAAAATATCAAAATAAGTCTTTATTGAAAAAATAAACAAAAACAAAGGTAAAATAAAACAAATAAGCGAAATCAATTTAAAAACTGAGTAGTTAAGAGGATGTAAAGAAAAAATTTAATATCCCTTCAATGGACCTGAAAACTCGATGGTTATCAATTGAACAATGGAAAAAACAATTTACTATAATATCAAAATGATATGTGGCTGCAGGGGTGGTTCAGATTGAGATCATTAAGAGAAGTTTATCATTTCGTAATGGCACAAATGGTATCTTGAAAAATATAAAGATTCAAATGTTTTGTTTTAAATATTTTAGATGGGGATTATTGTGCAAAGAGAAATTAAACTTTAGAAAGGGAATTTGAGATGAACAAATGTTTATAGGTTCAATGAGTTGAGCTAGAACAATATGCCATTGGTTTATTTGAAAAAGAAGTGTCCCTAGGTTAAAAAGGAGACAAATAAATATACCCTGGATAAAAGGGGTGTATTTTAAGGGAAAAAAAAAGTGAATCGTGAAAGAATGCCCCATTCATTTACATGGGGAAAGTGAGCCAGAAATCAGTATATCCACCCTACTGTGGATTAACGATACAAACAAAGTTTCAGATATTAAAAATTTCAAACAACTATAAAAATGATGAAACACACCATTGACCTTACTCCACTTTACTTCAAAGGAAAATCAACATTATGCTTTCATCAAAAATTTTTCAAGATAACCAACTCAAACTAATAAGAGAAAATTTGTAAAACGTCAATCCTTGAAAAGGGATGTCTCAATCCTTCACACAAAAGGAAGATTAGAATCAACATTCAAATATTGTAGAAAATCATAAATCACCGTATCAATTTACCAAAGCAGGTTCAAACATATCATCAAAGATTTTAACAAATCTATAAAACATCCGTTTGTGAATATAGCTGATTTTTAAAGTATCCTTGAAAAGATAGATACGTTTCTCCAAATCCAATTAATCATATTCAAATAAATATCAAAACATACTCCTTGTGTTTCTGAGTTATATACAAAATTCAATCTGTTTGGTGTTGAAATACAAGTTAGAAACTTATAGAGGAGAAGATGCCTCAGAATCGAGTTTGGTAGACGATGGAAAAAGACTGTATAAGACTAAGAGAAATAATGTGAAAACCTAGAACCATGCCATTAACAAAGGAGAGAAAAAGAATTTAGAAAGAACAGTATCTGTCAATATTTGTGAGGAGAAATTGAGGGGAGACGTCAAGGTTAGGGATCACTGTCATCTACTGGTAAATATAGAGTCAGCTCATTCCCATCGTAATTAATACAAGCCTACCAAACTTTTATTACCTGTCTTTCTTCACAACAAACGCTCACGTATGACACACGTCTATTTATAAATGAACTTTTCAAGACATCTGGAGATATTTCTGCATTACCTAACCAGATCAATACATCTATCACAAAAGAATTCATACATCCCCATAACCCATATCAGATTTCTTGACAGCATAACACGTTTATGTCAAGTCCATTATCTAACTTAGTATCAAATATTAAAAACTTCCGCGAATCTTAATCACATTTCTCAAATCACGAAGAAGATTGATCTCTTTCACAAAGGGACATATATCTGTATGACTATATGATTCATTTGAGAAGTTTAAGGAAACACAACTTCCTTCAAGGGAAAGTTTTTATGGAATTTTTTAGTTAAATAAAACTCATATTTCCGATAGAGATTAATACACAAAGCTAAAAAGGTTTTGGGAGAAGTTTAATATAAAAGAATCTTGGAGAATATCATATTTGTATCATTAAACTGAAGTATTGTATGGTTGATGTGTTTGAAACCTTTAAGAACAGTTCTGTCAATAATAAAATTCTTATGGATTAGACCCCGTTAACTAATTAGCACAGCCCCGGGCTTGTCCTGGAGTTCTATGTTTAAAAAATGACAAAACAAAATTCGGATAATCAGTGATATAGATATGCTTTTAATGAGAGAGAAGGAAAAAGGAGGATATCTCAAGTATGTTCCAAGAGATATGCTAAAGCAGAATAACAAAATATCGTTTCCTGAGATAAATAAGAATGAGGAACAAACGCTTTACCTGATGTATTATGAATGCTAAACAAATTTGGTATGGGTGGGCTACATCTCAATCTTTACCTATGGAAAACTTAAATGGTTAAAGAAAACATTATGAAAAAAGTTTTACTTGACTGTTATCTCCTCTCAAAAATAATTGGATAAGCATGAAGTTGGATATTATTTTGAGGTTGATTTAAAATATCAGAAGAACTTTCATAACAAACATAAAAGACCTAACCTTATGCCCAACTGGATAAAAAAGTCAAGAAAAGAAGTGGTTAGTGATTTACGCAAACAGTCATTGTAATATAAAAGTAAATCTCCAGAAAAACTACTTACAACATTAAATGATAAAGAAAGTTTTTGTTAACAATCAAAGGAATTGAGACAATATTTATCTGCTGGGTGAGAGTGAGAAAAAATTCATCCGAATTTTGAAATTTAAAACAAGTCATTGGTTAAAGAAGTATATTGATTAATTAATACAAAAAGGAGAACGAGAAGGAAAAACAGATTTTGAGAAAGGACTTTTATAAATTAATGAATAATGCTGTATTGGAAAGACAATGGAAAATGTTAGGAATTGACAAAATAAGACTTTCTACATCTTGGAAAACAGGCTTCAAAGTTAATTAATAAGACCAAAGTTTGACGATGCGAGGTTGTTTTCAGAGAACTTTTTGGCAATTAATTTTGAAAAAAAAGAGAGTAATTGAAAATGGATAAAACTATTTATATAGGAACATCAAAGTCTTAACTTGTCAAAGTCGTTTAATGTATGACTATTACTATTAAATAATTTAAATTAAAGTATTATCATAATGTGTATTCGTTATGTATGGATACAGAAGTTTTATATTAAGACAAGTCTGAAGACGACGATGGTGTCACGAGCGTATCTGATGATGTAGTTGTTTCAAGAAGTCAAGGATTGAGACAATGTGATATTTTGACCAGTTTTAAAAAATGACAACATGATGTCGGTACGAGTGACAGTTATTAGCTGGCAAAATGGTCGAAACCGGTTTCGTTCAACAACTTTTAAAAAATTGACTTGGCATCTTTTAAAGGTCACAACAATGTTGTGGACATTAAAATAAGGAAAGCAGGATACGTGCTATAGCTTATTGGAGTTGTTTCTTCGAAGAAGTCGAAATACCCGGTTCGATTCACACAACGTTGAAATATTGCCTTTGTGACCTTTAAAGTAAAGTCAAGGAATTATGACCTTTGGTGCGAACTTCCTCTGGAAGCATTCAGGAACAATATACGTCATTATAGGCTATATGGCAATTTTCACTCACTCGGATTATCCATATCTTGATGAATCAGATAAACAAACTTGAAGGGGCACGCACGGCAAGGTGTTCGAGATGTACGCAAAATGGTTTCAAGACTTATGTGGGAATGACCTCAAGATTATGCATAAAAAATATTGTCACGCTAGCTTCAAAGTTTGGGGCGGTCGTAGATTTTTATATGTCAAATTCGCATATTCTAAGTATTTGACGCATGTGACTGACCTGACCTTGGGAACGAAAATGAATAGAGTGCCGTGGGGCTTATGCAGGTGCCATTGAGCTAACAAATACGAAACCCTTGCAGATTCGCAAACCTCCTAGGAGAAGATGCAAGATTTCCTTACCTGATAAAACACAATTCGCAATTTTCTAAGTCGTTGACTTGTGACCGTGACACTTGGGACGACAAATGAAAAATCAGAGCTCGCGCTGGGGCTCTGCCAGGTGATTGGCTAACAAATACGAACCCCTGCAGATTTGACAACACCTCGAGAAGAAAGATGATTTTTATGTCAAATTCGCAATTTCTAAGTTCCGTGACCTTGTGACCGACTTGGAGAAATGATCGAGCTCTCGTGGGGCTATGCAGGTCCTGGGCCATAATACGACCCTCGTGCACACTAATATAAGCAAACAATTCTAGTGTGACCTTGACTTATTACATCGACCCCTGGGTAGCAGGCATTGCTACCGAACTGTATGACACCCCTCATGGAGAGATGCAAATTGAAATCAGGCTACCTCCTAAAAACACTGTTTTTTTGTTGGCGGGTCGCATTGGGCCCACGCCCATTTCGAAACCAACTAGATCATAGATTTAACACTCCCCCAAAATTTTGTCAGCATCGGATCAAAACCCATGGAGCTACTGCTCGGACAGACAGACAGACAGACAGACCAGACATACAGACAGACATACAGACGCCAGCCGACAACAATACAATATAGATGGTCACTTGTTTTTTTCGTGAAAATATTTTTTCGTGAACCAAAAATTAAGACAAGTGATGTATATGAGGATATGATTTGATAATATTGAATAATTAGATGCAAAAGTTATTTATAAGTCTGATATGTATGTTGTTTTCATTAAAAATAAAAAGGTTATTGGTAAGTTTAAGGATGAGTTGGGTGGAAAAGGTCCATGAATGAATTTGGTGGTTGAGATGCAAGTCTTATGCTTTTACTTATATATGATAATAATAACATTGAAAAGGTGTGCATAAGAAAGCTAAGGGAATAAAGAAAATAATAATCAGAATCATAAACACAGAGAAGAAGAGGAAAATAAAGAGAAAAAAAAAAAAAAAAAAGAAAAAAAAAAAAAAAAAAAAAAACAGATAAAACTTTAAACATTTTACAACTGTTTAACCTTAAAAGAAGGAAGAGTAAACAGAAAAATAATACAATAAGAAGTTATAAAACATCATTATAATCAGAAGAGATCAATAAGAAGCATTAGGAGCTTTTGATGCAAAATATATATTTTAGAGAATGGAATCGAAGAGCTATCCCTTATGGTTATAAGTGTAAGTGTTAAAGGGCATCTTATTTTAACTGATTTATAAATGAATAGAACCAAGCAATAACCAAACCAAAGAGTGGAATGTAATCAGCCATGTATTTAAATGGAAACATAACGAATGTGAGGAATATCAAATAAGTCTTATTGAAGAATAACCAGGTAAAAGTAAGTAAAACAAAATAAGCGATAAATTTATTAACAAATAAGTTGGAGGATTCAAGAAAAAAATTAATATACTTGAATGGACCGAAAATTTGATGGTTTATCAGATTGAACAATTGGAAAAACAATTTACTACAATCTCAAAATGAATGTGAAATCAAGGAATGTGGTCCAAACAAGAACATTAAGAGAAGTTTATCATTTAATTTTCTGCTCAACAAAGACACTTATACCAAGACACTAAAGTTCTAAAATAATATTGTGGCAATATACTCGATGGTGATGAATGTAATCGAAAATTAATTTATTACCTCGAATAGAACATGAAAAATATTCATTGATCCTCTGAGTGGAATGAAAATATAAAAGGAAATCAGTAAGTCTCAGTTTAACATTACTCAATGGCAGAGATCGTCTCCTCTTTTGCCTGATGGGTCGAGAGTCAGAGGGGGCGGGGTGGGGCTGAGGGGGAGGGAAGTGGAAGGAAAAAACAGTGGTGGAATCATAGAAATCGAGGAGATCAGTGGAAGGGAAGAGGAATGGGTGGGGAACATTAGGATGACAAGCAGATGATACGACAGGACTTGAGGAAGGGGGGGGGGTGGAATCATTCTCCTATTTGGGTATTTTTTGGGGCTTGAGACGTTCCTCAATTTAACATGAGCTTGTATGGGAAGGGGAGAAAATCATTCTCCTGTTTTAACCTTATTTAGCATCGAGTCAGAGAGCTTCGCCATCATTTGAATGGGGGGGGGGGGGGGGGGGAGGGAATGAGTCTCCTGTTTAGTGTTTTTCCAGGGTTAAATTCAGAGAGTTTTCCCCTTTTCCCTTCATATTTGCATGGAATGCTTCGAAGCGCCCATTTATCCTTTTATCCTCTAACACACACCATATATAATATATATATATATATATATATATACTATAATTATAATATATATATATTATACATTATATTTACATATACATATATTTTATATATACATATAAATATTTAATACACATATATAATTTATACATACCATATATATATAATATTTACAATATACATATATAATTTATATATAACATATATATATATATATATATATATATATATATATATATATATATATATATTACAAGCCGTAGCGACGAGGGATCCGCTAGGACGAAGCGCTGGATACGATGCTTTTTCATTCTGACGCGATCCACCGACGAAGATTCAATTGCCAAGACGTATTGGTTCACATACAATTGATTCCTCTGCCTGGCAAGATTTTTCCTATTCGTATTTTGCAAACTGGCACTCCTCATAAAAAATGACGGTCAATAGAACACCCTATTTTTGCAGGACTACCATTTGAAAATAAACCTAAATCAGGAATCGGCTTCGAGTAATTAGGGAGATTAAGTAAAAAAATTAAATGTAGTCATTATTTTTTGTTGACATTATCAGATGACGGCAAACAGAGTGGACGTCAGAAAGAACACGAAACGTAACGTAAAGCGTAACGTAACGAGAGAGAGAGAGAGAGAGAGAGAGAGAGAGAGAGAGAGAAGAGAGAGAGAGGGAGAGAGAGAGAGAGAGAGAGAGAGAGACTTTTGAATCTTTTATTACAAACAATATAAAAATAATAATATAAATATAATATATATATACATATATTTGTTGTGTGCCAGTCGTGAAAAAATACTATTTAGTGGCAGTACATTAATACTTACAACAATTCAATGTAAACAAAAAATACTCAAAACTCAATAATACATTCCAAAACAATGAAAAAAACTACAGGGATATCAATAAATTATTCTCATGAATTTGCAATCATCCCCCAACAACTAAATCGCCACCACCAACAACTCCCCCAAACAACTACACTGAACCACCACCACCTTCGCCTCTTTACCTCCACCACTCCACCCGCAAACATCGCTTCACCGACATTCTCAAACGACGCCCGCCAGCAACCAAATCGCCACCACCAACACCCTTCCCAAACCACCGC
>CM068953.1:148077099-148091164 GCA_035128595.1 Eptatretus atami
GCTGTCATGCACCTTTTTCTCAAGAGTGGCTTCTGTCTGGCCACTCTCACATAAAGCCTAGATTTATGAATGCTGCAGAATCTGTTGTCCTTCCGGTAGGTTCTTCCATCTCAGCCAAGGATCTCTGTAGTTCTGTCAGAGTAATCATTGGGTTCTTTCTCACCTCCTTGTCCAACGTTCTTCTTGCCCCATTGCTCAATTTGGTCGGACAGCCAGCTCTAGGAAGTGTCTGGATAGTTCCATATTCTTTAAATTTTCCTAATGATGGAGCTCTCCACTCAGCTCACTCATAACTCACTGAGCTATTGGAACTCACCCACACTAAAATTGTATTATGCCCTTCCCCAAACAACCAGCAAAGCCAAATAAATAACATATCCTAACCCCAAAAAAAAATTAACGCTAACACCCAACAAAAAAAACCACCAAGGATCTGTGCCCCTCAAATTCTATCTCAGAGTTCTACTACAGTTCTTTTGGACTTTATGGTAGATTTCCTGCTCTGAATGCACTGAACTGTAACACCTTATTAGAAAGGTATGATTCTTTCTAAATCATATTCAATCAATTGAATTGGCCAAGGTGGACTCCAACCAAGTTGTAGAGACACGCAAGGATGATGAAAGAAATTGATGCACCTGAGCCAGTTTGGAGTGTCATAGCAAAGGGGATGAATACTTATTGATGCAAGATATTTCAGCTTTTCTTTCATAAATTTGAAAAGAAAAGGGCACTCCGTAGGGCTACTCCCCTGTGGGGTATGACTCGCCACATAACTCTGCCACATGCCTGATCCACGAGAACATATAAGCCATTGCATTTTTGAACTAGAAGGCAGTCAATAGAGCACATACCTCCACCACGTAATGCCTGATCCACGAACATATCGGGCACAATACATTTTGAAATCACTCTATACAGTACTATGTCGTTTTTGGCCCTATCTCTCAATGGTGAAGAATCAATTAAAAAATTAAATAATTCTCGTATGCAGATCCGGATTCGGATCTTCACCAAAATGGAATCATTTCTTCACTGCGACACACCAACGTTTCACCAAGTTTCGTCCGAATCCGTCCACAACTTTTTGAGATGTCGTCATATATTATTTTTAGCCCGATCTCAATGGAGGAAGTCACAAAAATTTCTATTAGTCGGATCCGGATCCGGATCTTCACCAAAATTGAAGCATTTCTTCCTTGTCAAACACCCAACGTGTTCACAAAATTTCATGTAGATACGTCCACAACTTTTTGAGATTCCTGTACACAAAGACAGACAAAGAGACAGACTAACAGACAGAAAGGGGTGAAAACGTAACCTCCTTTACCTTTGTTGCGGAGGTAAATATATGCCTACAGTATTATATCGTTTTTGGCCCAATCTCTCAATGGTGAAGAATCACTTTAAAATTAAATAATTCCATATCCAGATCCAGATCTGGATCTTCACCAAAATGGAAACACTTTGTCTCTGCCGACCACCCAACCTGTCCACCAAGTTTCCTCCGATCCGTCCACAACTTTTTGAGATATTTGGTCTATATATGTTTTTGGACCTGTCGCTCAATGGTGAGAATCACTTAAAAAATTATCAGAGTCGGATCCTGATCCGGATTCTCACAAAATTTAATCAGGTCGTTCTTGTCACAAACTCAACGTGTCCACAAATTTCATCTGGATCCGTCCACAACGTTTTGATATATCTTATACACAACAACAAAACAAACGACAGAAAGGAGTGAAAACATAATCTCCTTCACCTTCGGTGGCAGAGGTAAAGATTCTTAAAAACATGTTTTCACTGTCATTATGTGGTATTTTGTGTAGATCGGTGAAAAAAATTTAAATTCAATCCATTTTAAATTCAGGATGGAACAACAAAATGTGACAAGTCAAGGGGTATGAATACTTTCTGAAGGACACCCAAGGCAAAAAATACCATTCCTTTGCTGTAATAATTCTCTGCAGACCACTGTCGCAGGACATGTTATCAACTATAGTATATGAGAGTTGTACTCTCGTATACTATAGTTAACGGTAGCATTTTTCCAAAAAATATGTCATCATCTCTCTCTCTCTCCTTCTACTTCTCTTTCTCTCTCCTCTCTGTTATTAACGGCCACACCTTTGATGTGACAAACTCCAACCTCAGGGTACAAATACAACTTCGTGTGAGGGGTAACATATGCTATGTGTCGCGGCATCAAGCGGGAGTTTGAGAGGCGGGGGTGGGGGGGGAGCATAAATTCTCGACGTAAATGTGGAAGTGTAGTGTGTGTGGTGGTGGCAGGGCATAAATTTCATTTTATGGGCAATGCTGAGGTTAAAGTGATCGATGTACAGGTAAATATGTCTCTCTTTACTTCTCCTCCCCCCTTCCCCCTCTCCCAATGGCAATTCCTCAGTCAATATTTATTACTTTTCAAACACCAATACATTGGTAAATTAACCTACTATTACATACCAAGGCAGCATATAGTTTTGCCTGCCCGGGGGGGGGGGGGGTGGAGTGAGGGGGAGAGCAAGAGAGCTCTGTGGACTGAGAATGGGGCAGGACAGCCGTGGAGCAAGGGGGCATTACGATAGAGCTGCTGGTCAACTGAGGAAGGAGCATTAGAGCCAGCGGGGTGGGGGAGGGGGAGGAAGGTGCAGTGAATGGATTAAAACTGTGGGTTGAGGTGATGTTGGTTTGGGTTTATATAAAACTTGAAAGCGCCCACCCGTCCCATCCCCGCAAAACCCTTCCGCATCCGCTTTGGGAGAAATAAAATTAGAATGGGCCGCAATGAAGAGCTCATTGACTTTCATTGTAGCACCGTCATAGGATGCCACCTTTCCAACAAGTCAGTTTGTCAAATTTCTTCCCTGCTCGAGCAACCTCGGTCAACTTAGGTGCTGCTATTGTGAAATAGAAACGTCGAGGAGCAACAATAGCTCAACCGTGAAGTGGTAGGCCACACAAGCCCAGAGAACGGGACCGCCGAGTGCTGAAGTGCGTAGCATGGAAAAATCGTCCGTTGTCGGTTGCAACACTCATAACCGAGTTCCAAACTGACTCTGGAAGTAATGTCAGCACAAGCACTGTTCGTCGAGAGCTTAATGGAATGGGTTTCCGTGGTCGAGCAGTCACAAACAAGCCTCAGATCACCATGCGCAATGCCAAGCATCGGCTGGAGTGGTGTAAAACTCACCGCCATGAACTCTGGAGCAGTGGAAATGTGTTCTCCTGAGTGATGAATCACGCTTCACCATCTGACAGTCCGACGGATGAATCCAGGGTTGGTGGATGCCATAAAAACATGACCTGCCCAAATGCATGGTGTCAACTGCAAAGTTTGGTGGAGGAGGAATAATGGTCTGGAGCTGTATTTTGTGGTTCTGGTGAGGCCTCTTAGTTCCAGTGAAGGGAAATCTTAACGCTACACCATACAGACATTCTAGATGATTCTGTGCTTCCAACTTTGTGGCAACCATTTGGGGAAGGCCCTTTTCTGTTTCAGCATGCCAATTCCCCCATGCACAAAGTGAGGTCCATACAGAAATGTATGGTCGAGATCGGTGTAGAATAACTTTACTGAAATGCACGGAGCCCAGACCTCAACACCATCGAACACCTTTGTGATGAATTGGAACACCGACTGCAAGCCAGACCGAATATATTGTTGCCACTTGGGCTGTAAATTTAGCTGATTGGCTATTCCGCTCCATTCACAGGTGAGCATTTGTTGGTTGGTCCATTATATCTGTATGTATGTTATATATATATATATATATATATATATATATATATAATATATATATATTATAAATATATATAAGGAGATGGACTAATGTTATCATGTATGTTATCAGAGATATATGTATGTATGTATATATATTATAGTATATGTTGGGTGGTGTATATATGTTGCGGTATAGTATATGTAATATATACACTACACTACATACTATACGAAGTATCAATTTATATATATATATATTTTAATAAATATATATATATAATGTATATATAATAATATAATATATAATATACATATACATATATAACATATACATATATATACTGTATATTATGTATATATATAATATATATATATATATATATATATATATATATATATTGTTACGGCTGTGGAAAATTCACATTACACCATAAAGGGTTCTCAGGTGAGATTATATTCGGTAAGTCCCATGTGTAGTTTAGCCCAAACCGTTGTATAGAGGGAAATATATGTATCCATTCAGGGCTGCGATCTTCAGTTATGCCGTTTTTTTTTGGCTGTCGTTATTTTGGTGCAAGAACACAAAGAACATCGCCAAGCCACCATCTCAGCGATCACGCCATTCACGTACAACGACGCCAAAATCACGCATTCACAACAGACGCCACCTTCCAGCAACTACGGCTACCACCATCTCGGCCACTCGCACATTCAACGAGGCACCTGCGGTCACGATACTCAGCGGGTATGGATGAAAGGAGCGGAGTGGCACAGCACAAAGGGTGCGAAGGGGACATCTCCGCACAAAACTCCCGCTTAATATCTCTCCGCCAAAGATCTCCCGCGCAAATTCCTCCCGCCCGAATCTTCCTTCCCTCGTCGTACGGCGCAGTGAGAAGAAAACCAACAAACGCCTGTGGGGTTTTTCCCCCGCCATTTCCCCGCGCTTGGGGTGAGAAAGGGGGAGGGGGGTGGCGCATCCTCTCCCGATTGGCGATGCGCGTGTGAACCGGCGGCGCGGGGGGAGAACGCCCCCCTTCGAGGTATTTTCTGGAAGAGTCTCGAAGGAAGGAGACAAGAACGGGGCGTGGGGCGGAGCAAAGGGCGGAAGCGCGACCCTACAAAAGGCGTGGGGCGTAGAGAGTCCCTGTTCCCGTTGTACCCCTGAATGAGATTGTCGAGAGTGTTGGAGAGTCCCTGCTATGGTTCGTGTCGTTCGGAGATAGAGGTTGAGGTTTCTGTCATTCGTTCGGGAGTCTGGTCGTGGGTCAGGTGAAGGTCGTCGATTGGCGGCAGGTCGTCGAATGTCACGGGTACGTGAACCTTGGGTCCCTGGTGATTGCTCCTGGTCGAGGGTCTAAATCGAGCGGTGCAGTCCGAGGACACTCGCTCGTGGGACGGAGTGCCTGCCATTTTTCTCCCCCCCCTCCCGTCCGCACCGAGAAAGCGGCGAAAATCCGGCCCATTCCCCAAAGCCCGTCCGAGCTTGTCGGGCGGACTACGACACTGCAGGCGCGAGGCACGAGCCCAGTGGACCACGCCGGAAGGGACTCAGAGTTTGGCGGTCGCAAGGGCTGGACGACGCGCTCAGGGAAGTCGCGATTTCCTTTTCCTTTTGGGGTTTTTGTGTAAATGTCTGTGGGTGGCACAGTCTTGAAAAGTAAGAACTGTTTTAAGTTGTTGCCGTGTGAATTGCATTATTCGGGTTGTAGATCTTGTGTGTGTCTCTTCGCTTGCTTTTTAATTAAGTGTTTCTTGCTGAATGGTAATATACGGCCTTCCGTGCTTGCCGTGAATAAATGTGGCTTGTCCGATTGTTCCCCGTTTTGCTTCGTCTTTTCTTTTATTGAATCCCATCTGCATCACGTAAAGGGATTTGGTAGTGGGTTTAAACGCACCGCTAAATAATCTGAACCGTCAAGGTGACGTAACTCCAGCTCGTTATCCCTGTAGCACGGAAACGAGCCGTCTTAAGCGGTACGTGTCGGATTCCGACTTTGGCGTGGTACAACTCCTCGTACGCTATCGCGCGCGGGTAGATGGGGACCTGAAGTTGTGGTGAGGTTAAACCCCCCACCCTGACTAGCTCCCGGCGATTGTTCCATAGAGGGTCACGACTGAATTTGCACGTTCGTGGGCGAAGCGCCAGTATTTGGTTAAAGCGGTCGTTCGCATCGCCGGTGGGGCGCGAATTCGCACAAACATATATATATATATATATATATATATATATATATAATAATATATTAATACTATATATATATATATATATATAACCGTATTACCTCCGCTATCTGCCAAGTTGGGGCAAGGTCCATTATTGGCGGATAAGCGGGGGTGGCAGGATAAGCGAGGGTACTGCGAGAGTGATGCTGGAAGGGGTGCAAGGGTGGTCAGGTAGGGCTCATAGGGCCTAAGAATCCTCAATTCCCGACTCACTAGAGCGATACCAAACAAATGGAACAACATACACCAAATATTTTCCATAAAAACTATTCAATGTTTTTATTGCGCCACATAACAGTACATGTGTGTTACGGGGGCGCATTACAGGACGCCAACAAGATGGAAGAAATCAGTAATTTCCTTTTGTTCAGCGACAGAGATTACAAGTTTCATTCAGGCGGCATCCTGAGTTTTTGAATGGCAGTATATCCTCACTCGTCGTATACGGTTGCTCTCTATGTACCTCGTGACTTGTTCCAAGGCGCGCCTACGCTTCCAATGCGCTCGGAACCGTGCTACTTCTTCAGGCGCATCGGTTCCTCGTACCATCGTCATGAATGTAAGTCACAAGAATCGAACGATTTCATCATCTGTAAGTGCCTCGTTGGTTCTTGATGTCATCGACGATGATCAAAATTCTTCTGGTGTCATAGCATACGGCCTATCTATGTTGAAATGTTCAGCGTATCTGTTCGAAAATGTTCCTCGGATACGTAGTGTCTGTGGGGTCGAAGAAGAGGAGGTTGTCGGCAGGATCGAAGCCAATTGTCCGGGGTGATGCCAGTGTGTTTGAAACAGTTCTGATGGGTTTCGGGTTTCACTTATCCTTAAAAAAAAAAACAAGCCATCTTGGAGAAGCGAATAGCGTCGCTCAAGTTCAGCTTCCGGTTCTCGATTTTCGTCAATCGCAAATCCAGCAAATGCTGTAGTTGATATTCTCGATAATGCTGCTGAAATTGGTTTACTGACACCGGCATCCATGGGCTGGAGATGCGAGTCGTGTTAGGCGGGCAAGGAAAATCCACTTTCGTATTGGTGAGACTGACTTCGCCCCGCTCGTTCTCAGGGCAGAATATGAGATGGCGCATTAATCCAGCAACATCAGCACATGGCGGTTCGCTATTAGCGCATTTTCTTATCGGAATCGGCACCAGTCGTGGAACACCTAAGCTTGGTCATCCACGACTTTCTGTTGTTGCAAGTAATAGCAATACAAGTCATGCTTGAATCCCTTGAAGCACCTGGGATTAGCACTTTTCCCGATGACTAGTAAACAGGGACTTATCACTACCATCAGCGTTGCTGCAAACAGCAAGCGATATTCGAGCTTTTTGTTTCTTAGTTCCCTCGAATACCCCCCAATAGTGAGAGATCGGTCCAGGCAGCATTTGGTAAGAACAGGCCCTTTCATCCATAGTTGTAGACATCACGAGGCTGGTAATCTTTCAGCACACCCTTATGCCTGTGTTCTACCAAGCACTTCACTGAATCCTGGGACACACTAGCACTTTCACCGCATAACTTCCGACATGATATACCATAGCGCATTTTGAAGCGATCATCCACCATTTCGAGTAATGAAGTCGACCTTTCCAGCTTACGCTCAAAAAACATGGCTTTTGTCTCAGTATACGCTTCAGTTAGTGAATGGTTTTAGCACGTGCTGAAGCTAAACCAAAGAAAGAGCGCTTGTTCCATAATTGACGAATGTTTTGCCACCGACTTGACGCATCGTAGACCGCGTCCAGCAATTTGTTCAGCCATCGATCTGACTGTTTTATCACAGTCAGCCGATGCCTTCCTCTTCAGGGCTTTCCCCATTTCGCTGCGAAGAAATTGGCAACGTCCTTGTTGAGATTTTGATGGAAAAATCTTAGAGTAACTCACAGATTTCTCTCTTTCTCTTTCACCGTCAAACAGGGACGGTCCCTTTCCCTCTCTGCAGAGCCATGAATGTTTCAACTTTTTTTAGAAACCACTATCACTAAGCACTGTTAGATCCACAATACACACTGGAGATAGCGCTGCAAATGCATGAACAATAACAAAATTAGATTCCACAAATACTCTACCGGAATGTGTACTGCCACAGGCTCCAATTTGAGTACATTTCGGCCAGGAAGCGGAAATTTCTGATGACTCATCACTGGCGGATGTCACGGGTTATTTGGCGGATAAGCGGGTAATTTTTTTGCAGGGATTTCCAATTACTATGTAACGTCGGGCAGACCTGGCGGAATGGCGGATGAGCGGGGAATTGCTAACTTTTAGCTCAAGATGTTCGGTTCCTGAGGCAAAGATCACGGTGGATAGCGAGGGTGGCGGATAAGAAGGGGGTGGATAAGCGGGTAATACTGTATAATCCTGGTGTTGGCTTAGTGTTAGGGTAGCGGCTTGGGATCCAAAAGGTCCTGATTCAAGCCCCGTTGGCCAACTTGAATTATTACACACGCAGGAAGTTGACTCAGCCTGTCATCATCCGAGGTCGGCAAGTGAGTACCAGTGTACTGGGCCCGGTGGTATGCCCCGGTTAAAAATAGGTGTACCATATCTCTGTGTCCGTAAGTAAGTGATCCAGGGTTGCGTCAGGAAGGGCAATCTGGCGTAAACTGTGCAAATCATATAAATGGCGGATATAATGGATGATTGCTGTGGCGACCCCGTAATGGGAGCAGCCGAAAGAAAGAAGAAGAATATATATATATAATATAATATATATATATATATATATATGTATATAAGAGGCCAGGGCCGAGGAGGAGTGATGTAAGCGACATTTTTTAATGATTATGGATGAGATAGGCTCGGATGATAGGGGAAGGGTTAAAATAGTGCAAAATGGCATTTAACTTCAAAAATGGCCGATGTGGCCCTCACATCCACTCCTCCTCGATATATATATATAACACACAGTCATGCGCCGCCTAACGACGTTCCGGCAACGACGGATCCATAATACGAGGATCTGCAGCTCCATTATAATGGGGAATCGGCTTTCAAAACTGAACCAATGTTTGCCACTTTACAGCTTCCAGCAAGTAAATTACTTTGAAATTGAAGAATTCCCGCGAATAAATCGTGTTACAGTCGAAATTAAAACACAAAATTTCTTTTTTGGTGAGCTTTTTGTTATGTACTCGGGTGGCTCGGGAGAGCAGTGAGACTCGCAGAGTCGTGGGCTGCCGTAACTCTGTTTATTGCGTGTCCCCGAAGCGCGCTACCATGGCCGGACTACTCGCCTCAAGGCGGCGTGCCGCACCTTTTATGCCCGCGGACCGAACGTGACCACTACCACCATTTGCCCCGCCTCGCCAGGCTCCGCTGCCCCCATACAGCACCTCTTCCACTAAAAACCATGATTTATAAAATGATAATAAATCAAACAGCATTGGCAACTAAACTATACAGAAAGCAATTGCGCCAAAAAGGAAAAGCAAAAATGGCATCAAAGCATGACGATAAGTCAAGTAGCAGCATAACCCACGAAACCAAAAACAAAAAAACCCGTGCTCCATCCCCGCACACGTGCTACGCTGTCCGTACAATAACGAGTTGTTTTTAAACCTGGCACATCATAACATCCGTTCGAGTTGAATTTTGCAAATGCAGTGGACAGATGCCTTTCGAGTACGAGCTGCACGACGAACCAATGATGGGCTGCAGACCACAAAAAACCCTGGCCATGTTAAAGATATAAAGAGCAAAGTTGGGAAGCACAGTATCACTAATGCAGCAGAAAGCGCCCCCAGGCGGCTCATGCTCAAACGCTATCCGCGAGGTCGAGGTGACACCCGCCTTCCAAAACGAACCTTCCCCCGCCGTGAAAGGTGGCACACCTCCTCAGACAGGACCGAATCAGGTAAACACCGAGTCTGCAAGTCCCCCAGGCGCCAGAAGTGGCTGACCTTGGCAAGATTAGAGGGTTTGCGCCCCAACGGCGCAGACGCTGAACCAGCGAACGGCAAGCCCTGGCACTTCGCCACAAGAACGCGCACCAGATCCAGAGACATCGCCCATCGTAACATCATCGAAACATCATACGGCAACAGAAACATCGTTTGCATCCACGTACAGCGCGTTTCCATTCATAATCCCCACACATGACATCCCACGAACCGCGAGCTGCCCAGTCACTGACGGAGGTTTGAAGACCTCTTATTTTTCACGAATGCCCACGAGTACTAAACATCAAAACGACCATCGCGATCATGCATCATACGCGACCATCACACCGAATATATTGTCATGCATGCCGATTGATACCCAATCAAGACATATGCAACACCCCACGCGGCCGGTCGGTAAAATTCGCTTTAACAAAACCAAGTTGGAATACCCGTGCTGCGAGAAGCAAACACATCACAACCAGCAATTTATGACCATGCAGTGTCCAGCTTATTGACCGTCACGAACGCGAGACGAACCGCTGCCGAACCGCCATCTCATGCTGAAGACGAAGACCAATCGACAGTCGCGCTCCACGAACTTCTTGAACGCGACCGGATTGCTCCAATTCCCTGCTCTGAAACCTATCTGGGGGAGTGAAACGACACGGGCGTTACGGGTCTCATGAGCCGACTCCACCAGCCCATCCTGGACCCCGGTCCAGTTGCCTGACTCACCAACAGACCGGTTGTTGATCCTGACGAAGGTGGACCCTCCAATGCACGCAAGCCGAGAGCCGCGTCGCAGCTGCATGCTCCCCGTTGCTTCGAACCGTATATTCGTAGTCGCAGAAATGAACGGAAACCCAATGTCGCATCGCCGCGGCTCCTGCCGCCCGGAACTCGCCCTGGGGTCTTTGGAGGAGGCCGCGGGCCGCAACGGGGTACAGGGCCGCCGAAGGAGACCCAGGTGGCAGCTGGAGGTACGAACTCACGAAACTAGGACTTCCTCTCTCGCGCCGACACTCTATCGGGCCCGGCACGGGAACGTCCAAGGCCACTGGCTGGCGCCGTCACCGTCTCGTTGAATGCGGTGCCAACCCGCTCCGACCACAAAAGGGCGAGCCCCTACCTCGCACCAACGAACAGCGAGAGCGCGATCGCGCTGACCCTTGTTATGGGCACCAAAGACGTGTGCCCTGCCACCTGCTGGTAGCGCTTCATCACCGGTATAGCGTGTGCAATGCGAGGGTAGACCCGAAAAGGCGTAGACCGGGGAGTGCACGAGCGTGCGCTCGCTTATGACCGCCACCGCCGCTCGGTTCGCACCTCGAAAAACACGATCGATGGCCCCGACCATTCCGACCACAAACCAATTGGTCTAGCCACCCTGAGACGCAATTGAAACCGAGGCCTCAAACTTCCGGCAGTATGTCCGCTCCCGGGCCGCCGGGATCACTATTTGCCCAGACTGCAGGACTCGACCCGGGGCGCAAACGGGGTGTACGCCACGCACAAAACACCGTACCGGCAGTAGGCCTCTGATTCCGGGACATTGGGGTCGTCCGCACAGACACGCCATCCATGACGCTTATGACGGCCCATGAACCCCCGACACACCACACCGTAGATGTCCCCCTGAGTGTTCAGACTGCCGTCTGACTGACGCGTTGTAACTTCTGTCACGCCCGCACGAAGTTCGTGCGTGCGGCCCGCGCCGACTCTTGGGAGCCCCCGCCGCGCACTGGCCCCCGAGGCTCGGACATCCCCCAGCGTGCATGCGACAAGCCTTTTGCCGCGTCTGAGCTGAACCCAATGTCCTTGTCCTTATAGCCGTGGCATTTGCAGAAACCATTCCTCGAGGCTTGTAAAGCAGAAATAAAACGAACTCCGAAGCGCAGCGTTGCGTTGTTACGTCGTCGTGCTTGAACCACGCGGACGTGGCAAACTGGCGCGCGGCGCGATGGCGCTCCCCTGGGCTCCTCTGGCCAGGTCGTCTCGCGCGCAGAGCCGCGTGAATCCCTCAAACCATCCCGTGAACTCGCAGCGACGGTGAGATATCCGGCTGTTCGTGTGCCCGGCAATCTAATTGCTACCGAGACACCGCCACCACCGAATAAGTAACGGTTGATACCGACACCACTCAAAGTCAAATGCCGCATGAATACGGGCACTCTGCACGCTGCACACAGCTGCACGCGTCGTATACCGAACAGTCCTCGTCGCAAACTGTTATGTTTAACTCGGGTTGGGCTCGGGAGAGCAGTGGACTCCTCCGCGAGAGATCGTGATGCTGCCTTAACTCTGTTTATTGTCGTGTCCGAAGCGCGCTCATTGGCCGGACTATAGCGTACGCCTCAAGGCGGCGTGCCCCGACCTTTAAATGCCCCCGGACAAGACTCACGTGACCAGCGAAGTACCACGGCTAGCTTATGCCCGCCTCGCCAAGGCTCCGCTGCCATACACACACTTTTCAATGTTGTTTAAAACAATCGACTGTCAAAAATTATCACACAATTGACAGGAGGCTCGTTTTCTTCGTTTTATAAATATAAACATCGATGCAAATATTACGTATTTATAAAATCCAAACGCTATTTATTCAGCATTTGTAATAATCGAGCGAGAAGGAGATTGTAAGCTGTGTTTTTATTTTTTTTAGCTAACAAACACCGAGGCGTCATGAAACTGCACAAAGGTAAAACTTAACGCGTCTTCCGTCCTCTCTGGAATGTTGTGGCATTGCGACAAGTATTCAGTAACAGTAACATGCTGTGCAGGTTTGTATCCGAGGAGTCAATAGGCTACACCATATAGCCTTGGTGTGGTAGTTTTGTGTAAGTAGATGTTCCGAAAAGGAAAACGAAAAAAAAAAAATGATGTTCCGCACAACGACCGAACGTCGCTTAAGGCCTAAAGTCACATTTGCCACGGCGGCCGTGGGGTCTCCAAAATCACGCCACAGCAATTATACGGCGGCCGCAGTATTTCCACGGTCACAGCAATGTAGCAGTCACATATGTTTTTAATTTTTTCGGGAGCCGCACGCGCGTATTTAGAGATTGTGGAGACCGAAAACGTTAGGGTGCCGTACGGTCTTTTATTTTGATGTCGCATGTGACCTTAAGGGGGCCCGCGGCGGCATAGAATTTTCAAGGCAGACAAGCAAGGTGCCGCAAGGGCGATACCGCAGGGGGGCCCTAAGAGCGATATCGTGCCGGCCAGAATATACGGACGGTAACGAATGGGTTAATTTTTTTTTTTTTTTTTTTACCAACTTTCTTTTGTTTCGCTTGTCGAATGCTACGGCGAACGTGAGATGAAAAAAGTTATAAACTTCCGCGTTATTAAATTCCACGGCGGACCCCTACGGCCCTGTTAATAAGATAGCCAAAACGGCGGTAGGCCACCCTGGAGGCACCCGCAGAACTTCTGCGGCCGCCGGCACGTTTTCTGGTCAAATTCAGAGGGTTACGGGCCGCCGGTATCCTCGCGCCGTAGACGGCAAATGTGGACTTGGCTTAAACGACGCGTTTTCTCAGAACGTATACCACCGTCGTTTAAGTGGGCATGATTGTTATATAAACATATATATATAATATATATATTATATATAATAGTATATAATATAATATAATATTATATTAGCGTACCCGTGTCACATGCCACGGGGGTAAAAGAAAGTACAAACATAGCTGGATAGCAGACGACAGAAACCGTACACGGGAATGACAAAAATACGCATTGTGGCCAAAACGCAAGTGGTACTATGGAACGCAAAGACTTTCCCCAAAAAACCATTGTTCGGCATGGTCCGCTAAGTGCCAACAGCAATTTCATACGGGATCGTGTGACGGGCAAGAGCCGGAGTGTTTTAGTGTGCCAAGCTTTGGTTTATAAGGGAGGATATGTTATTATGTTATAGGTAATTATGTATATATTTATATGTATATTATATTATATATTATATTATATATACACTTTTAATGTATACATCCACTTCATGGCCAAAACTATGTAGGAACAACCTGATCGTCCAACATTCTCATCCAAAATCATGGGTTCAATGTTGGAGTATTGTGTCCCCGCCCCCCCCTTTTGCGTAATACAAGCCTTCCCACTCTTCTGGAAGGGTTTCCAACTAGATGTTGTAAACCCTTGCCTGTGGAGGATTTGCTTCCAATTCAGCCCAACAAGAGCATTCGTGAGATCGGGTATTGATGTTGGGCCG
>CM068953.1:148116175-148137501 GCA_035128595.1 Eptatretus atami
CTCATGGGGCGGGGGGCATACAGGGGTAGAAAGATCACGGTTTGGATCGGGGGGGGGCCGATTCATTCTTCCTGTTTTGGAGTTTTGGGCCTGAGACAGTCTTAATTTTACATTTGTTTTGTATGGGAGTGGGAGGAATCAGTCTCCTATTTTGGGCTTTTGAAGCTTGAGTCAGTTCTCAATTTTACATTTGCTTGTATGGGAGGGGAGAAAATCAGTCTCCTATTTTGGGCTTTTGGGCCTTGAGTCAGAGAGTTTTTCCCTTTTTCCACATTCATATGAATGGCTGCCTCAGAAGTCCCATTAATCCTCCACCAACGTCTATATTTTTGTTGAGGATCTCTGGGAAGGGTTCGAAACAGCATAGCGCTTAGGGGTTGCTTTATGCAGGTTCTTGCTTGAGGAGTGTAGGAGGGTCCAACATTAATATATATATATATATATATATATATGTATCTGTGTATATATATGTATATACATATATTTATAGTCGTGGAGGTGGCCGGGCTCGAACCCCGCTCCTGTCAGCAGTTGTTGTAGGGGTGCTGGGGTTCGAATTTACGACCCAAATTTGGGGTAGCCAGGCGGCCAACACCGTCCAACCTTCAGGGAAGGTAAAGCGGTCCTTATTTCTCGGAGGCGGACATGATCATTGACATGGATTCTTTATTGAAACAAATACCCATAAGGACAACAATGCACAAATTCAATAAACAACTCCTATGATCGCACACACAGACAAAAACACAGATAAAGGGTAACAAGGCAAAATAAACCCCTCATTCCAAAGCACTGATACTCAGCCTGGCCCTCGTCAATTTGGTGCTGGGAAGCTTCTTCCGACGCATGCGGCGCCAAACAAGCGCCATCTCCCGCCAAGACTGGGAGGATAGCGCCTCCACCATCCAACGGGACGTGCAGGCAGATTGCGCCTCGCCTATTGCAGCCTTCCAAACTTCAAATGCACAAATCCTGCCAGCACCTCCTTGATCAGCTCGAGACGTGCACCAATCCGCTCAATCTGCACCAGGTGTGCACTCTCGCCAAGCACACACACTCTTCGCCTTCTCCAAGAACACCCTGCACTCCTTTCCGCCAAGCACACCCTCCACGCCTTTCCTCCAAGCACACCCTGCAGTAGTAATCTCCTCTCTTATCCTCTGTCATCGGGGCCGACCTCCTCGCCTCCAAACGCAGGAAGCCGGGGCTTTTCCTGTTGTTGTTGTTGTTTTAGGGACTCAGTCCCAAGCTTACGGCCATACTTGGAAGATACAAACATACGGAAAATCACAGAGGGTAATCACGTTCAGGGGAACTTATTTTTACTCCCTAAGCTAATTAACACTGCACCACCCCTCGTGCGGTGACACGTAACACATAAGCTCACAGATTCCCTGATTAAATACATCGAGGTGCTTCGACCCATCCATGGACCATGCTGCACTATACAATCCTATCTGGACTATTAGATCGTTTCATCTACCCCAAAACCGTAACAATATATTTGCCGAACGGAACCCATGACAAATTCTCCAACCTTTAATCGAACAAACAATGACTCAACGTTTCGGTTAACAACAAGTGCCAAGCAAAATGTATCCATTAACTTTTCTCAACAGTGATGAAAATTATCACAATATCCCCCAAAATACCCAAAGATGGGGGTGGGCAAAGCTGGACAACCAATCAATGCACGTATCACGTCAATCGCGCATTCTGACCATTAACAACTTAAAAAAACCAATCGCACAATAACGGATCAAACAAAACACTCATGTAAACCCAATGGATTACACCAACAACAGTTCAGATGACATCAGAAAATAATTAATCAGTCACTCTCATTGCAAGTAAACACAATCAGGTGTAAGTAAGCATGCTGTTAAATGCATGTAATAAGCAAATTCACAATAGTATCATAATAGGGAGGGAGGTGGGGGGGGGGGTAGTCCTGACGGAACAGTTGCGTGATATACCTCGTGGAATCCTCGTGCAATGTCATGGAATCCCCATGCAATGTCCAGGATTTCCCGGTGCGTTTATGGAAGAGAGGGCCAAAGGTCAATCCACCACCTCCTGCGTGATCGATGTGACAGTTTGATCTGCATGCCAAGCCTCCAGAATCTGTCTTCTGATCCTGTTTGGAGTCGAACCCAAAATGCTAACTATATCCCATATAGGTCTGTGCCCTGCCTTGAGCCCATCTTTGCCAAAATGGTAGACCTGTTGTTAAAATTGCACTCAAATGTCTTATGGTGTTCAGCAATACACTGACCTAAGTTCCTCACAGTCTCTCCCACATGCTCAGCTCCACAACCACAGGGTATTGCATACACCACCACTACCCTGTCCTTCCTCGGAAGCTTGTCCTTTACCCTCATAAGGGCTTTCTTGAGAGTGAAGACTGGTTTTAAACTTACCTTCACTCCTGCCATTTTCATTCCTCTGCCGGTCCTCTGCAATGCACCCAGTATAAAAGGCAGAACACAAAAACCCCTGGGTTGTTCTTTTAGTCCCAGCCTGTTGTGTGGGTCGTGTAAGATCATTCTCCTTTTTGGTAGCAAGTTGTGTGGGTATCCATTAGCCCTCAAAACCCTGTGGAGATGGACCACCTCTCTCGTCTTGTCTTTGATGGTGGATGGTATCTCACATACTCTTTTTGAGTGTGTGTGTACCACAGATCTTTTGTGCTGCAATGAATGGCAGGAATCAAAATCGAGGTAGCAGTCTGTGTGTGTGGGCTTTCTATACACTGTAACCTTCAGGGTGCCTTTGGGATCCCTTTATACGAGCATGTCTCAGAAGGGAAGGGTTCCATTTTTCTCTTCTTCAAAGGTGAAATTCATCAATGGAAAGGTTTTACTAATGTGAAATTGATCAATGAAAAGCTTTTACTAATGCAATTAAAACCTTTTTAAAAGGTTTTACTGATGTGTTTAAAACATTTTCATCAAATATGAAACAGGCTTCCCCATTATCTCGAGTCACTCACCTGCATTTGATTTTTCATTACTTGCAAAATCGAAGATTTTTCAAGTATCTTGGTCAGTTGATTTTATCACTCGCAAAATCAAATATTTTTCAAGTATATTGGTCAGTCGATTTTGTCACTCGCAAAATCGAAGATTTCTCAAGTACATTGGTCAGTCGATTTTGTTACTTGCAAAATTGAAGATTTTTCAAGAATATTGGTCAGTCGATTTTGTTATTGGGTGGTCCTTAGACTACCCTTAGTCTCAGATTTTCCATCTGTTGGGTGGTCGCTAGACTACCCTTAGTCTCAGGTTTTCTGTCTGTCTGTATGTCTGTTGGGTGTTCGCTAGACTACCGTTATTCTCAAGTTTTCTGTCTGTCTGTATGTATGTACTGGACAGCTCTGGAGGCCAGAGGAGTCAACGATTTTGATGAAACTTCACTGGTAGGTTCATACCAGGATCTAGTTGTATGCTTTTGAGCACCGTTGCTATGGATGCCACCATTGCCTAGCAACGGGACTTTGAAATATTTGAAAAATCCCCCAAAAAAAATTCGAAAATAAAAAATTGGCTTCTGTGCTTTTATGCGCACTATAATCAACGTCTTTGTCAAAAATTTTCAGCGCGATCCGTCAAAAACTATGACTAGTATGCAATTATATAGCGACCACCCATGTCATCTACCAGCTTGTTGGGTCGTCGCGAGACTACCGTTATTGTCAGGTTTTCCGTCTGTCTGTATGTATGTAATGGACAGCTCTGGAGGCCAAAGGAGTCAACCGATTTTGATTAAACTTGACTAGTAGGTTCATACCAGGATCTAGTTGTATGCTTTTGAGCACCGTCGCTATGGAGCCACCGTTGCCCAGCAACGGGAAAATATTTGAAAAATCCCCCCAAAAAAATTCGAAAATAAAAAATTGGCTTCTGTGCTTTTATGCGCACTATAATCATCCTCTTTGTCAAAAATTTTCAGCCTGATCCGTCGAAAACTGGATGACGAGTATGCAATTATCTAGTGACCACCCATGTCGCCAACCGGCTTGTCTGTTTGTATGTAATGGACAGCTCTGGAGGCCAGAGGAGTCAAACGATTTTGATGAAACTTGACTGGTAGGTTCATACCAGGATCTAGTTGTACGCTTTTGAGCACCGTTGCTAAGGACGCCACCGTTGCCTAGCAACGGGACTTTGAAATTTTTGAAAAATCCGAAAAATATATCTTTTTCGAAAATCAAAAATCGGCTTCCGTGCTTTTATGCGCACTATAATCAACCTCTTTGTCAAAAAAATTCAGCCCGATCCGTCAAACATGTATGACTGGTATGCAATTATATAGCGACCACCCATTTCGCCTACCGGCTTGTTGGGTGGTCGCTAGACTACGTTATTCTCAAGTTTTCTGTCTGTCTGTCTGTATGTAATGGAGAGCTCTGGAGGCCAGAGGATTCAACCGATTTTGATGAAACTTGACTGGTTGGTTCATACCAGGATCTAGTTGTATGCTTTGAGCACCGTTGCTATGGATGCCACCGTTGCCTAGCAACGGGACTTTGAAATATTTGAAAATCCCCCAAAAAAATTCGAAAATAAAAAATTGGCTTCTGTGCTTTTATGCGTCCTATAATCATCCTCTTTGTCAAAAAATTTCAGCCTGATCCGACGAAAACTGTATGACTAGTATGCAATTATCTAGTGACCACCCATGTCGCCAACCGGCTTGTCTGTTTGTTTGTATGTAATGGACAGCTCTGGAGGCCAGAGGAGTCAACCGATTTTGATGAAACTTGACTGGTAGGTTCATACCAGGATCTAGTTGTATGCTTTTGAGCACCGTTGCTAAGGACTCCACCGTTGCCTAGCAACGGGACTTTGAAATTTTTGAAAAATCCGAAAAATATATATTTTTCGAAAATCAAAAATCGGCTTCCGTGCTTTTATGCGCACTATAATCAACCTCTTTGTCAAAAAATTTCAGCCCGATCTGTCAAAAACTGTATGACTGGTATGCAATTATATAGCGACCACCCATGTCGCCTACCGGCTTGTTGGGTGGTCGCTAGACTACCATTATTCTCAAGTTTTCTCTGTCTGTATGTATGTAATGGACAGCTCTGGAGGCCAGAGGAGTCAACCAATTTTGATGAAACTTGACTCGTTGGTTCAGACCAGGATCTAGTTGTAAGCTTTTGAGCAACGTTGCTATGGATGCCACCGTTGCCTAGCAACGGGACTTTGAAATATTTGAAAAATCCTAAAAAAAAATCGAAAATCAAAAATCGGCTTCCGCGCTTATATGCGCAATATAATCAACCTCTTTGTCAAAAAATTTCAGCCCAATCCGTCAAAAACTGTATGACTAGTATACAATTATATAGCGACCACCCATGTCGCCTACCGGCTTGTCTGTTTGTTTGTATGTAATGGACAACTCTGGAGGCCAGAAGAGTCAACCAAATATATTGTTAGTTCTGGGAAGAAGATGCAGGAAGGTTCTTACTCCCCCTTTCTTCTTTATCAAACCTGAAAGCTTTAAAAGACAGAAATGGAAGAAGAGAAAAAAACATAAAAATATATATTGTTAGTTCTGGGAAGAAAGTGCAGGAAAGCTCTTCCTGCCCCGTTGTTGGTTTGTTGAGAGAGATTGCGTCGACCCCCCAGTGACCTTGCGATTGTGGACCCCCGGCCTGTGATTGTCGCCGTGCCCAGACGTGTGGTATCGCAGCGGTTTCGTGCCGAGACGCCCGGGGCTTTCACCAGAGCGGTTCGTTCCGACGGCCCGAGGACGTTGAGCAGGGGCCGATCGGCCAGGGGCGGTTTGTTATTGCGAATGGGGCGAGTCCGGCGAGGTTTCACCTCGGACGCGCCGGAGGCGTGCTTGAGCCTGAGCTTCTTGGCGTGGCTGGCCACCCGCAGCGGGGGTCAGGAGGCCTGGTGTTGGCCTGCGTGTTGTATATTATACATGTTATATACATGTGTTATATTGTATATATACACATAAAATATATATATACATATATATATATGTACATATATACATAATATATATATAATCATTAATAACATATATACTTTTAGTATTTATATATATATATAATTATATATATATATATATATATATATTATATATATATATATATATTATATTATATTCAAGTGTCTCTGGATAAAGTGAGGGTTTGTCCTCATCTTGTCCTGTATTGTATGTCTGTCCGTCTGTCCGTCTGTCCGTTGTTCCGTTTGTCCGTCTGTCCGTCCTGTCCGTCTGTCGTCTGTCCGTCTGTCCTCTGTCCGTCGCCGTCTGTCTGTCTGTTCCCGAGCATAGCTCCACTGGTTTTCATTTCGATCCTGACAAATTTTGGTGTGAGGTTTATATTTCATGATCTAGTTGTGCTTTTCCTGAAAATGGGCGTTGGTGCGCCCAATATGGGCGAGCACTGCCCAAAAAACTTGTTTTTTATTAGGGGGTAGCTTATTTCAATTTGCTCTTCTCTTAGGGTCTTTTTGTCGAATCTGACAGGGTTTTGGAATTTGGTTAGCCCAATGGCACCTGCATAGCCCCACGGAGCTCGATTTTTCATTTTCATCCAAGGTTCAAGGTCAAGAAGGTCACGAACTTGAGAAATTGCGATTTTGACATTAAAAATTTTTCTTCTCCGAGGGGTTTGTCGAATCTGGCAGGCGTTTCAGTATTTTGGTTAGCCCAATGGCACCTGCATAGCTCCACAGATGTCGATTTTTCATTTCGTCCCAGGTCAAGGCCACAAGGTCACGAACTTAGAAATTGCGAATTGTGTTTTTAGGGTGTAGCGATTTTCAATTGATCTTCTCCTAGGCGGTTTGTCAATCTGGCAGGGGTTTCGCGTATTTTTGGTTAGCCCAATGGACCTGCATAGCCCCACCAAGCTCGTATTTTTCATTTTGGTCCCAGGTCAAGGTCACAAGGTCACAAAACTTAGAAATTGCATTTTGACAAAAAAATCCATCTTCTCGAGGGTTTGTCGAATTGGCAGTGGTTTTCGGTATTTTGGTTAGCCCAAATGGCACCTGCATTAGCCCACAGAGCTCGATTTTTCATTTTTTCGTCCCAAGGTCAAGGTCACAAGGTCAAAGGTCACCAGGGTCCGCACTTAGAAAATTTTTCGGAATTTTGACATAAAAATCATTTACGGACGCCCCAAACTTTGAGACTAGTGATGACAATATTTATGCCTAATCTTGATTCATTTCCCCACCTAAAGTCTGAAACCTTTTTGCTTTATTATCTCGAACACCTTGCCCGTGCGCCCACTTCAGTTTTGTTTTTTAGCTGATTTTCATTCAAAATATGGATATAATCCGAGATTGCGAAATGCCATATAGGCCTATATGACGTTATATTGTTCCTGTTAATGTTCGACGAGGAAGTTTTGCACCAAGGTCTAATCCTTTGACCTTTGACCTTTAAAGGTCACAAAGGTCAATTTTTCAAACAGTTGTGGGAATCGATCGGGGTTCGACCTTCTTTTGACGAACTAACTCCAATAAGCTATTTACCACGTATTCCGTTTCCTTTTTTAATGTCCACCAACATTGTTTTTGTGACCTTTAAGGTTATGCAAAGGTCAATTTTTAAAAGTTGTGAACGAACCGGGTTTTCGACATTTTGCAGCTTATAACCTGTCATCGTACCACTCATGTTGATGATCATTTTTTATAACTTGGTCAAACATTATCACATGTCTCATCTTGACTTCTTTGAAACAATCGACACATCGTCAAATACCGCTCGTGAACATCGGTTTCTTCATGACTGGTCTTCTGTATTATAGTTTTGATTTGGTTAATTCTTTGACAAATTTTTGTGAAAGCATAATGTGATTTTCCTTTGAAGTAAGTAGAGAAGGTCAATGTTGTTTCATCATTTTTATAGTTTGCTTGAAATTTTTAATTATCTGAACTTTGTTTGTATACGTTAATCCTATACATTAACAGATAGATTATTCATTTTTCAAACTTAGGATATCCCCTCAATGACATGGGAAACTTTCAAATCTTTACATTTAATGTACTCTCATTATTTCTTATTAATGTTTCAACCCTTTTCAGGTTTCCATTGATGGAGGATTGTATTGGTGGCAGCCACAACAGACCATTATGAAAAACATTTATTATCTTTGTTTTGAATATAACAACGCTTTCTTAAGTTTTTATCTCTTTTGGTAAATCAATATTAAGAAGAGCTTGAAAAGAGGCATTTCTTGATTTTAAGGATGTGTATATCTAAAAAGATTATTTTTGTGATAGTAAATCCACTACCTACTACAGCGGCGTTTCTCACCTTTTTACCCTTGGAACCCTTGAAATAGTTTTCATGTCTCAGGAACCCCTGCATAAAAATTATATATACCATTATTAATATCTACTCTTATTATATTTTTATCGGAGTTCACGTTTGGTATATAATGTATTTTTTCGGATACCCGTTTAAGGAAAAATGACCCCCTTTTTGCAAACTGTATTGGGCAATGAGACAGGACCACTCATCATTTTGGTGAGCATCACGTACAGGCCTGGGCATGTTCAATGCGATCGGTTATTCCGGGCGTCCATCGCGCTTCGTGGTTGTATGGTTGTTATAATATAACATTCCCTATGGTTGTTATAATTGTAAATAATATTAAGAGGTGACCTCTTATAAATATCCAAGGAGTTCCAACCAATATGCCAACGTGTATAGTTTAAAAATATACGATATTAAATCAACAAAAACTACTCAAAAAATTACAATTAGCCTATTTATTACTGTTTCTCACGGAACCCCTAGCGACTCTTGGCGGAACCCTTAGGGTTCCGGGGAACCCCGGTATTTGAGGGAAACACCGTACTACAGTGTTATCAACATTCTTGTTCTTGTCTCTGCGAGTTCATTCCGTAAACACACATCTTACAAAATCTTGAAATGATGGATAAGTGAGGGTTTGTTCCTCATATAGGAGTATTTACATTCGTCTTGTCTTCATCCATTAAATTTTACTCCATATTAAACTTAAAAGTTTTTATTTCACTTTAATATGTTTTAATCTATAGTTTCAATACTTTGTTAACATATCAACAGCTTCCATTGATTGAAGAATGTCAGGGTCTTGAAAGGAAACGATTTAATTTTTATATGTCCTTTAAATGCCCCATTCAGGTTTTTTCAAGGAGAATTTAGGCCTTTCCCCGTTTTTCATTGTTTCTTGCGTTGCTTCGTGATTGAAGGTGTTATTTAAATTTTTTTTAAAGAATTATTCTTATCACATCTATCCATGTTTTTCTTAGGTCAAGTGGGATATTTGTCTGAAAAGATTGAATGTGTGTTGTTGGTTTGAAGTGTGTTTTTATAAATATATGTGTGATTACAAACATTCGCAGTACTTGCAGTTCGACCATATTTATATAAATAAACTTTGCTTAAAAATAAAATTTTTCGTGAAAATTTGTTATTTAATAGGTGATCTGTGCTTCAAACAAATTATTCTCCAACTTTTTCACTTTCATAAATACAATGTTTCAAGACACAAAAGACAAGTTCAATCAATCTCTTCATTTGTAAAGGATACTGAGAAATATGTCAAGGATGAAAATTGAACAAAGGACAATTATAACAACTATTGGATAAAAACATATGGTTAAATAATATGAGTTCTTCAATTTCTTTCAGTGGGAAGGCTTTTAGTATATTCTGGAAGAACATCAATGTAAGTACTCTCTAACAAAAGTTTCTCCTCTCCTTCTGGTAATATATTCAAAACTAGAAAAGCAATGAAACAAGAAAAAGTATCACAAAAATAAAAACCTTATGGATGAAGCTTTGAGAAAGAAAAGATAAGACCATCTGTAATATGCAAGGAGAAATTTGTATTATTTTTTTCAAACCCTAAAGATATAATATGTATGAAATAAAGGATGTTATATTATCAGGTGAAATGACTTTCGTTCAATTGTAGTTAAGGATCATTTTAAAATTAGCTTTGATATAAAAAATGTAGCAGTTGAATTCTGTTAATGAAAAAGTATATAGATATTGATTTTTGTAATGTTTTTCTACGAATTAAATATGAAGTCATATTCAAACTAAGATTTTGAAATTATGAAGTGATTATGATACGAAGTTTGTGTCAAATGACAGTTTATGATACTGAGAGTTTTGTGTTCAAACTGATAGTTATGAAAGTAGTTTTATAGATGATTGTGAAAGTACCGAAGATGATTACGAAGATGTAATTTTTAGTTTAAGTAAGTTTTCTTTTATAAATTGTTATTTTAGCTCTTGAATTTCCTGATTCTCCATATTGACAAATTTGAGAATTGTCCTGTGTGTGAAGAGGGGATTAAACACAGAGTCCAAAAGCCTATAAACAAGTATATTCTGTAGATTTTCTCTCAATTATGATAATAAAAAATATAAAAATGGAAAAATAATCTTTTAGATTTATACAAAATGAATTCTTTACAAGATTGATTAGAGAAATGAAATGTAAGTATGCAGGGTGATACACACCTTCCTTACAAGGGAGAAACTGAACGTATTAGAGAAATATTCAAAGGATTGTTGTTATATATATTCACGATTGTCATTTCAGGAATATCAAAAAAAGATATTGCATGAATAAAATAATGGATTATTTCGAATTAAACCCGAACTTCGGTTAAAATATAGAGTTTTCGAAAAAAAGCCAATAAATTAAATAACCTTTTTTTCCAAATATATAAATGAATGATTTTTACCCATTTGGAAAATAAGACAAAATTTACAATCATAAAAATCTTCCAAATTCATTAAGATGTCTCATTAGGTTGGTTAAGCGGATGTGGAAACCTGCTTTACTTTGAAGATGCTCCCTGACTCCCAACTTTTTAAGTTATTGTAATTTAATTAATTTCCCAAAGTCGAGTTTTCAACCTGAGTACCAACTACTCTACAAGGTTTTTAATGCTGGTCTTCAAAAAAAAGATATCATGGTTTATATTAAACTTCAAAACAAATTGTAAATGATTTATAACATTGAAGATTTACAACTATTTTGTGATACACAGAGATATAAAAAGAAAATCAAAACTGATAACTTGTATTCTTTAGTGATAATACGGATGATATTCCGTCTCCCCAAGATTTGGATAAACAAAAAAGAACGTCGTTATCTTTATGATTGTGTTAATAGAGAGAACCCAAACGGTAATGGACAGCTACTACACAAGAGGGAGACATTCTTCTTGTAATTGTATTTATCTTAGTCAATCACTTTCAACTTCCTGGTCATTCGATCAGAAGCAATGCTAATACTTTATTTTATTCAAGTTAAATCAATTGACATAACAATTTTTGGAGAGATAATTGTTCTACATTATGTAGAAAAAGGATTTGGGATTACATGAAGCACACGACTGAAAAATATAAAATATATTTGTTTGAAACAAGATGAGATATTAAGGATATATTTTTTGTTTCATAAACATTACATATATTAATCTTGTGGGTAAATTGCTTCTTGGAAAAACTTCATAAATCAATGTTGTTGTATAGTACAAATGTGAATATTGTAAATTTACTTAAAAACACCTCGTGATGACGCATTGTATCATCAACAACTAGAGGCAATAAGACTGGAGAGTAAAAGGTGAAGAATTATCACGATACATGCTTATGCATTGAGGAATGAAGGTCAACTATACTGAAACGCAAAAGAAACTTACCACTTGTTTGAAATGTAATAAAATTGTAACAGTTCAAAATAAAACAAACCAACAATTGTTAATTGAAACATTGGCATTTTTATTGACATATCAAGTTTTTTGACCAAGACACACCATCTCATAAGTTTGTTCTACAGTACAGAACAGCACAGGGTTGCAATGTCAGTCCCCTTTCAATAGCGTGTGTGGCACCATTGTTTTGAATACAGGCAGTGATCGCGGCGCATACTGCCTACAGTCTTTGTGATGGATTGCTGCTGGATTCTGTCCCACTCAGTCCTCAATGTCTGAAGCCATCTGACTTAAGACCATCTGACTGTCCTGCCTTGCAGTGGTGACTCTTGGCCTCCCTTATCGAGGTCTGTCATCTGCAGAGTTGTGGAGGGTGGTCTCTGTCCACCAGGGCCGATATCATCTGGTGTGAACAGCCAAGGCGACGTGCCCCTCACGGTTAGCTCAATCCACCTTGCAGTATGCCCAAGCACACTTGCCGTTGATCCTTGACAATCGTGGCTGTTGATCGAAATGCCCATTTTGCACTGGCCTTTTTAAAGCCAATATCAGACATCACGTGCAGCTCATTAAAATCATCCCGTACCCCTTGGCTAATCATGACAGTCAAAACGGCTGTTCAACAGCTGTGCTATGAAGTGACCATTAAGGTTCAAGTGACCATCCGTGACCGTTTTGTCTGACAGTGAGGACACTATTGTCCACAAATAAGTTCACACATTTACTACACGCATGTTATTGTTGATATTTGAAGGTTAAAAGGTGGTAGTTTCTTTTCGTTCAGTATATTGGGAGGTTCTCTTGGTACAACAAAAATATTCACATTGTAAGAGTGAGGTAGAAAACTATAAATCTGGTGGTTCTTAGCATATTAGAAACTAATCCATAAGGAATGAGACAAATTATTTAAACATCTGAGTGGGGTTAAGAATTTATTAATTCGGTTTTTGATGGTGATGAAGTAAATCACGCAGACGTATGAAGAGCAGATGTCAAGTATTAGTGAAGAAGAAATTACAACTCGTTTAATGTTAATAAAGAATTTTGATGAAATTATTTAAAGAAAGGACTTTATTTGAACACATCTCGTTGGATGATGAAGAAAAGGAAAATTTCCCTGTTGATCTTTACAATTCATTTAATGAAATTTCCAATAAATAAATGGATGCGAAAGAAAGAGCAAGAAGATTTATCTGGTATATCAAGAGTTTGGTTTCAAAAGTTGTAAAACAACAGGAAGACATAAAGAAGAAACGCAGACAAAAACTAACGGGTGAAGTAAGCATTTGAAAGAAAACAGATATAATTTTTTCAACCACTTTTAAAAAACTTCCCAAGAAAAAAATTATAGATGTTTCCACAGGTCCCACAATCGAATATACTCCTAAAAAACTTCAAATGTTAAAAAGATTTCAGTTCAAATGAAGGAGGAAGAATTAGAGCAATAGGAGAATTAGATATATGATGATGAAGGATTATTTCAACAATTGGAAGAGATTAATCAACCCCCTGATTATATTGTGAATGCCTCTTCAAAACAATAATATTCAGCGGAATCAAAACCAAAGCAGGACTCATCCCACAGAACATGCAGCAATATTTCATCTTGTTCAGAGAAAAGGTATTGATATTTTAATGATGAATTATTAGGTTTCTGAGGTCTGCTCAACCCCCTGTTAACTAACTCCGAAGATTAATGTTTCTTTCTCACAAAAGATGGAAGACAAGCTTCAACTGTGAGGGATGAATCAAAGTATTTTGATAAACCATTGGATAAGAAAATAATTGATGATAGAGTATATATTGATCTGCTGGACACTCTTAATTTAGGGTTAGTCTTTCTGGTAAAAAAAAGAAGAATGAGAAGAGAAAACACATTATTCAGGCTTTAAGTATCCTTGGTTCAGGTGTTAGTTTTTTCTTTCAAATGACCCATCACAATTAGTTAATAGACTGTTTATTGGTTGTTGTAGTAAGAGGCTGGAAATAAACAATTGTTTTTAATGGAGCATCAGCCATTTTAGACCAGTTTGAACTGAAAATAATTAATAAATATCAATATAAAGACATTTTTTCTCATATTAAATAAGATGAGAAGCACAATCCTGAGTTTTAATTTCATAACATGCGACCACACATCTTCATTCCCATACCCACTACAACTTGACTCAAACAAAGAATATGAGGCATCTTTATTGTCCATGAACTTATAATACCTTATTTAATATAATTTGAGAAAAATGACAAGTTTAGTTATTAATCCGGAAGTGGATACAAAACGATAACAGTCTTCACCGGAGGCATATGAGATTTCTCAAATATTCTTCGGAAATTGTTCGTCTTATGAAAGAACAGGTGATGAACCATAAAATATTGTTATAGATATTCAAACATACTTCAAAATCAAATGATTAACTTAAAAATAACTACAAAGTTGATTTCACAATTGATAATCATTTCGAGAGTTATTGGGTTTCTCCTCAAAAAAGATTTGAAAACTAATGGGGACGTTTTACAGTGATAATGTCATTCAAATATCCTCAGGAATAAATTTCGGTATTAATTCACTGTGATTTGATTGATGGTGCTTATTAATGATGGAATAAGAACAAATACATATTTTTCATTTTCAGCGCATACTCAACCCCAATTGGTTATCAATTCAATATGGAACCCAAAAATTTTGTTTTCTCCTTGGTCTTGGAAAAATCATACACAGAGTAAATTTTTAGGATAACCGACCAAGATAATCGTATGATTTCTTTTAATGGAGAAGTTTATATCCATTCAGAATTCACCTACGTGAAGTTTCCAATAAATAAATACGATGGTTATTGTGAGGAACACGAGTTGGGAAAATATAAAATAATTACAGGGGATGGGATGTTCCTTTCCCCATACTACAATGTGGGTTATGTATCTAGGTAGAGGATACTATAAACCTAAGAGACAAAGGGGTGTCGGACATCAATTTAGAGAGATGGGATAATGATACTTCTAATGGGTATCGGTTGAACTATTCTTAAAATAAATACCTAATTGGTTCAACTGCTTTCTGCTGTGGGAAATGTAGCAGGTGCTCTAAAGGTATAATATGCCCAAAAGGATTCTTAAATTACAAGCAATAAAATAAAATTAAGAAAGGCAAAACTCAGTTGTCTCCCAAGAATGTACAGAAATAATTCAAATACTTTTGTCAGGTTAAAAGTTTTAACATTCCTTTTTCCTACATAAATACAAGTAAGGAAGCAATTGATAGTATCTATGATTTGGATGATACCATTGTATCTCAAACTCCACTAAAAAAGAAGATTACTCAAGGTAATGCAATAACTGGAACAGACTTGGAATGCAAATGGTACAAAAAGTTTTGAAATAAATAATCAAGACAAACTATTTGAATCTATCCGAAAGTTTTCTTGTTGTTAAATTTACATTCACTAAGGCTGGGAATAACACAAACGCTTCATTCGTCAATGATTTATTCTGGAAAATGTTTGATAGTGTTCGTTTGGTACATTGGAACACAAGAAGTTGAAGCAGTTGATTATGTCTCTGCTGTATCTGAAATGATGAATTTACACTATATTCATTCAGGTGATAGAATGGGAAAAGGGGCTGTCGAGTTTTATTCCTGATATGTCAACAGGAACAAACACAGACACTGGATATAGTCAAAGGAAAGAATGTATAATGATGATACAAAGCAGGTAATAGTTTTACTGTGGCAGTTCTCTTAAGGTATATTTGGATATTGGTGATCATGATAAAATTCTGTATGGTCTTAAAATTAGATTTCAACTAAAAGGAATGATAATGAAAATAAGATTACTTTTTGGTGTTGGTAATGCTTTCTGATCTAGAATAAATTGTATATTGATGAAAGGAGTGGTATATTAGTGAATATACTCCTAATCTTAAAACAGAAGAGATGTTTAATAGATACTTAACTCAAATAAACCACTCAATGTATCACACCTTAAAATAAGATGTCAACACCTTAAACTAAACAAACCACTTAACACGTGGAATTTGGGTGTTCTGGAAGGTAAGCCACGATATCTGTGGATCATTTTTAAAAAAACAGATGGCGATACTGCTTCTGATAAGAATAATGCATGAGTGATAATGCTAAGGTGGAAACTACTTTGTGTTTTCTCTCGATGGAAACATTTTATCCACGAGATAGATTTTTCAAATTAATGGGAAAAAAATGATTATGCTGAAGTATACAATGTATTTACAAAAGGTTTGTGAATGTAATGGAAATAAAGAACCTATATTTGGATATGACAGCATTTAAAAGTTTGTATACAATCTATGCGTTGACCTGAGTGCTCAAAAGGAAACTATAAGTCGAATCGAGTGGATTACTTCCCTATACATTGAAAGAGGAGAGAGTGAAGAAGTTGATTCATATTGTTTGCTTTGGAAGAAACAGAATTACAGATTAATACGATAATGGTGTTATGATTAGTCTCACATAATTTTTTGTTAAATAAATGAGTGGCAAAGTACCAACTGGGGTATTAGTTAATCAAATCAATCTTCATAACTATCATCTTGTGTTCAAAATCAAAAGCCTTGTATGATTAACGTTAATACAATTCCAGAAAAAGGAGCAGTAAGAATTGATGTTTTGCTTCACAAGAGAACGGTTAAAATTTGAACGATACTGGCTCACTTAAAATTAAATGACAAAACCAATGTTGAAAAAATATTCAATAAGAGAGACGAGTGGAGGATTTCTTCCATTTCTAATTCCTTTATTTGCTGGTTTAAGTGCGGTTGGAGCATTGACGGGTGGATTTCAACAGCGGTGAAAACTGCCAACGAAAGGAAGGCTCAACTCTGGGCTCAAAAGAATTGGAAGACATAACAAGAGTTGGAGAAACAAAATAGTGTGAAGTGGTGTAATTGTCGATTTTGCTGAAAAACTAAAGTCTTCCTGATAAAAGCGAGATGTTAGTTGGAGATATGCTTTCTTCTATCGCACAAGCAGGTGTAAAATTAACTAAAAGGGGTAATGGATTTATATCTTTCAATAATAAATGAGCATTGATGAGTGGTTAAAGAATTTGAAAGAATACAACATTCAAATTTACAACTTGTCAAATATTGTAAAAATTAAAAATTCATAATGTGGTTATTTGTAGGAGATGAATTAAAAAACGTGCCGAAACCTACAAAGGAATATTATTATTGAACTTAGAAGATAATAATGGAACGGTTCTCATTGGGTTTGTATTTTTAATAGTCAAGCCCAAATATTATTTTGATAGTTTGGTCTTACACCACCTGTTGAAGTAATAAAATTCTACAGAATGGTGTTATCAAACATTTTCAAGTCAATAATTAAATTCCAAGTGTTGTGGTCAATTATGTCTATATGTGTTATTTCAACCAACAAAAATAAATTTTTTAATGACTATTTTTAATCTTATATAAATGACTTATGTTTGTAAGATGGTTCTATCTTTGGTGTATCCAAGAACTGATTTTGATTTACCAAATTTTACACAAGGCACAGGTGAACGAGAAATATTTCTTCTTTCCTTCTTCTTCGGCTGCTTCCCGTTAGGGGTCGCCACAGCGGCCATCCGTATGATCCACATATGATTTTGCACATTTTTTACCCGGATGCCCTTCCTGACGCAACCCTGGTCGCCTCTTACGACACAGGATATGGTACACCTATTTTGTAGGTGTACCATATATGTACATATGTACACCCGTACAACTGAGGTATAACCGGCCAGTATACTGGTACTCATTTGCCGACCTGGAAGGATGACAGGCTGAGTAACCCCTGTGTATTAATTCAGTGGCCGAACGGGGCTTGAACCAGGACTCTTGGATCCAAAGCGCTGCCCTAACCATGCGCCAACACCAGGCTTGAACGACAGAAATATAGTATACCAAAAAAATATTAATATGAAAAATGCTTATAAATTAATATACTATCCAAGCCCGACTGACGCGAATGGACTGTGGTGAGATTAAGTGATTTATCACAATAATTATCCCAAGGCTGGTTCCCACTGCTTGTGCGATCCGTTACGAACGCCCGATTGGCCATTTCGTAGCTGATCATGGAATTTCTCTGAAAGTCTGTTCCCACTTATCATGATGCGCGGCACGATTGAAATCGTGGGTCTCACAGAGCGTGGTGTTTGTCTTGTCTAAGATCGATCCCGATCATCACGATTAGGAAGCACGATTAGATGTGAACTGTCGCGCTTGTTACGATGCAATACGATCTGTCGCGCTTTTTACGATGCAATACGATCTGATACGATGATCTCGATTGACAATTGATTGTGTTGATCGTAGAAAAAATTTTGAACCATTCAAAATTTTCTACGATTAACACGATTGCCACGACTGACCTCAAGATCTGATAAGATCTGATAGGATCACCACGATTAGTCCACGATTAAGACCACAATTTCAATCGTTGCCGCACATCATGATAGTGGGAACCTAGTTTTAAATAAAACGGCCTTGTATTCCAAAGGTACAGAAGTGTTGATTTATCTCCAGGTCATACAGAATTCACAGTTACAATTAAATAAATTTTTATAAAGAAGAGCGTATCATTTTTGTATGAGAATTGAACAATGGGAGTTATGATATGAATGATTTAGGTATATTGGTCATTTTAAATTGACCAAAAGATCTGGAACAATTAAATCAGTCTCGTAAGAAGAATATTTATCCACTTGGTATAGAGAATGAGTTTTGTGGAAGCACGATTCGTAAACAACAATAAAATAATTAATAAGGGTAAATATAATAATGGTTTTGCCCTAGTTTATATATAAACAGAAAAACAGGATTATATATAAACAGGATTAATACAAAATGATTTAACTATGGAAGATGGGAGGTGTTTTCATGTCATAATATATTCTGTCATATATTTCTAATACATGAATGACAGCAAGAAGGCTTCAAGAAAAATTATCATTTCTGTGTCCAAGCATACGTTCAAGAAAAGGGTATTCGGTATTTTAATAAATATGTTCTACAACATAAGAATGAGGTATTTTCAATAAAAGATTGGCTTTATACTGATGTTGATAAACCGACAACTTTAGATTTAATTAAATGTTAAATAATGAAAAATTATAAAGTTAAGAAAACGTAAGGCTCTTTTAGAAATTCAAAATAAATTTTAATGGTTTCCTGTTGTAAAAAAAAATATTTTGGATACAGGAATAAAAAGAAATCCTGATGAATATATGTATGATATTCTATGGGGTGTAAGTGATTCAAGGATAGTAAGGGATGAGGAAGGAGTTGAAGAAGAGAGAGAGAAGAGGAGGAAAGAGAAGAGAGAGAAGGAGGAGAGGGAGAAGAGAGATAGAGAGAGAAGGAGAAGAGAGAGGAAAGAGAGAGAATAAATAAATATAAAAATATGGAAACCAGTGAGATTAAAAAAATATTTGGGGTATTACAGAAATTAAATGAATCTCACCGCACTGAGGAGGAAAACAAAGAATTGACAAGTCTATTAGAAATATTTTCGGCAAGACTATTGACATCGTTTTCAAGGGAGGATATTGACTTTAATTAAAGTTTTTCATTTTTTTTTCTTAAATAAATGGAGGAGAGAGTGAAGACATTTCTGAGGATTCTTTATGTTTTAAAAATTAAGATTCAAAATTGCATGTTGGAAACTAAAAAGGTTTTTGCACTCTGTAGGAATTTTTCTCATAAATAAATGAGTTATTGTCTCAAATGTAAAAGAAAACTAATACTAAAATATCTCATAATTTAAAAGTAAAAATAATAGGGTTATACAAAAAGGTACATGTTTGGTGTGTGGTTCAAAAAAGAGTCAATTTATCTCCAAACACAAACGTGAGGAAATATACAAAAGTTTTTATGCGGAAGTAAACTTACAACTACTGGAATACCAGGGGAATTACATCTACCAGGGTATTCTTTCTGTTGGTCCAGGCACAAACTTGGATAAAGATTAGATGAGGCAGACAATCCTAAACCATGGAGAAAACCATCAATATGGTTGATGAAGTGTGCATGAGGCACGATATTGATTATGGAATACCACAACTTTGGAAGAAAAGCATGAAGCTGATAGAGAAATGTTGTATAATTTGTCTCTGATACAAAATCCAACCTTGAGAGAAAGTTGATAGGTTCTTCGTGAAGAAGATGATCAGTACTAAATTGAAACTTGGGCTTGGAAATTCAAAAAACTTATAGGCTCTAATGATGTCATTAAGACTGAAGAACAATTTAGTTGATGAATTACATCAACCAATATTCAAAAGTTTCATAGAAGGAAGGTTATTCCAAGGAAGTTGATTATATCTGGCCGCTGATTTGATTGAACTCAATAATGATAAGGGGTACAAGTATGCTTTAACCGTTATTGATTTGAGGGTAGATATGCGTGGGTTGTCCCTTTTAAAACAAAACAGGTAATACTCTTATGTTAGCTTTTCAACAGATATTTAATAAAGTAAGAGAAAACCGAAAAAATTGTGGACTGATGAGGGTAGAGTTTTATAACAAGACATTATGAATTTTCTAAAAAATAACAGCATTACATTATACAGTACCTTTAATGAAGGAAAAGCCATTGTTATTGAGCGCTTTAATCGTACTTTAAAAGAGAGACTATATAAAAAATTCACACAACTCGGTTCTCAACAATGGTCATCTTTTATTCAGGATATTGTAGATAAGTATATGACACGATTCACACGTCAACGAATACGAAACCATCAGAAACATTTACAAAATTAAAATATGAAAAATAAATTAATGTCAGACAACCTAAGTTCAAAGTTGGTGATATCGTAAGAATATATAGGAGGAAATCTCATTTTGAAAAAGGTTATACAAAGCGATGGAAATGAACTTTTTAAAATTGTTGATGTAATAGATACAGTTCTTGGACTTATAAGGTATATGATTTAGAAGGGGAAGAGATTTTAGGTTCATTTTATTCACAGGAATTACAAAAGACAAAACAAAGCAGATATACTCATGGGAGTAATAGGTTGGCGCTTCACTCCCTCTTCTATACACCTTAATGACACTCGAGACCAAGTCCGAGGTGTATAACAGGTGGCATCTGCCGATGGTTAAATTAAAAAATATATATAATGTGTGTCAAGGGGAACTTCTTAGATCTGTGAACCCCAACACAGAATCCTCAACTGAATAGTCAGTCAAGCTTAACTTTTGTTTGTTGGTGTGTGTGCAATGGGGGGACGTTCTTAGATCTGTGAACCCCAAACACAGAATCCTCAACTACTTGTCAAGGCTTAACTTTTGTTTGTTGTGTGTGTGTGTGTATGTGTGTTTGTGTGTGTGTATTGTGTTTGTGTGTGTGTGTATGTGTGTTGTGTGTGTGTATGTGTGTGTGTTGAGATATATAACAGGGAGCATAATCAACCCAACCCTAACCCACCCTTGCCCACCCTAACCCTCACATTCAAAATATCAACCCCAAAACCCAACCCTCGCCCAACACAATATCTTTTTTTAAATACGTATTTCAAACAATAATATTTTTAAAGTTTTTTTCTTCTTCCAATTCTGATATTTAAGGCTTTCAGGTTTGATGAAGTAGAAAGGGGGAAT
>CM068953.1:148143105-148155678 GCA_035128595.1 Eptatretus atami
ATGAGAGGAGATTCTTCAGATAACTGTATCCACGGGATCTCTTCATAGTTGTTATCAGCTTATGCATATATGTCGCGTGGTCATCATAAGAATGACAATGAATCCCTGCAATTTGTTAAGTGTGTTAAATATCTTTTGCTTGGGCATTTCTCTGACTGTTATTGGACAAGAGGTAAAGCTTAGGGTTCCAGTCTAAAAACAATCCGCGGGGACACGGTTAGTACCACGGTGAATTTGCTTTAAAGTTAAATGGGTGAAGAGGGAGTCAATATCTAGGCGTGGTCCTGATCCCATTCTATGTCCTCAAAATGGATGGCATGGTGACATGTGAAAAAATAAAATATAGGACTATGAGAGCCCTACTCCACCATTTCCTACAGAGCTAGGTTCTAGTTGTAATAATTGGTTGCCTCATCTTTGCGGGCATATAGTTTTCTGCCTCCAATCACCCAGAAGTGGCCATCTGAGGGCTGTCTCAAAGGCTTACTGTTGATTTTTTACGGAGTGGATTCCCACTGGTCTACAGCCAATGTTATATGCCCCTTTGGTCTGAAAGGTGGCCACACGCGACTGTCGACATAAAGCCGCATATGGCTTTTCGGCCTGTCTGCTCACTCAGAATGCTTGATGACACGAGAACACGCTGCTTAGCCGCTTCCTGGCCACGTCACATCTGCAACAAGCAAGGGGTCGTTCAGCCTTGAACCTCTTCTTGATCAAACCCAGCATGTTCATATCATCTCACATTTCAACATTTATCGAGTCTTTATGAACTTGGCAGAGCCTTTCGGTTCGTCGCCAGTCAGGAACTATGCACCAACAGTTTGTGCAAGAACCTATTCAAACCCCTTGTATTCCCTGCAATCCTAGACGCCATGACTTTATTCAACACTTTAGTTAGCAACAGGCATAATCAATACTACAACCATCCGCCATGCATTCCATGTTGGTGGAACAATGCAGAACCAATCATATGACAAGAATATGGTAAATACACGATTGGCAATCTCAGAGAAATTGTGAAAAAAATTCTCCAACCTTGAACATAAAATGGACTCAAAGAAAGGGTTTTGACATGACCCTAGGTTTCCTGGGTTTAATTGCACCAATCGAGGTCAGAGAGAGTTACCCCTCATTCGCTAGGAAATTTTTTTTTCAGAAATCATAGCACTAAAGACCAATATAGACTGTCTACTCGAGTCCTACTCACTCTCCCATTGAAATTATACATGGAAAAGACTAATGCCGGAAAGGAGTCCCCATCTGAAGCCTATATGGAACTCATACACGGTTGCTAAACATGACGGAGATTTACAGTACAGCACTTGGGATATTCCTTCGAATAAGTTGTTAAAGTTAATTTTCTCGCATATCCGGTGGCTGCCCTTTCTACATTTGTAGAGGATTTGTTCCATGCATATGGTGATCTGCGCATAGGCTTGTGCATTATTTCAATGGCGAACACATGGCAAAAAAGAAATGCTACCTTCTCACACAAAGATTGTTTATTTTTCCGGGTGGAAAGAACAGGTAAACTCTATATTTTTGTTCTTTCATACACAACAGCAAAAAATGGCGATTTTAAATTTATCGAGGAAGGAGAAATGTGAAAGGAAAGTGCGATTGTGATTGCAATGTCATGTTTTTTTTTCAATGCTTAATAAGCAGCAAGACTGAAACTGAATTTAATATTGTTTTCTAAAAGTGAAAAGAGTTTGATGACTTTAAGGGAGTTCGTGGTGTCATGAGGGATTTGCAATATAATTTATTATTGATATCCCTGTAGTTTTTTTTTTATGTTTTTTGGAATGGTATTAGAGTTTTTTTGAGTATTTTGTTTACATTGAATTGTTGTAGTATGTCAGTACTCATGCACTTTTACTGAGTCACCGACTGGCCATTATATATAACATATATATATATATATACATATATTATATATATATATATATATATATATATATATAATATATATTGTTTACGGACTGTGGAAATTCGCACACGATCCAGGCCATAGAAGACTTGAGGATCATTATGACTGAAGTAATTGTGCAGTTAGTTCAACCCGTTGTATTAGAGGGAATTTTCCCGTGTTCACAGGGCTGTGATCCCTTTGAGATAGCCATTTTTCTTTTCTCTATCATATTTTGGACACCCCAACAACTAAATCGCCACCACAACAACTCCGCAAACAACTACTAGAGAGGAGAGAACACTTCGCCTCTTTACTCCACCACTCACCGTAATTCAAGTATGAACGCCGCAACCAATCGCCACCACCACACCCTTCCCAAACCACCGCAGCAAACTCCACCACTCAGTTTTCTACGAACATGTCGTACCATGGGTTTGTGAATGGGTCTTCGCCTCGAAAACGGATCACGGAAATGATTCACGCCCACTTTTTCATCCATCCAATTGACTGAGCATCAGGTGATTAGCCCCGCCTCCGAACGCCGCGTGTGAATCCAGAATTTGCATAATACCGCTCCTATTATATAACGCGAGCACAGAGAGAGAGGACAGCTCGCAGAGTCAGTGTGTCGGTTCGCGGCAGTCAAGTCTGGAGTCGGTGGAGTGGCAGTCTGAGAACGGGAGACAGGCCATTTAAAGATTCTGCAGTATGGGAGAGCCAGTCAGTTGAGTGCAGTGTCGGCGGGGCAGTCAAGGGGACACGAGACTCGAAGCCGACGGGAAGGCAGACGGGAGCGCCGGAGCAGAGCTACCGCACACGCCAGGGGCACGAAGCCAGGCGCAGCTACGCTTGACATCACCGCGGCTTGCCCGCATCGCACCACCGTAGCCTTCGGTCTCGTGGACCTGGGCCGCTCATGCAGGTTCCACCACATTTGGTCCACGAACCTGTCTGCCACCCTTGCCTTGGAGGCTTTTTCCTTTGCTTTTGTGTAAATGCATGTGGTTGGCGAGAAGATCCATAATTGTCAAGTTGAGTGTGGATAAGACTTTTTTTCGGTTTGTAGCTCCTTCATTTGCTTCTTCACACGGGGATGTAATACGTGCCTGAATTACCTATATGGCTGTAAAATACGTGCTTGTCTGAAGTGTGCAATATGTGCTTGTCGAACTGTTCCCCGTTACGTTGCGTCCTTTCCCTTCTTTAAGTTCCATCATATAGAAATATAGAGGGTGTAAGCACCCGGTAAGAATCACGTCCGTCCGAGGAGGCGAGTAACACGCTTGGTTATCACTGAGCATGGAACGGACGGCTTAAGCGGTTCGTTGTCCTACGGCCGGCACGCGAGGTACCGAATCGCCGGTTAACCTACCCGCGCAGGTATTAGTGACATATAATTGGCCAACAACCCTATCCTGCGCGGACATGGCCGCTTGGCACGATTGGTGGTGGGGTCGCAAAGAGCTCCACCGTGACGCTCTGGCGGTAGTCTCCACAAACCACGGAGAGATTGTGTCCGTTCCGGTGGGCGTACAACGGCGCGATTTGAGTTTACGTGGACGATGCGGCACGCCCGGCGGACCGCAAATTCCGTAAATATATATATATTTTTTATATTGTTTTGTAATAAAAAGATTCAAAAGTCTCTCTCTCCTCTCTTCTCTCTCATATACTCTCCTCTATCTCTCTCTCTCGTCTCTTCTCTTCTATTTATATCTCTCTCTCTCTCGTCCAAATCATCAAGACAGCTGTTTCACCACCATTCTCAGATCATCCCCATTCAAGAATCCAGCGATCATCCGGCACATGCTCCCAACACTGGACCTTGACCTGACCGCATTCAAAACCATGATCTTTTCTACCCCCATCAACCCCTCTCCGCATCCGCTTCAAGAAACAAGCACAACCCCCAGACTTTTTATATGGCCCCTTCCAAATTCCAGTTGTTTCTTCCTGAGAGTTTGCTAACTGAATCCATCTGTCCACCCCATGCCTCCTTCTCTACATCTAATTCCTCTCACACCCATTATTGTCCAAGCCTCCATGCTGTTTATCCTTCACTTTGTTGTTGGTGTTCTCCCTACACGTAGCTCTCCACTGTCTTTTGTTCTGTATGCATCCTGATCCATTTCGTGTTTTAACTTTCGATGATCCCTTTGACTCTTTATACAAAATAAGCCCATAACAGCCATTGCTATTTAATAACAGTACTTAACTCAAGCAACTCTGATCTCCACAACAGACAGTCAATTTATAATTGCCTCTCCCTTGTTCAATAGTTCACATCAATTATATAAAGTAATCGCAACATATAGAATTCATTAAAGGAAAATAGTTTTGTCAATATGGAGTTCCTCTATTTCTTTCAAAAGATTATTCTTGTTATTTTCATCATGAAAGATATTTTCAACATCATGGTTACTATTTTTGGTTTGGCAAAAAATGTATAAATTTGGGCAAAAAATACATCCAAATATCATAATGAAGGAAATCACTGCACATAAATTTTTTGCGGGAAAAGCTTTCCCTGGTGCTGCTGTAGCTGGAACAACTACAAGAAACACCAGCATCGAAAACAAGATGCCAAAGCCAAATGAACCTCGCTTCAACTCGACTGTGTCCGAAATTATTTGTGCTTTCAACAGCAAAAGCAATAGGGTAATAATTGTGAATAATCCCAGATAGACAAATGCACAGAACAACCCACATCGATGAAGGTTCCACTCACACCTCCAAATGATGTTTGCCACATGGGCAGTAACATTGAATGTTGCTTGAGGTTCCCAATAATTATCCACAATTATACAAAAAGCTATTTGTGAAATGAAACGACAGTTTGCAGATATGCGTTTAAGATGAAATTGATGTTTCATCCTGAGAAGACCAAGAGCAAAAACAATTCTGTGAAATTGCGAAGGGTTAATTATAGACATCAACACTATTCTTAGTTTACAGGAGTATCACACATTTCCTTTCATGGGCGCATTTGACTGATCCATTGATTTTCCAACTTGGGCTATAACCCTTCTTAAAAAAGTAGAGATATTTTATAAAGATGGCCTCACTAATTTGTTCATGCTGTCCTTCCCAGATCATCTCTTCATACTTCTCTTCTTCCATTTCTCTGAAAGATTTCAAGCTACTCCTAGTCAACCTTGATCTCACGAAAAATAACACACTGATTTACATGTTGCACAGTAAAGAAAGATTTTACATACGTTACATTTGACTGAGATGAAATCACTGAGTACACAGATCAACAGATGTTGGTTATCATATGCATTTGTGATTGGCAGAGAATTTGGAGCTTCTGGGCTTTCCGTCAAATTTGAATTTATGGTGAGTTGACACATTATTTTGAGTGGCACTGTCACATTTTATCAACAAGGTTAAGTCCTGTCATCTCAAGTTTTATTGGTGGACAAAGCTGCAATCCGAAAAATCTGCCTTGTGGAATAACTTCACCGTTCCACATATTTCCTCCATTTGAACTCATTGAAACAAGCTTACTTCTTGAAATTTACATATTAAACAGGAGGCGAGCAATTTCTTCATGCTAACCCACGGCGATTGTATAACAATGTAATGTTTTTTCACCACTTTTCCACAAATTGAATTATCTACCACCTGAAACTTCATCTCCTTTTATCTGCGAGCACCTTTCTTCATTTGTGCTACTCCACATGATTTTGTCCCATTTCACTTCTCTTTCTTCTACTTCTTCTTGCAGATGAAAAAATGGATTGCGCTAAAGTTTAATGTCCAGGTTCTGCAGCCATGTGGCCTACCTCAGGGGTGAATTGGTGAAGAGCTAAAAGTCCTCCCAATAACTCCACAAGGACAAGTGGCGACATGATGTGCGCATGTCTGATCCTCAAGTCATTTTAGCCTCATTCTCCATCGTGGAGGGTACTACTGCAATGGCCTGTCCAGTGCGGAGCTGTTGAGGGCTGTCCATTTCCCACGTGGAGTGTGAAACTGGGTGAGGAATGGTTGGATCATGTGAGGTCAGGTTAGTATGGGAGCTTGCGCCGGAACAGCGCGTCGATGCATCCACTTTCTGCCGGTACTCCAGGGCCTCCATCTGGCAATCAACCATGCAGATGCCTGGCCATCCCCATCCTTGAGATGCCGATACAACCTGCTGCAATCACGGGGCACATGGTTGGCCATTGGCCTTATCCACTCATGAGGCTCCTCGCTGAGAGAATCTGTTTAGCAGGATCAAGCATCAGAAAATGAGCCACATGTCCATTCAGCAAAGCTGATGCTCATTGACTATGCAGGTAACAAATCTCATTTGAGTCTCTCTCAGCAACCATCGTTAGACACAAAGTCCGAAAGTGATAGCCAAGGATTCTCTGAAGAGACCTGATCGCAAAGGAATTAAGTCTCCATCTCAGATCCTGGTCAGAGTCCAAGACTGAACACCAAGAAACTGAAGGCTCAGACTTTTGCCTCCTACACAGGTAAGACAGCGCCACACCCATGACCAAGTGTGTCTATGACCCCAGGCCTGATAGAGATGTCTATTGACCTCTGGTCACAGCCAAGAGAGATGAATATCACTGCAAGGCAAGTTGGATTGATACCAACATTGTCACACACTAACAGGTCAGACAACAAAGCAGCATCATTATGTAACGAAAGCCTGGTTCTTAATATGACCCAGGAAACCTGTAATCCCAGTGGCTCTGACCCTCATTCAGCACCCTCGAGGGCTCCCAAAAGGAATCCAGAGTCTTCACAAAGAGAAACTGCATCATATGCAAAATCAATGGTCAGAGATCTTGACATTCCCAAACGATGCACTGCAAGCTTGATCTCTCCAACATCCTCCCCAGAATAGAGTCCATACAACGCTGAAAAAGTGTGGGGCCAGTACAACCCCCTGATGAACTCCATTAACATTGAAATAAGTCGAGATGGCAGCACCACATCTCACAGTACTCTCAATACCAAGTCAATTGCATGCGTGGGACTGTGAAAAGGGTGGAGTAATTGTTGATCATGTCAGGTCAGGTTGTATGGGAGCTTGCGCCGGAACAGTGCATCGCTGCATCACTTTCTGCGGTACTCCAGGGGGCCTCCATCTGGCATCAACAGGCAGACGCTGGCAACCCATCTCCTTCAGATGCGATCAACCTGCGCAACCACGAGGCACGTGGTCATCCCATTGGCCTCCTCACTCATGAGGCTCCTCGCTGAGAGAATCTGGTGACAGATCAAGCATCAGGAAAACGAGCCACATGTCTCATACACACGCTGAGCTCACGGACTATGCAGGTAAAAATCTCAATTGAGTCTCTCTCAGAAGCCGCTCGTTGGACACAAAGTCTGAACAGTGATGGCCAAGGATTCTCTGAAGAGAAGTCCAAAGGAATTAAGTCTCCGTCTCAGATCCCTGGTCGAGTCCAAGAATGGAAGCACCAATAAACTGAAGGCTCAGACTTTCGCCTCCTGCACAGGTAACAACAGCGCCACAACCCATGCTCCAGTGTGTCCATGACTCCCGAGGCCTGACAGATGTCTGTTGACCTCTGGCTCACAGCAGCAGAGAGATGAATATCACTGCCAAGTAAGTGATCTCAGTGACCTCACATTCTCACACAAACAGGTACAGACAGATAGCAGCATCATTATTTCAATGAAAGCCTTGAGCTTAGTTTTGCCCAGGATACCGTAAACCCAGTGGCTTGACTCCTCATTCAGCACCGTGAGGCCCCCAGAAATATCCAGAGTCTTCGCAAAGATGACTGCATCATCTGCAAATAGGTCAGAGATCTTGACATTCCAAACGATGCACTGCAGCTTGATCTCTCCGACATCCTCCCCAGAATATAGTAATACAAACGCTGAAAGTTGAGGCAGTAACACGATGAACTCCATTAACAAATTGAAATAAGTCGGAGATGGCAACACAATCTCACAGCAATCTCAATATACAGAGTCAATTGCCTGCCATGGGAGTGTGAAAATGGGTGGAGAATTTTTGGATCATGTCAGGTCACATCAGGTGTTTAGCATGTGCAGCACAGTCGCTGCATCACTTCTGCGGTACCCAGGACCTCCATCTGGCATCCACAGGCAGATGCCTGACCCATCCCATCTCCTTGAACACCTCCGTAGTCACAGAGGCATCCGGCTCATCTGCACAGTTAGATCCTAGGTTTTCTCAGAGGGTGAACTGAAGTGTATCATACCTGCTGGCTAACATGCTATGGAAATCATCATGCCAGGGTTACAATGAATCCAGGTATGGAACGTCCACAGAAGATGTCACTTGGATCTTCCCTTGAGTGCCTAACACAATGACTTGCAGCACTCAAGGTGAAGAAAGTCTACACAGAGAGCAAAGTAATATTTCTAGCTGGCTTCTAGGCTCATGAAACATGTTGACAGAAAACTCCTCTGAAATTACCTTCATCTCTTTGGCTTTACATGATGTATTTGCAATCACAAAGTATTAGTACTGCAAGTGATCTTTGTGTAAGTCCTTCCAGAAAGAATGCAATGAAAATGAAAGAAAAATTCATAAATGCTGGTTGTTCGGAGAGAAATGATTTGGGAAGTTTTGAACTGATTTGATCATACAGAATGTTATTGTGAACAAAAGGAGAAGTAGAAGATAAATGAACTTGTCAAATAATGGATAATTTTTTTTACATTTACCTTGAAACATTTGCAAAGTCAAAGTGAGCACAGATCAATGGTCAGTGTAAGGAACACAATGTTTGTGGTGTTCTTAGTTTGCAGATCAAGTCGATGGAGGTCCACACAACTTACTGGCAATGCAGCCCAGAGTGACACGAACAGTATCCAATGTTTGTGGGTTTGAGTTTTCAACATTGTGGCGTTTTCTGCACAAATATAAAATAAGAGCAACAACAAGGAATATTCACAACCCAAGGAGCATTAAAGTGAGCAAGGTATACCAGCGGAAAAAGCCAGGAACTCCTTTGGCTTGGGACACACACATTGCTCCTCTCACTGACCACATATCTTGTGAACTCTGCATTCATACGAGTCTTTAAAAAAATAACAGGTACAGTAAATTCATTATTTTCGAACATGAACATTCATACAAATATATTTTAACCATTCGATTAAACTTACAAACTGTAAAGTTAGAGAAGTTCTATAGCAGTGCAAGGGTATGCAATCAAAGCAGCAAATTGGTTTCCCTTTCATTGCAACTTTCGAGTTTCCTGTGGCAGGTTTGCTGACACAAACTCAGAATCTGAAAGAATGTGACTGATATTATTTCCCAAGCTCATGGATTATCATCAAGTTATTACATCAGCCAATTAAATAGAGGTAAGAAGTCTTTATTTATATAGGTGTGTGTGGATAATGGCAGAATTTTTTTACAGAGTGTATTGTATCTTATTCAATTTTAAGTCTATCAATTTCTCACCTGAACAGATCAGTGCCTCCAAAGTATTCACACCCTCGACTTTGTTACATTTGTTGTTGTTACAGCATGAATTTAAAATGGATTAATTTTTTAAAAAATTGGCACCGATCTCCACAAATAACCCATAATGACAAAGTGAAAAACATGTTTTTTCGAAATTTCGTACAATATCTATCTATAATTCAGCAATCTGTCTGTGTGTTGTGTGTGTGTGTGTGTGGTTGTGTGTGTGTGTGTGTGGTGTGTGTTGTGTGTGTCTGTGTGTTGTGTGTTGTGTGACCGCTGTTTCTCGACAACCGCTGGTCATCTAATTGAAACTTGCCATATACATAGAGGGACCTGACTGGCCTTTTCAAGGTTGATATTAATCGGACAAGTGCTTCCAAGTTATGGCATTTATTTACCAACAATGACATACACGTTGTTGCGTGGGCGTGGCGATGGGGAATGTAAGCTCAGCCGCGTTCCCATTACGGGTTACAACGTACGACTTCCGGAGAGTGATACTTCGTGTACTATCTATATTCAGCATGTGTGTGTGTGTGTGTGGTGTGTTGTGTGTGTGTGTGTGTGTGTGTCTGTGACGCGTTTCTCGAAACGCTGGTCCGATCTAATTGAAACTTCAGATATAAATTGCTGGGGACCTGAGGATGTGCCTTTTCAAGGTTTGATATTAATCGATAAGTGCTTCCCAAGTTATGGCCATTTATTACCAAACCAATGACAACACACGTTGTTGCGTGGGCGTGGCCGATGGGAAGGGAAGCTCCGCGTTCCCATTACGGGTTACAACGTACGGACTTCCGGAGAGTGAATGACTTCGTGTATTCTAATAATTTCTCGATTTCTTATGCGCATTTATAGATAAACACAATGCCGCAAGTTATGATCGTTTTCATATGAGACGGTGCATAAATTTCGGTAACATCAGAGTGTGGTAATGCTCCCGAACCAGGAAGTAATTTTCTTTCTTCTCTCTTCTCTTCTCTTTTGTTTTCCTTGCGAGACCTTGCGAAAAGGCAAAATACGTTGGTGCAAATTGAATAATTGGCCATTAAACTAAATTGTGAGTCATCGTAACTGTGATATCGAACTTCCGCGCCACCCACGTACGGGCACGCGAGAGCGAAGAAACGGCCTTGTGGTTGTTGTTTTTTGCTCGCGGTTTATATATTTATCTATTAATTTTTTTTTTTTTTTTACGGGCAGCCGCGTTCCCCATTACGGTTACAACGTACGGGCTTCCGGAATAATGATGTCTTCGTGTATTCTAATAATTTCTCGATTTATGCGCATTTATAAGATAAACACAATGCCCAAGTTATGATCGTTTCATATTAGACGGTGCATAAATTTTGTAACATCAGAGTGCTGGTATGCTCCGAAGCAGGAAGTAAATTATTTTTTGCACTATTTTTTTTCTCCTCTTTCCTCTTCTCTTTGTGTTTTTCTTTGCGATAAAGGCAAAATCAATCAAGCGATCTAATTGTGGATTGGATGTGAACATTCATTTGGGCACGACACCTTCGCATAGTGATGAATTACTGTATTCTAATAATTCTCGATTCTTTATGCGCATTTATAGATAACATGCCCCAATCCAGTCGTCGTTTACGAGAGAAGGACCTGTGTGGTTGTTGTTCTGGCACGCGGTTTGAAAGTTTTTTTTTTTTTGCATGTATGGCCACGCACGTACGGGCAACGTGGAGAGCGAAGGAACGGCTGTTAGTTGTTTCTGGCATGCGGTTTGAAAGTTTTTGTTTTGTTTTGTTTGCACCTACGGGCACGACCTACGGGCACGCACCTACGGGCATGCACTAGTAAAATATGAATAGCTGAAATATCTTGCGTCAATAAGTATTCAATCCCCTGAGTCAATAATTTGAGAGCGCCACTTGGCAGCGAATGCAGGTAGAGTCTTCTTTGGTATGTCTATAAACTTTGCACTCAGAGATTTGGGATTTTTCACATTCTTCCTTGCAGATTTGCTCAAGCTCTGTCAAGTTGGATGGGGAGTGTCAGTGAAAAGCAATTTCAAGTCTTTAATTTTCACAGATTATCAATGGGATTCAAGTCTGGGTTTTGGCTGGGCCACTCAAGGACTTTCACATTCTTGTTCCTTAGCTTCCAGTTGCTTTGGCTTGTATGCTTGGCATCATTGTCTGTTGGAATACAAATCATCATCACAGTCTCAGGTCTTTTGCACTCGAAGAAGGTTCTCTTCAAGGATTTGCCTGTATTCTCGCTTCATTCATTATTCCCTTATCCTTTCCAGCATGATGCTGGCACAGCTGCTTCCGGTAAGGATGATGTTAGATGGGTGATGAGCTGCATCGGTTTCTGCCAGATGTAGTGTTTTGCATTCATGCCAAGAGTTCAATTTTTGTCTCATCAAGGTGACAGAATTTTTTTCCTCATGCTCAAAGAGTCTTTTTACATGCTTTTGGCAACACCAGGGCATGCTGTCCATGCCACCTTTTTCTCAAGAGTGCTTCTGTCTGGCCACTCTCACATAAAGCCTAGATTTATGAATGCTGCCAGAATCTGTTGTCCTTCCGGTAGGTTCTTCCATCTCAGCCAAGGATCTCTGTAGTTCTGTCAGAGTAATCATTGGGTTCTTTCTCACTCCTTGTCAAACGTTCTTCTTGCCCATTGCTCAATTTGGTCGGACAGCCAGCTTTTAGGAAGTGTCTGGATAGTTCCATATTTTCTTTAAATTTCCTAATGATGGAGTTACTCACTCACTCACTCATAACTCACTGAGCTATTGGGAACTTTCAACACACCTAGAAATTGTATTATACCCTTCCCAGATCTGTGCCTCCTCACAATTCTATCTCAGAGTTCTACGTACAGTTCTTTTGGACTTTATGGTAGATTTTCTGCTCTGACAACTGTAACACCTTATATAGAAAGGTATGATTCTTTCTAAATCATATTCAATCAATTGAATTGGCCAAGGTGGACTCCAACCAAGTTGTAGAGACATCGCAAGGATGATGAAAGGAAATTTGATGCACCTGAGCTCAGTTTGGAGTGTCATAGCAAAGGGGATGAATACTTATTGATGCAAGATATTTCAGCTTTTCTTTTCAATAAATTTGAAAAGAAAAGGGCACTCCGTAGGGCACATACTCTGCCACATAATGCCTGATCCACGAGAACATATAAGGCCCATTGCATTTTTGAACTAGAAGGGCAGTCAATAGAGCACATACCTCCACCACGTAATGCCTGATCC
>CM068953.1:148164535-148178162 GCA_035128595.1 Eptatretus atami
AAAATAGAGAGAGATTCTTCCAGTTTGGAAGGGATTTCCATGGACATAGCATGAAAAGATCACAGCCTGCTTTAATGATCAACTTCACTCAGCTCGGATGTCATAAACCGTCCATTGCCTCTCTGCTTTTCTTCATCTTGCAGAGCTTGCTTAGCAAAGTTGGTTTGCTAAACCCAAAAATTGCAGACACTGTACGCAGCCAGAGAGCCTGTGAAGAACATGAGATACTTGATGTATCTCTGGAGGGGCTTGGATCTTTCGCATGTAGGATGTTTCTTTGGCTGTCGTGAGGAAGATCGGATGGTTGCAACATGATGAATCAGCATAACCAGGAGTCTCTGTGTCCTCAGCCTCACTCGACAGGGGATCTCTGCCTCATCTGGAGCTGGCGGACGATGGAGGATGTCGGATCATCGGAGCCAATTGCTGTACACTGATTCATCTACTAAAATTGTTTCTCGCAGGAGCAGAACGAGCTGGGCTTTGTGTTCTGTTAATCGAGGAAATTTTCTCTTGCAAATGATTTTTGAGATCCAAGACAAAGCTGATGTACAGCAATGCATTTTGTTCGTCTCAAGTGGTCATGGTCCTTGGTGGAGCTGCCATATCCGTCAAGGTGGATATACTTCTCGACGGTACTGTACTAATCTGTTTTACACCAATGGTATCTCACTTGCTTTCTTCTCCGTTGTTCCAGTCCTCATTTAGTCTCCTCCCGATCAAGCGCCCGTAAAACATAAAAAAAAAAACATTGACCACAGCTCAGAATGTGATAAAATCCCGTGGGTGGCTTTATTGGAGATTTTGAGAGCATATGCTTTTCATGCCAGAACCAGCCACAGATGAAACACCTCAAGCCGTTCAGATCAATCTTGGTCCATGCTGTCCTAAAAATAAGACATTTTTTGTAAACACAGACAGGACATGAATTTTGACACAAAACAACAGACACACATACAGTGATGTGTTTTAATTAATAAGTCCAGTCTAACGTTGAATATATTCAACTTCTATTGAGTCCGGTAAAATAATTTTAGCTAAAGCTCTTAGCTAACGTCAGCTAACAAGATAATTCTCCTGACCATGAGCACAAGTTAACCAACAATATCGCATGGTTTCAAAAATGTTGTATGCTGTTTCAGCACAATTTGAACAATCTGAATAATTGAGCCAAATTACCGCAAAACAACAGTCTGAGATATCTAAAATGTATCATGTAATATTTACGGCCAGGGATTTTATTTTTCCTCAATCTAATGGTTGGAATCAATTCAACACCACAAAAATACCCCAGATAGACACCTCACAAGTCATATTGGCAAAAGTTAATTTTTCCGATTTTTTCGCACAGGCCACTGACACCCGAACTTTGGCTCCACAGAATTTTCCACAAGGCATTTGGGTTTGGCAAAAATATTGATAGGTGTAGTAGACCCAAGATGAACTATCGTCAGGAAGAAATTTTTGGAAGCAATCTTTCACAGATGGTCAATACACTTTGCTAAATTCTAACTATTAAAAAGTTGTGGAACGGATTCGGCGGAAACTTGGTGGAGAGGTTGGGTGTGTGGCAGGACAAAGTGTTTCGATTTTGGTGAAGATCAGTTCTGGATCTGGATTGAGAATTATTTAATTTTAAAGTGATCTCACCATTGAGAGTTGGGCCAAAAACGATATATACTGTAGAGCATGATATTTAACGTCCCTACTAAAGGTAAAGGAGGTTATATTTCACCCTTTCTGTTCTGTTTGTCTGTCTGTTTGTCTGTCTGTTTGTCTGTCTGGTTTGTGTACAGAATTCTCAAAAAGTTTGGACGTATCCGGATGAATTGGTGGATTTCCGGTGAAATTTGGGTGTGTGACAAGGAAGAATGTTTCAATTTTGGTGAATATCCGGATACCGGATCCGACTACAGAATTTTTTTTATTTTGATTCTTCCCATTGAGAGATGGCTAAAATGATATATAGCACGACATCTCAAAAAAGTTGTTGACAGATTCGGAGAAACGTGGTGGAAAGGTTGGGTGTGTCGCAGAAGAAATGATATCGATTTTGGTGAGATCCGACCGGACTTGGATACGAGAATATTTCATTTTTGAATTGATTCCTTCACGCTTTGAGAGATAGGGCCAAAAACGACATGTACCTGGTATAGCCGTGGTATTTCATAATGTATTGTGCCCTATTATGTTGTGGGATCAAGCATTACGTGGTGGAGGTATGGTGCTCACTGACTGCCCTTCTTGTAAAAATGCAATGGGCTTAAATGTTCTCGTGGATCAGGCATTATGTGGAGAGTATGTGCCTCGGAGTGCCCGTCTATTTACAAATTTATTGATAGAAAAGCTGAATATCTGCATCAATAAGATTCATCCCCTTTACTATGAACACTCCAACTGGCTCAGGTGCATCAAATTTCCTTTCATCATCCTTGTGATGTCTCTACAACTTGTTGGAGTCAAGCTTGGCCAATTCATTGATTGGATATGATTTAAAAGAATATACCTTCTATATAAGGTGTTACAGTTGTCAGTGCTGTCAGAGCGAGAAAATCTACCATAAAGTGCAAAGAACTGTACGTAGAACTCTGAGATGAAATTGTGGAGGTGGATAGATTGGGGAAGGGTATAAGACAGTTTCTAGAGGTGTTGAAAGTTCCAATAGCTCAGGAGTAAGCTCCATCATTAGGAAAATTTAAAGAATATTGAACTATCCAGACACTTCCTAGAGCTGGCTGTCCAAACATTGAGCAATAGGGCAAGAAGAACTGACAAGGATGGTGAAAAAGAACCAATGATTACTCTGAAGAACTATCAGAGATCCTGCTGAGATGGGAGAACTACCGGAGGACAACAGACTCTGGCAGCCTTCATAAATCTAGCTTTATGTGAGAGTGGCCAGACAGAAGACACTTCTTGAGAAAAGGTGCATGACAGCATGCCTGTGTTTGCCAAAAGGCATGTAAAAGATTTTGAGGCATGAGGGAAAAAAATTCTGTCACTGATGAGAACAAAAATTGAACTCTTTGGCATGAATGCAAAAACTACATTGGCAGATAAGCGAGTTGCAGCCATCACATCTACATCATCCTTACCGTGAGCAGGTGGTGCCAGCATCATGCTGGAAAGGATAGAGGAATTAATGAATGAAGTGAAAATACAGGCAAATCCTTGAAGAGAACCTCTTCAGAGTCAAAGACCTGAGACTGTGATATGATTTGTTATTCCAACAGGACATGATGCAAGCATAAGCAAAGCTAAACTGGAATGCTAAGGAACAATAAAGAATGTGAAAGTCTTGAGTGGCCCACCAAAACCAGACTTAATCCATTGATAATCTGTGAAAATTAAAGACTTGAAGATTGCTGTTCACTGACACTCCCATCCAAGCTGACAGACTGAGCAAATCTGCGAGGAAGAATGTGAAAAAATCCCAAAATCTAGATTAGTAAGACATGTAAGTGACATTTGACTTCAAATCGTGATGGCAAAGGTCTCCCTTTGGCATGGAGTTCCTTAAGGGTCCTAGAAACAAATTTTTCAAAGACACAGTCTATTCAAAATCCAAGATGGCCGCGTCGACCATTTTGGAAAACATGGCGCCAGCTCAGAACAGTTTGTCATAGAAACCATTATGATACATTGTTTTCTTAACTCACTTGAGGTCCTGAATTCATTTCCGGTGACAATTTTGCTTTCTGGATGGATTTATAGGTCAAATCATAGACAAAATACATAATGTTACATTTTTTCTAAAATTATGAGAAAAAAAAAATTGTGAGAACGAGACATGACTTTAACATGTCTATATAATGATGGTTAGGGAGACCCAACTCAGAATGGTTTTCTCTGCTGAATTTAACTACACATGAGTTAGTCACATAATGTATTCTATGTTATGTACCTTTAATTTTAATTTTTTACTTTCAGATATCAAAGTGACTAATCCAAATGAGTTCCGATACTGTGAGTATGCAGCCTTCCATGATGGACTGGAGCTATGTTTTTATAGTAATCAGACGAGACTATAATCCAACTTCGGATCCTCATCTTTTTGTAAATTGAGAAACAATCCTGAAAGACTTTCAGCACTTACACAGGTTGTGACATATCGGAACTCATGAATTAGGTGAGCTGGCTGATTTTATATTCGTAGAGAATCTGGTGACAGTGATACTCAGAATATAGTGCAGCTGAGATGTCAATATGTGTGTGGCACAAAGTGCAGGAAAGCTGTCGCAATCAGAAGTGCAGAGCCGCAGGAATAACATCAGGACAAGCGTCCTTTAGCTGGTAAAAACTCGTGCAGCCAGGTCAGTCACACAGACATACCTCTACATTTTGAAGCGAACCAGTTGCAACTACCGTGTCCTTTTGTGATGAAGTGGGCAAACAAGAAAGAGCTCACAAAAGCTGCTACACTTGGACTTGATAAAAAGAATCAATGATGTGCTCAGCGTGTTGGGCGACAACGCCTGTTGTCTAAACTGTCGCGCTGTGACTTGATCGGTATAATGCCACTATCATGTGCGTGCTGACTCGGCTGTATAGGAAAGTGGAGACGGTCGGTGTGACATAACCGTAGTCATTAAACGCAGGTGATGCGAGCACATGTTTCAATGAGTACTTGACTTATTAAAATACGGGTTTAGGGAGTGCTAGCAATGGCTCACTTGACGACCTTTAATGATAAGATATTGCTGCTCTCGGTTCCGCATCAATGGCAATCAACACGCCTTAGAGAGGACATTGAGCGAAATGATCCTGACATCAAGGCAGTAAAGATTACCGATGCTGGTCTCTTGTTTTCGACATGACTATCCAAAGCTATAGTTTATATGAAAGACAATAATCAACTGAAGTCTCCACCTGCCCAAAGCATCCAAGATCCTCCGTCGAGAATTAGCTTCAAATGCGGCAAGCTTAACGGTTCCCTTCTCCCTATCTGAAGCTGAATCAATCCACCCTTGCGTTCATTCTGACATGCTTCTTGATGGACCATCTAATCGATCAGCCACTCCTGGATGCTAAGAAGTCCAAGGTTTGCACATCAATGGGCAGAAGATCACTCAACTCAGTTGCTGCAGATCCAAGAACGTGACAGCGTTCCACGTCACAACAAGATAGGAAACACAGCTTCGATGTATATAGGCATGAAAAGTACATCTTCAAACTGGCCGTGAATTCTAATCGAGATTTCATCAGAAGGGTTGTGCATCTCGTATGACCATTGAGAGTGCTTAGTACAGATATTGCGATTCATCATTGTTCACTGGGAGCAGGTTGGTGTGGTGGCCCCACCCTCAGGCAGTTAAATCACGTTTTCACCACAGGCGGTTTTGACAACATTGACAATATCTCTTACGACGGCACATCAGCCCTCCATGAACTGCATCAGCATTCACAGCATTTCTCGTCCAGACAACACAACAGTTTGCGATCTAATGAGATCCTCATCCAGATGAATGGGAGAAGACTGTGGGCCTCCATTTGCAAGTGAAGACTGATGTACAGCTCCATGTAGTGCTGCGTGCAGAAGAAGCGATGTATCTTCTCTCAAATGGTCAAGGTTCATGCGCCACAATGGCAGGATGTACCAGGACATGAAGAGGAGAAGAGGGAAGAACTTGTGTATTAGACATGTGCGATGATAAGCTAATTACCTCAAATTTTTCCTCTGGATGTGAAAAACATAAAATTTGTTATAATTTGTATTATTTTTTGGATTTCCTTTAAATGCATTGAAATGCATAGCTGATCGGAATGAATTCACGACCTCAATTTAGCTAGATAAAAATGTGTATACTAGTTTTCTTGACAAATGGTTTCATGACTATGATGGGCCCATGTTTTCAAAATGGTCGATGGCGGCTCTTGGATTTTGAGATATGAAATGTGTGTCTTTGGATAAATTTGTTTCTATGACCAAAGGAACTTCCATGCCAAGGGGACATTTGCATCATGATTTGGAAGTCACACCCTGTTTGTGCTTAACATTCTTATAGAAATGTGCAAAGTTTATAGACAAACCAAAGAAGATCGTACCTGCATTCGCTGCCAGTGGTGCTTCCTCAAAGTATTGACTCAGGATTTGAATACTTATTGACGCAAGAAATTTCAGCTTTCATATTTTATGAATTTGTCGAAATTCTAAAAACATGTTTCACTTTGCATTATGGGTTATTTTGTGAGATCGGTGACAATTTTTTTTAAAATTTAAACCTTTTAAATTCTGCTGTGACACAGAACAAAATGTAACAAAAGTCGAAGGGTGTGAATACTTTGAGGCAACGTAATCTGTTCAGGTTGCGAAATTGAAACACTTAAAATAGAATAGAATAAATTACACTCTGTAAAAAATTTCTGCCATTATCCCACCACACTATATAAATAAGCACTTCTTCTCTTACCTGTATTTAATGTGGCTGATGTATATAACTGTGAATGATAACCTTAGCTGGGAGATTAAATCAGTCAATTCTTTCAGATTCCTGAGTTGTGTGCGCAAACCGTGCCAACCAGGAACTCGGAAAGTTGCAATGAAAGGGACCAATTTGTCTGCTTTGATTGCATCACCTGATGCAAGAACCTCTCTACTTTACAGGTTTAAAGTTTATCGAATGGGGAAAATATTATATTTTGTATGAATGTTTCATGTTCGAGAATAAAGAATTTAACTGTATCCTGTTATTTTTTAAAGATCGTAGAATGCCAGAGGTGTCCCAAAGACATGTGGTCAGTAGAAGAGCAATGTGTGTGTCCCAATGCAAAGGAGTCCTGTCTTTTCCGACCCCGCTGGCAATTACTTACTCCTTTAATGCTCTGGGTTGTAATATTCCTGTTTGTTGCTCTTATTTTATATTTGGGCAGTAAACACGCACAATTTGAAAACTCAAACCACAAAACATTGGATTACTGGTTAGTGTCATCTGGGCTGCATTGCAGTAACCTGTTGTATGTGGGACCTCCATCGGACTTGATCTGCAAACTAAGAGACACACAAACATTTGTCTTACCGACATTGGATCTGTGCTCACGTTTGACTTTGCAAATGTTCAGGTAAATGTAAAAAAATATGCTTATTTGACAAGTTCATTAATCTTCTACTTCTCTTTGTTCACAATAACATTCTTGATGATAAATGCTGTTCAAAACTTTCCCAAAATCATTTTCTCTTCGAACAACCAGCATTTATTTGAATTTTTTCTTTCATTTACATTGTATTCAGTTCCTGGAGACTTTACAAAAGATAACTGCCAGTATAATACTTTGTGCTGCAAATACAGTCATGAAAGCCAAAGAGATGAAGGGTAATTTCAAGGAGTTTTCTGGTCAAATGGTTTCATGAGCAGCAGAATCTGAGAAATATACTTTACTCTCTGTGTAGACTTTGTCTCACCTTGGTGCTGCAAGTTCATTGTAGTAGGCACTCAAGGGAAGATCCAGGTGACGTCTTCTGTTGACGTTCCATACCTGGATTCATTGTAATTTGAGCATGATGATTCATGCACTGTTAGCCGAGCAGTAGTGATACACTTCAGTTCACCCTCTTAGAAAACTTGGATCACTGGGCAATGGAGGCCGATGCATCTGTGACTACGGAGGAGTTTAAGGAGATGGGGACGGGTCAGGCTCTGCTGTGGGATGCCAAGATGGAGGCCCCTGGTGTACCGGCAGAAAGGTAGATGCAGCGACGTGCTGCTCTGCAGCATGCCAAGACACCAGACTGACCTGACAGGATCCACAATCCTGCCACCCATTTTCACACTCCATGCAGGCAATTGACTCTGATATTGAGAGTTCTGTGAGATTTGGTGCTGCATCGGTCTGACTTATTTCAAGTTGTTAATGTATGTTCATCAGGGTGTGTTTCTGGCCTCACAACTTTCAGCGTTTGTATGACTTCGATTCTGGGGGAGGCATGTAAGAGAGATAAGCTGCGTGCTCGTTTTGGAATTCAATTCTCTGCGTGATTTTGCGGATGATGCAGTCTTCTTTACGAAGACTCTGATATCCTTGGGGGCCACAAGGTTGCTGATGAGGAGCCACAGCACTGGGAATTACGGGTTTCCCTGGGTCAAAACTCTAAGATCAGCTTTCATTGAGATCATGGATGCTGCTATTCTTGTCTGTACCTGTTTTGTGGTGAGAATTTTGAGGTCACTGAAGAATCACTTACATTGGCAGTGATATCATCTCTCTGCTGCGTGTAGCCAGAGCTCAACAGACATCTCTGTCAGGCTGGGGAGTCATGGACACCTGAGCATGGTGTTGGCGCTGTCTAATGTGTAGGAGGGCAAAAGTCTTGAGCCTTCAGTTATGGTGCTCCATTCTTTTTTGACTCTGACTCAGGGATTGAGAGCGGAGACTTAATTCCTTTGGGACCGGTCTTCAAGATCCTTGGCTATCACTGTTCAACTTTGTGTCCACGAACTTTTCTGAGAGAGACTCAAATGAGATTTGTTACCTGCAATATCCGTGAGCATCAGCATTGTGTCTGAATGGAAATGTTGTTTCCGTTTTCCTGACGCTGATCCCTGCTCACCAGATTCTCTCAGCGAGGGAGCTCATGATGGAGGAGGCAATGGCGACAAGTGCTTCATGTTGCAGCAGATTGATGGGCATTGAAGGAATGGGGATGGACAGGCATCTGTCCGCTGATGGACAGATGGAGGCCCTGGAGTACTTGGCAAAAGTGGATGCAGCGATGCGCACTGCTCTGGACAACTCCCACACCTACCACTCCTAACATGGATCGCAACATTACTCCACCATTTTCACACTCCCATGCAGGCAATTGATCCAGCATTGAGAGTACTGTGAGATGTGGCGCTGCCATATTCCGACTTATTTCAGTTGTTATGAGTTTCAATCAGGGGTGTGGTATGGGCCCACACTTTGTAAGATTTGTATGGACTCGATTCTGGGGAGGATGTCGGAGAGATCAAGCTGCAGTGCATCATTGGAAATGTCAAGATCTCTGACCTTTGATTTTTGCAGATGATGCAGTCATCTTGCGAAGACTGCGGTTTCCTTTTGGGGGCCCCGTGGTGCTGCTGAGGAGTCAGAGCCATGGGATTTCGGGTTTCCTGGGTCAAAAACTAAGATCAGGCTTTCATTGCATAATGGATGCTGCCTATCTTGTCTGTACCTGTTTGTGTGAGAATTTGAGGTCAATGAAGAGAATCGCTTGCCTTGGCAGGATATTCATCTCTCTGCTGGCTGTGAGCCAGAGGTCCATAGACATCTCTGGCAGGCCTGGGGAGTCATGGACACACTGGATCATGGGGTTGAGCTGTCGTTACCTGTGGTTGGAGGAAAAGTTCTGAGCATTCGTTTCTTGGTGCTTCAGTTTTGACTCTGACCAGGGATCTGAGATGGAGCTTTAATTCGTTTGGGGACCAAGTTCTCTTCAGAGAATCCTTGGCATCATGTTCGGCACTTTGTGTCCAACGTGCGGTTGCGAAGAGACTCAAATGAGAATTTGTTGCCTGCATAGTCAGAGCATCAGCTGCGCTGAATGGACCTGTGGCTATTTTCCTGACGCTGATCCTGCTCATCAGATCTCTCAGCGAGGGAAGCCCTCATGAGTGGATGAGGCAATGGGCCAACCTTGCCTCGTGATGCAGAGGTTTATCGGCATCTCAAGGAGATGGGGATGGCAAGGCATTGCATGGTTGGAATGGCCAGATGGAGGCCCTGGAGTACCTGGCAGAAAGTGGATGCAAGCGCTTGCTGTTCCGGCGCAAGCTCCCCTACCTATCATGACCGACATGATCCAACATTCCTCCTCCAGTTCACACTCCCACGTGGGCAATGGACAGCCTCAACAGGCCTGCACTCCACAGGGCCATTGCAGGAGTACCCTCCCGATGGAGATGGGCGAAGCAACTCTATGACTGTGGAGGAGTTCAAACGATGGAGGCACATCATGTCGCACTGTCCTTGCGGATGTTATCGGGAAGGACTTTTAGCTCTCACCAATTCACTACCCTGAGGCAGGCACATGGCTGCAGAACTGGACATTAAACTTTAGCGCAATCCATTTTTTGTCAATATGCAAGAAAAGACGAAGAAGAAGAAGAAGAAGAAGAAAACAAAAAGAAAGAAGGAAGGAAAAAAAAAGGAGAGGAAGGAAAAGGAAGAAGAAGAAGAAGAAGAAAAGAAGAAGAAGAAGAACGAAAAGCGAAATGGTACAAAATATGTGCATGCAGGCACAAAAATGAGAAGTGTCGAGATAAACGGGGAATGGAGTTTCAGGTGGTAGATAAATTTTAGTGTGGAAGGTGGTGAAACATTACATAGCTATACAATTGCTGTGGTTGGCGCGAAGGAATTGATCGCCTCTCTGTTGTAATTATGTAAATGTCAAGGAGAAGCTTAGTTTCAATGTCAAATGGAGGAATATGTGGAACATGTGAACAGTTATCGGCAGATTTTTCTGGATTGCGGCTTTGTCCCAAGTTAAAACTGAGGATGAAGGACTTAACTTGTTGATAAAATGTGACACACTGCGGCCAGCTTCAAAATATGATCGACCTCACACGACAAATTCAAATTGACGGAAAGACGCAGAAAGCTCGCAAATTCTGCTGCAATGCACAAATGCATCTAATGAATGTTACCATAACTCTAAGTGAATCTGTGTACTCAGTGATTTCATTCTCAGTCAAATGTAATATTAAATCTTTCTTTTAACTGTGGCAAACATGAAAGTCAAGGTGTTTATGTTCTTGTAAGATTCAACAAGAGTTTTGACATAGCTTGAAGATTCTTTCAGAAGAAATGGAAGAGAGAAGTATGATAGGAGAAGAATCGTGGAAGGACACGATGACAATATCAGGGCCAATTTTAAAATATCCCTTTCCTTTTCAAAGGGTTTACTGAGGCTCAAAGTTGGAATATATCCAAATGGGTTCATCAAATGCACGCCTACTGAGGGAAATTGTGTGATACTTGTTAAACTAAATTGAAAGGACAATTATTTAACCCTGTCTGCATTTTCCACGAATGTTTTGCTATTGTTTCATTCTCGATGAAAATCAATTTTCATTTAAACAGCATTATCTCACAATTTCTTGGTCTGTTTCTTTCCATTTCCAATAGCTTTTTGTATAATGTGGATATTATTGGGAAATCTCAGCAACATTCATGTTACTGCCCATGTGGGCATCATCATTTTGGATGTGGTGGACCTCATCAAATGTGGGTTTGGTCTGTGCACTTGTCTATTCTGGGATTATTCACAATTAATACTATGCTTTTGCTGTGAAAGCAGCAAAAGATTCCGACACAGTAGAGTGAAGCGAGGTTCATTTGCTTTGGCATCTTGTTTTCGATGCTTGGTGTTTCTTGCGTTTGTTCTAGCGTAACAGCACGAGGGAAAGTTTTCCACGGCACAAAAAATATGTGCAGTGATTTTCTTCACTTATGGAATATTTGGATGATTTTTGCACATAAATGTTTAGAAAAAAAAAAAAAAACACAAAAACACTGTTTTTCGCCAAACCGAAAATATAACCATGATGTGAAAAATCTTTTATGATTAAAATATCAACAATAATATTTGAAAAGAATAGGAAAATCTATTGACATAAACTTTCTTTCTTTGATGCATTTTCACACTGTGTTGGATTACTTTTTATGAATGAGTGAACTGATTGAACAAGGAAGAGGCTTATAAATTGACTGTCTGCTGTGAGAATCAGAGTGCTTGAATTAATGCACTTGTATTAAAAAATTTTATCAATGGCTTGATATGGGCTTTTGTGTATAAAAAGTCAAGATATTGAAGAGTAAAACACGAAATGGATCAGGATGCTAACAGAACAAAAGGAACAGTGGAGAGCTAGGGTGGGAGACACAACAACAGAGTTGAAAATAAACAGATGGAGGATTTGGACAAATAATCGTGTTGGAGAGGAATATATGTCGGAAGGACGCATGGGGTGGACAGATGGATACAGAAGCAACTCTAGTAAGGAAAAACTGGAATTTGGAAGGGGCCATTAAAATGTCTGGGGTTGTGCTTGTTCTTAAAGGTATGGGGGGGGGCTGACGGGGTAGAAAAAGATCATGGTTTTGAATGGGGCCACGTCAGGTCAGGTATGGGAGATTGCAGGATGATCGCCGATTTGATGGGGATGATCTGAATGGTGGGAAACTGTCTTGATGACTTGGAGGGGAGGGAGAGAGAGAGAGAGAGGCAGACAGACAACAGACAGACAGACAGAGACAGACAGAACCCAAAGAAAAAAAAAGAAAAAAGGAAAAACCCCCCCAAAGAAAATTTAGACAGAAACCGATTTTGACTTTTTCATGTCCTTTTATTACAAAGTATAAAATAAATTTCACAACATTTGGAAACAAGAAACAAAATCAACAACACGCATTTCAGTACCGAAGGCTCTTTCAATATACACTACTCGGTCTGTAAATGAGCACATAAATTATTATTTTACCTGTTAATAAAATTAAGGTTTTTTAACCAATTATTAAAAAACGTTTTTAAGTTTGTTCATACATTTTTAAATCAAGAAGAACTCAAGTTATTCATTTTACAACAGAGCAAAGAACATTATTTTTACACCATTTGTCAACAAAATCCTGCATTCTCCCATATTGCAACAGAAAAGAATCAAGCTGGATGCGGAAACAACTAAGTTCTAAGGTTATAAACAGCAAGAACAAGGCATCGGCAGATTCCTTCTTTTTCCTGACTTATAAATTGCCATTTTTGCTTCAGCACCCAAAACCTGGCCAAACAGTGTCAGATTTCAACTAGAGGAAAAGGGAAACATAAATAAATTTCCAAGGAAAAGAAAGACCATCTTTAAAATAATTCATGCAAAACTGAAAAAGAGGGCAAGTCTTATGCAATCTATATATGCATGACAAAGCTTTCATTGTTTTTCACAAATGGGCACAATTCCAGATCTATTGGAACTTGTGCAATGATATTATAAGGGAGGAATGCAATGCACTAATCTCATTGCAGGTGCCCGAACGTTTTGAAATTGGGGGAGTTTATAAACACTCCATGCAGGAACAAGAGGGGTAGAAGTTGGCAAATGTTCTTCGCATGAATCGAAAGGACTTTAAACTGAATCGGCAAAAATTATTGAATACAAAAGGTACAAGTTCCCCTTCTCAATGGAATTAAAGGTACAGATTGCCATCAGTCCAAAGCAAAACAGGGAGGCATTTTGATTGGGCAAATCCACGATATCAAAAGACTCTGAAACGCCACTCCATAACTCATTAATGCCTTTAAGATAGCAGAAAAAGCTACAATTTAATCCGATTTGATTTCAACCAGTAATGGTGGAGATTTCATGACCAGATTCCATCTTTTTTTTGAAAAATCCAGCAGATTGTGCACAAGAAGTATATGGACCCACAAAATATTGCACAAAAGCTAGAGGATGGGATTCCTGTAAAAATGGGGTTGGTAGAAAAGGTTCATTAGTCAGCTTTTTTCTGCTATCTTAAAGGCATTAATGAGTTATGGAGTGGGTTTCAGGAGTCTTTTTGATATCGTGGATTTGCCCAATCAAAATGCCTTCCCTGTTTTGCTTTTGGACTGGGATGGCAAATCTGTACCTTTTAATTCCATTGAGAAGGGGAA
>CM068953.1:148245978-148258248 GCA_035128595.1 Eptatretus atami
AAGCTAGGGAGGCGTGGTTTGGTGCACATATGTAGGCGATCCTAATTCGTATGCGTGAATATTTTCCCGCATGCAGAAGCTGTCAGTTGCTGACAGACCGCTGATGAGTGAGGAAGTGTAAGTGAGCGCCGTCGGATTTTCGTTTTTACATAAAGAGTATCACTTTCTCATCGGCCAGTCATCATTGGTGAAAATTGATCGCTTCCGCTCCATGTCCTTGCAATCTCCAAACGTGATTCCTTCTCTCGATCGTAGCACTCTTGCAACGAACTGCCTGAGATTCTCTCCCTAAGCCAATCCTCATCACAGGACGAATGAACGGATCCAATGCTGCGCCCCGCCTCGTCTCAAGTTCTCGATGCGTGATATGACGATCCGCATCAGCTAGGTTGTCCTCACTGGTCAATGACATCTCATTCGGTACATGGTTGATTCCACCAGAACGTGCTTCACTTTCCACTGATGTGCGACCATCTTTGAAGCGGTTTACCACTCTTTTATTTGTGTGGTGCCCATTGCTTTGTTCCCGAAGGCCTGTTGAATCTTGCGGATCATTTCCACTTGGGAATTGCCAAGCTTTACACAAAATTTCATGCAGTAGCGTTGTTCAAGTTTTTCCATCATTTTGTCAAAAACGAAAATCAGTCGGGTGCTCACTTACACTTCCTCACTCATCGGCGGTCTGTCGGCGACTGACAGCTTCTGCAGGCGGGAAAATTGTTTAAAGAAATCATTACACATCTATTCACATTGTTTTGTTCTTGGTCAAGTGGAGTATTTTGTCTGAAAAGATTAATGTGGTTTGTTGGTTTGAAGGTGTTTTGTTTTTATAACATTTATATTTATGATTACAAACATCGCAGTACGTTGTATTCACCATATTATATAAAATAAAATTGACTTAAAATAAAATTTTCTTGATGAAAATTTCATTAATTTACACGTAATCTGTGCTTAAAACCATTTGATCCTCCAACTTTTTTCACTTAATAAATTACAATTATCAAAACACAAAGACAAGTTCAATCATTCTCTCATGAAAAAATACTGAAAATATTAAGGATTAAAAATTGATAAAGATAATAAACAACTATTAGCGATAAAAAAAATGTGCTGAATTAATATGAGTTCTTCAATTCTACAGTGAGGCTTTATAGATATCTGGAAGAAACATCAATTAAAAGTAGCTCTAACAAATTTCTCCTCTTCCTTCTGCAATATAAAATTCAAACTAGAAAAAGCAATGAAACAAGAAAAAGTATAAAAAAAGAAAAACCTATGGATGAAGCTTTGAAAGAAAAGATAAGACCACTTAATATGCCAATTAAAATTTATTTTTTCAAACACCGTGAAGAAGTAAATCCTGCATGAATAAAGGATGTGAATATATCAGGTGAATTGACATTTCGTCAATAGTAATTCAGGATATTTTAAAATTACCTTAATAAAAAAATTAGTAGTTATCTGTTAATGTAAAAAGTAGTATTGATTTCCTGTATGTTTTTTTACTAAGTAAATATGAGTCATGTATTCAACTCAACATTTTGCGATATTATTGAGAGTGATGACACTTATGTACCGAGTTGTGTCAAACGGACAGTTATTAAAGTACTCAAGATGGATTGTGAAAGTTGCCGAAGATGATACTGATGATGAATTTATTATTTGAGAAAGTTTACTGTATAAATGTGAATAGTATACTAGTCTTGAGCCCCTTGAATTCCCTTGATTGTCCATCGACAAATTGAAATTGTCCTGCATTGATTAGAGCGATTAAACACAGAGTCAAAAATCTATAAACAATGTATATCTTGATTATCTTCTTCTTAATTAATGATAATATAAAAAAATATAAAAAGGAATATAATTCTTATACATTTACACCAAAGATGAATTACTTACTAGGTTTATTAGAGAAATGAAGTGAAGTATGAGGGTTGATAACACACCTTTTTCATTACCATGAAGAAAACTGACTGTATAAGAAAAAAATTTCATGATTTGTAATATATTATTCACGATTGCCATTTCAGGAAAATATCAACAAAGATTGTATAAATAAAATCATGGATTATTTTGAAATTAAACCCGACTTAGGATAACATATATATTTCTAAAAAGCCATAATAAATTAAATAACCTGTTTTCCAAATATATAAATTGAATGATTTTTTCCCATTTGGAAAATAAGATTAAAATTAAAACAACCATAAACTTCCAAATCATTAAATATTCTACAGCTTGGTTCAAGTGTATGTGGGAAAAAGCTGCTTACTTTAAAAGATGCTCCTTACTCCCAACTTTTAGATTATGATAATTATAATTTTCACAAGTTGATGTTTTCAACCCGATTCAACTACTCTCACAAAGTTTAAATGTATTCTTTAAAGGAAGATACAATCAGTTTATTTAACTTAAAGAACGAAATGATTCAACATTGAAAGTATAATACAACCTATTTTTTGATACACAGAGAAAAAAAATCAAAAAACCGATAACTTGTATCTTAGTGAGATACGGATAAATTACCTACTCCTAAGATTGGATAAATAAAAAGAAGAAACTCTTATCTTGTGATTGTGGTGTAATTGAAGAGAACCCAAACGAATGGGAAGCTACTACAAAGAGGGAGACATTCTTTCTGTAATTGTATTTATCTTAGCAATCAACTTTCAACTCCCTCTTCGTCATAAGAACAATGCTAATACTTTTATTTTTTCAACGTTAAATCAATAATGTAAACATTTTGGGAGATAATTCTTCACATTATGTAGTAAAAAGAATTTGGGATTAATGAAGCACACACTGAAAAATATAAATATATGTGTGAACAAGATTGTATATAAGAATATTTTTTTTTATAATTACAATAAAATACACTATATATAAATCTTGTGGGTAAATCTGCTTCTGGAAAAAACTTCATAATAAATGTTTTTATAGTACAATGGAATTTTTTAACTTCTTAAAAACACATCGTGAGTCAATTGTATCAACAACATCAGAGCAATAAGACCTGAGAAGTAAAGTGAAGATTCACATACATCGCTATGGATTGAAATGAAGGTCAAATATTTGAGGAGGTTTCTCATGGTACATCAAAACCGAATGATAAAAATCTTAACCCCATTACCACAAAGATGTTAAATAATTTGTCTCATTTCCTTCTGGATTAGTTTCGAATTCCCAGACACCGATATTTTATTTCTTTACTCACTCTTACCAATGTGAATAAATTTTTACCAAGAGAAACCTCCTCAAATATTTGACCCTTTTAATTCCTCAATCGCAATGTTCTCCACGAAATAAGTAAATAACCTCACCTCTACTTCTAATTCTTATTGCTCTTGTTGTTTATTCGAGTACATACGAACTACATGGTCTTTAAGCAAATTTAAAATATTCTCATTGTGTACTGCACAAGAACCGTTGATTTATGAAAGTTTTTCCAACGCAGATTTACCCAACCAAATTATATTAACAGTTGTTAATTATATATGGATTGTTATAAGTAAAATATATATCCCTTAAAATATCTCATCTTGTTCACAACAATATATTATATTTTTCAGTTGTGTGCTGCAGTTATAATCCCCCAAATTCCTTTTTACTTACAGGATGAGAACAAATTGTCTCTTCCAAAAATGTTCTATATCTATTAATTTCAACTGAATAAATTGAAAATATTAGCATGTTTCTTATGGGCGGCGGGGAGTTGAAAGTATTATTGACTAAGGATAGAATACAAGCCGGAGCAACATGGGTTGTCGCGACATTAATTGCATTACTAGTCATACAGTTTTTGACGATAGGGCTGAAAAATTGTTCGGACAAAGAGGGTGTTATAGTGCCGCATAAAAGCCCTGAAGCCCATTTTGCGTTTTTCGAAAAAATAAATTGTTTTGATTTTTCAAACATTCCAAAGTCCTGCTATGGCCAAATGTGGTGTCCATAGCAACGGTGCTCAAAAGCGTTAAACTAGATCCTGCTGTTGAACCGACTTGTCAAGTTTCATCAAAATTTGGTTGAATCTCCTCTGGCCTCCAGAGCTGTCCCAGTACATGACAAACAAACAAACAACAACCAAAAAAAATGACGGTAAATAGACACCATTTTGAAGACATACCATTTGAAAAATAAAACCTAAATCAAAAAACGGGCTGAGTAAAATTTTTCTAAATATCTCGGAAGTGTTTAATTCGAATTCTCATCTCCAAATTCAAACTGTAGGACAAGTATTGAAAATCCGTCGCGGTTTTCCGGCGCCTGCCATAGCAACGGTGCGTTGCTTCGTAACGAAACTTCAAACGTGCACATCCCAGCTCATACACCTGTTCCACCCAAGTTCATCGAAATTGGTTTGCTGTTTGTGCTGTGGAGCCTCGCGTGCAGACACACACACACACACACACAACACACACCACACACACACGAAAACCGACAATAAGGGTACTCTAGCGACCACCCAAACAAGTACAAGAAGATGTCTCCTTCTTGTGTGAGTCGCAATCCATTACCATTTTATTCTCTCATTAACAACAATCATCCAAATATAATGATTCTTTTTTGATTTATCCAAACTTTGGGGATTATATATATCATCATCGCTGTTATGACTAAAGAATAACAATTCGTCGTTTGATTTCTTTTTATATCTCTGATGTATCACAAAATATTGTATTATATCTTCAATGTTGTAATCACTTAGTTTGTTTTGAAATTTAAATAAACCAATTATATCTATTTTGACCAGACCCAGCATAAGTCCTTGTGAGAGTATTGATACTCGACTTCTGTGAAAATTATAATTATCATAATCAAAAAAGTTGGGATAAAGGAGCATCTTTAAAAAGAAAGCGCTGTTTTCCACATCCACTTGAAACCAACTATGAGACATCTTAATGAATTTGGAGATTTTTATGGTTGTTATTTTATTTATTTTCTCCAATGCGTAAAAAATCCTTCATTTATATCTTGGAAAACAGGTAATTTAATTTATTATTGGCTTTTTTAGAAAACTCTATAATTCTTAAATTTCTCGGGTTTCGGGGTTTTAATTTCAAGATAATCCATTATATTATTATGCAATATTTTTGTGTTGATATTTCCCTGAAAATGCAATCAGGAATAATATACACAACAATCCTTTGAAATTCTCTAAATCAGTTTCTTCATTGTAAAGGAAATGGTGTGTTATCACCCTCATACTTTACATTCATTTTCTCTCATCAATTTGCAAAGTAATTCCTTTTTGTTTAAATCTTAAAGACATATTCCTTTTTATAATTTTCTTAATCATTAATTAGAAGATTAATCACAGATATAGATTGTTGACAGGCTTTTGACTCTGTGCTTAATCCCACTCCATCACATGCAGAAAATCTCAAATTTGTCATATGAGAACATGAATTCAAGGGTCAAGATCTAGCATACTATTCATATTTATAAAGTAAAACTTTACTTCAAAAAAATTCTATCTCAGTATCTCTTCAGACTTCCACAATCACTATAAAACTACTTTCATAACTATAGTCTTTCACACAAACTCTCGGTATCAGACCTCATAATCTTCAAATCTTCAAAATCTTGGTTGAATAATGACTCATATTTTAAAATTAGTAGAAAAAACATTTCATCTATTCTATATACTTTTTGCATTAACAGATTTCAACTACGAATTTTTATAGTACAAGTAATTTTAAATGATCGCTTTACCACTTTTGAACGAAAGTTCATTTCACCTGAATATATAACATCCTTTATTTCATTCAGGCCTTACATCATAGGGTTAGCTGAAAAAATACAAATTTCTCCTATGCATAGTTAGAGATCGTCTTTATCTTTTCTCCCAAAGCTTCATCACATAAGGTGTTTCTTTTTTGATACATTTCTTGTTCATTGCTTTTTCTAGTTTTGAATATATTGCAGAAGGAGAGGAGACCTTTTTTAAGAGATACTTTAATTGATTTCTTCCAGATATACTAAAAGCCCTTTCACTTGAAGAAATGAAGAACTATATTATTCACCATTAATTGTTTAATCCAATAGTTGTTATATTTATCTTTATTCATAAAAAAAATTTTTACATCCTTGACATATTTCTCCGTATATTTACAATGATGGGATTGATTGAAACTTCTTTTGTGTCTTGTACATTGTATTTATTAAGCTGAAAATAAGTTGGAGGATGATATATATGCACATATGTGTTCACCTATAAATTAAAACGAAATTTTCATCAAGAAAATATGATTTTAAGCAAAGTTTTATTTTATAAATATGGTGGAATACAACGTACTGCGATGTTTGTAATCGATGAATATAAATGTAATAAAAAAACATCCTTCATATATCCTATATCTATATACACTACATTCAATCTTTCAGACGAAATACCTCACTTGCCAAGAAAGCCAAACATTGTTGAAAGATGTGATAATGATATTCTTTTAAAAAATTTACAATAAACACCTTCAATCACGCAAACACAAGAACAATGAAGAAAGGGAAATTGACACTAAAATTATCCATTGAAAACACTGAGGGGCATTTGAAGACATATAAAAATAAGATTGTTCCCCTTCAAGGGCCCTGGGACCATCTTCAATCATGGAAGCTGTTGAGTGGTGAAACAAAGTATTGAAAACTTAATTAAATACACATTAGTGGGAAATGAAAACTTAATTGAATATGGGAGTAAAATTGAATATGGTAAGACAAGTGATGAAACTATACATAATGAGGACAAACCCTTACTTTATCTCATCATTTCAAGATTTTGTAAGATGTGATGTTTACAATGAACTCCAAAAAAAGAAACAAGATGTTTGATAACACTGTAGTAGAGTGGATTTACTTAACACAAAAATAATCTTTTAGATATACACATCATTAATCAGATCCTCTTCAGCTTCTTTCTTACATTGATTACCAAAAGAGCTAAAACTTTAGAGAGCGTGTTATTAATATTCAAACAAAGATAAAATAAATGTTTTCTTATGGTCTGGTCTTGCCACCTCCATCCTCCACCAATGAATCCTGAAAAGGTTGAACATATAAGGAATACGAGATTACATGAATGTAAAAGATTAAAGCTTCCAGAATGTCATGAGACGATATTCCCTAAATCTTGAGAAAATGAATAATCTATCTTTTAATTATGGATTAACGGATACAAACAAGTCAGTATTAACATTTTCAAACAAATATTAAAATGATGAAGCACACATTGACCTTCTCCACTTACTTCAAAGGAAAAATCCCCTCTTAAACTTTCATCAAAAATTTACAACATATCCCCAAATCACAAGCATTAGAGAAAATGTAGAACTATACTTGCTAAGAGCATGTCTCAACTCCTTTCACACAAAAGAACGATTAAATCAACATTCAAAAAAATAATTGTATCATAAATCAACTGTAATCATTCACCAAAAGCGATCAAACATATCATATCAGAAGATTGTAACAAAATCTATAAAACATCCGTTTGTGGAATATTATCTTGATTTTGAAAGTATCCTTGAAAGATAGATACTGTTTGTCCAAATCCAAATAAATCTACACAATAAATATTCAAAAACATACTCCTTGTGTTCTGTTATTATATCAAATCATCTGTTGTGTGAATACAACAAGTATAGAAACTTTATAGAGGAATATACCTCAGAGGAGTTCCTTGTAAGAGATTGGAAAAAAACTATCAAACTAAGAGAAATATGGTAAAGTCGGACGACGAAGGACTGGTATCAACATTAATATGCCCCCGAATATATATATCGCGGCAAATAAAAAGACCAAAACAAAAGTCATATTTGTTAGGAGAAAAATTGAAGGCGAGAGGTCAAGGTTAGGACCACTGTCATCTTACTGCGTAAATATAGAAGGTCCAGCTCATTCCTGTTGTAATGTTAATTACAAGCCTCCAACCTTATTCCTGTCTTTCTTCACAACAATGCTCACTATGACACATTCTATTTATAAAATGAACTTTCAAAGACATCTGTAGAATTTCTCCATTCCACACAGATCAAATACATCTCATTCACAAAACAATTCAACATCCCCATAACCCATATCAATTCTTGACACATACAAGTTAGTGGCAAGTCCATTTTCTAACTTAGCATAATATTAAAAACTTACAGAATCTTAAATCACATTTCTCAAATCGAAGAAGATTTATCTCTTATCACAAAAGGGAATATATTCCTATTGGCAATGGATTCATTTGAAAGTTTAAAGAAACACAAACTTCTTCAAGGGAAATTTTCTATGCAAAGTTGAATAAAACTCATTATTTTGATAGATTATACACAAGCTAAAAAGGTTTTGAGAAGTTAATGCAAAGAATCTTTGGAAATATCATGATTTGTATCTTAAAACTGAGTTTATGGCCTTATTGTGTGTAACTTTTCGAAGTTGTCATTCATAATTTTTTATGGAATGAGACCCTGTCACTGTTACACAGCCCCAGGTTTGGCCTTGAGTGCAATGTTAACAAAGGCTTCAAGTGAGACAATATACACCGAACAGAAGGTATTTACAGAACTTGTTGCAACTTACATGGAAAAAACGGCAACACTTTAGATGACGAACGATATGTGTGACACACCCAGTCTCCACGTCTGCCACCTATTTACCAAATATGAAACGTGGAAAGTTGAAAACTTTTGGAGTAGAGTTGCGGAACAGGAACGGATGACGGAACGGTACGGTACGGACGGACGACCGTATCAGCATAATACGCCCCGAATAGTATATATCCGGCAGAATAAAAAATACAAAACAATTTGAACCTATTCATTGATATAGATCATGCTTTTAATGATAGAGAAGGCTAAAAGCGGAGGAATATCTCAAGTTGTTCGAGAGATATGCGAAAGAAAAAATAACAAATATCTTTCCTGATTATAATAAGAATGAGACAACTCTTACCTGACGTATTATGATGGCTTACAAATTTGTATGGTTGCCATGTCACAATCTTACCCTCTGAAAATTAAATTTGGGTGAAGAAAAAACATTAATGAAAAGTTTTAGAAGACATTTTGTCTCCTCTGCAAAAATTGAATGAAGCTGAAGTTGGCGTAAAATTTTGAAGTGATTTGAAATATGCAGAATAACTCATCACAAACATAAAGACCTACCCTTATGCCCCTGATAAAGGAAAATCCAAGAAAGAATGGTAAGTGATTACCAACAGTCATTTAATCATAAAAGTAAATCTCCAGCAAACTATTATTACATTAATGATAAAGAAGTTTATTTTGCTTGGTTTTTACATCAAAGAATTTGAGACAATATTTATTCGGCTGGATGAGCAGTGAGGAAGAATTCACGGATTTGAAATTTAAACAAAGTCATGGGAAAAGAAAGTATATTTCGATTTTAACACAAAAGTGAGAACAGAGAGCAAAAACAGATTTTAGAAGGACTTTATAATTAATGAAATTAATTGCTGTATTTGGAAAGACTGAAAATGTTCGGAATCGACAAAACATAAGACTTGCCTCCATCTTGGAAATCAGGCTTCAAAGAATTATAGACAAGTTTTGAAACGAGCGGAGTGTTTCAGAGAATTTTTGTGCTATTCATTTGAAAAAGTAGAAGTATTGAAATGGATAAACCTATTTATATAGGAAACATCAATTCCTACTTGTCAAATTTTATAATGTTTGACAATTACTACAATAATTTAAAATTAAAGTAAGTATAGGATAAGTGTCATTGTTATATATGGATACAAATTGTTTTATATTAGAAATTAAGACAAGTGAGTATATGAGGGGGAAAATATGAATTTTTTGTAATTATTAATTATATATATATAATATATATATATATATATATATGATTCAAGAATTAACAGAGTCAGGTGATGTGTTGTTTTTCATCAAAGAATAAAATGGTTATTTGTAAGTTTTTAAAGATGAAGTGGTGTGGGAAGGTCATGAGTGATTATAGGATTGAGATCAAAGTTCTTATTGCTTTTACGTACATTTGATAAATAATAACATTGAAAGGTCTGTTAAGAAGCTAAAGGGAATAAAGAAAATATAATTCAAGAAACATAAACTTAAAACATTATTACAACTGTTTAACCTTAAAGAAGGGAAGAGTACAGAAAATGATAAAATTTAAGAAGTTATAAACATCAATTTATATGCAGAATAGATAAATAAGAAAGCTAGGGCTTTGTGATTGAGTAAAAGATATATTTTAGAGAATGGAATCAATCGTTTCCTTTATGGTTATAGTATAAGTGTTATTAAAAGATATGTGTGGGAATTGTAACAGGCTTACCGCCATCTTTTCTGATTTATAAATGAAAGAACCAAAGCAAAACCAAACCAAAGAGTGGAGATGTAATCAGCCTGTATTAAAGGAAAAATAAAGAATGTGAGAAATATCAATAGTCATTATTGAAGAAATACCTGGTAAAAGTATGAAATAAAACAAATAAGCGATAAATTAAATTCAATAAGTGGAGGATGTAAAATTAAAAAATTAATTATCCTTGAATGGACTGAAAACTTTGATGCGTTTATCAGTTGAACAAGTGGAAAAAAACAAGTTTACTACAATCTCAAAATGCTTATGTGGCTCAGGAGGTGGTCAAATAAGAAAGCATTCAGAGAAGTTTATCATTCATTTCTGTCACTAAAAATACTGAACCAGAACGAAGTCCAAAGTAGTCTTTGTGAATATTACTCGATGGTGATTAATTGTAATTGGAAAATTGAAGTTATTCCCCAAAGTAGAACATGGACAAATATTCATTGCGTTCGCTCTTTGATGGAATGAAATATAAAAGGAAAAAGTGTTTGTAATCAGTGTCTCAATTTACATTTGCTTGTATGGAGAGAGGAAATGCTTTCTATTTTGAGCTTTTGGGGCTTGAGTCAGTCTCAATTTTACATTTGCTTTTAGTGGAGGGGGAGAATCAGTGATTAATTTACATTGGCTTGCATGGGGGAGGAAGGGAAACGGAGTCTCCTATTTGCTTACTTGTATGGGAGGGGAGATCAGTCTGCCTATTTTGGACTTTTGGGTCTTAGACAGTCTCAATTTTACATTGTTTGTATGGAGGGAGAATCAGTCTACTATTTTGGCTTTTGGGGTCTTGAGTTCAGAGAGTTTTTCCCTTTTTTCCACATCCAGTGAAATGGCTTCCTCAGAAGCCCCATTAAGCCTCTACTGATGTTTTATTGTTGTTAGGATCTGGGGAAGGTCGAAACAGCATAGCACTAGCCTTTGATAGGTCTTCTGGGTTGCATTCTGCAGCTTCTTTGCTTGAGGTGTGCAGGTAGGGGTCAACAATATAATATATATATATATATATATATTATATATATATATATATATATATATATATATATGTATTATACGTAGTGTGTCAAAAAAGATTCCAACCTTATTTTCTGCGATAAACAAATAGCTAGGAGCTGTCACATATGTAGGCATCTAATTCGTATGCGTGAATATTTTCCCGCCTGCAGAAGCTACCAGCCCTTGACAGACCGCCTTATGAGTGAGGAAGTGTAAGTGACGCCGTCGGATTTCGTTTTTGACAAAATGACGGTAATCACTTTGTCTCATCGCCAGTGCATCATTGTGTGAAGAATTGGGATCGCAGTTCCAGACTCAGCATGTCCTTCATCTCCAAACTGACGTTTGCCTCTCCTCGATCGTAGCACGCTTGCAACGAACTTCGCTGAGATTCTCCCTCTAAGCCAAATCTCTCATCACACGAATGAACGGATCCAATCTGACCCCGCCCTCGTCTGCAATTCTCGATGTAATTGACGATCGCATCGCATGGGTCCTCACTGTCAATGACAATCTCATTCTACGATGGTTGATTCCGACCAGAACGTTGCTCACTTTCCACTGAGTGGACATCTTTTAGCAGTTTACCCACTCTTTTATTGTTGTGCCACATTCGCTGTTCCCGAATGCCGTGAATCTTCGGATCTATTTCCCACTTGGAATTTGCCAAGCTTTACACAAAATTTCATGCAGTAGCGTGTTCAGTTTTTCCATCATTGTCAAAACGAAATCAGTCTGGGTGCTCACTTACACTTCCTCACTCATCGGCGGTCTGTCTGCGACTGACAGGCTTCTGCAGGCGGGAAAATATTCACGCATTACGAATTAGGATCGCCTACATACGTGCACCAAACCACGCCTCGCGAGCTTTCATGTTTACGCACGAAAAATTAAGGTTAGTGAGCTTTTTGAAACACACCTCGATATATATTATTATAA
>CM068953.1:148277017-148300944 GCA_035128595.1 Eptatretus atami
CACCCTCTCCTTTAAACTGCCGAATGAGACTGTCAAACACTCGAGCTATGATCTGACGTAGAGTTGTTCCACCTGCTGTTGTGTGTTTTGTTTGGTTTTTTTTACAAAGAATGGCTCCTCCATTGAAACTGAATGAGATGTTCAAAACGACTCGCACTATGATTCATGGACGCAGAGTTGTTCCAGCCTGCTTAAACAGCCAATGGCCCCTCCTCTCCTTGAACTTCGAATGACCGCAAGAAAAAAAATGAGATGCTGTCAAACGACTCGAGCCTATATCTCGATGACGAGGTTTGCTCTCCCCAAAGCCGTTTGTTCCCACCAAATGTTCCCACAGGAAAGGACGTGGCGTGCACACGTTTGTAGACAGGAATAATAAAAAAAAAAAGTGATCACATGTCTCACAGCCACCATAGCGTGTGAGCCGAAATCTTTAAATACATTCTTTCTCTTAATCGCTTAATCAATCAATGCGAAAACTTCACAATTTATATCTCGCAAGGATGGGCAATATAAAAAAATGTTTGAATTTCAAACTGATAGAAGCGTCGGTCTGCCAGCGAAATTATTATTATTTTAAAATCTGCCATTTCTGATTTTTTAACTTTTTTAATTTTGAAATCTGGTCACATTGGCTGTGTCTGCAATGGGGGGAGTTTGAGGTCGAAGGAAGTAGCGGCAAACACGATCCCTATCCACGTTCGGCCCCTGATGACTCCATCTTTGTTTTTCCTGTCAGATTCCTTCTGAATACTCCAATGCCAGCGACTTTGACTTCCATTGATTGCAAATTTTTAAAATTTTTGTAAAAAAATTTATTTAACACATTCTGAACTGATACTACGTGCCGATGGCACACCATCAGCCATATTCCCCGGCCACTGCCCCTTTGCTCCCAATCAACGCTAGGCTGAAATTTATCTCGCAAAATGATTGATATTCCTTTCTTATTGTGATTGCTTTATGACCTAAGACCTTCCTAGCTTACTTAACAGAATCATTGCAAGCATGAGGCCATGGCCAATACCCAAAATCGACTCTATTACCATCGAATAAAAATATACAAATTTGTCAACAGTTTACGCCTTTGTCAAAATTACGGTGGCAAGCCTTGACTGTACTTCATTGGAAAGATCCTTGTCCTGGCCAACTTTTTGGGTTGATTGCCCACTCCAAATCGGTTAACTTTATTGTAGTTTTTTGGGAAAATAGCATTTTTGGGTCAAATGCTGAATTTTGTGAAATTTCGAACGTACAAAAAATCTGCAACAAAACTACCAATTGAGACTTGGCAATAAATACCCTATGTAAAGTACAAACCATTTTGCGGTGGCCTTTGTGTTGGGTTTCAATCGCCGCCGTTTACCCACGCAAAGCCATTTTAAGCTAAAAAACATGGATTTTGATAGCTCAAACCTTAAAATTCATATCTCAAAATGAAAATGCATTTTTGAACCATGTTAAACGCATAAACACTTCCGATGCATCTGGCCAGTTTTAAAATGCGTTACATACATGAGGTAGGTTTGGATAAAAATCGTTGAGGGTAAAAACATACATTGAATGCATTTCTCGGTAATGGAGAGAAAACCCAGTTTTTTGAGCATTTAAATATTTCTCAATTTTATAAAGTATAAAAGTCCATTTATCACTGTTAGATTATTAGCCCATACTAGGTTCGATGAGAACGCCCCAGTTCAAATCGATTGACGTTGCCATGGAAACACCAATTTTGGGATTAAAACACATTTGTTGACTGGTGAAAGTGTCTAAAAAATCCATAACTTCGTAGAAATTAATATTTCGAGCAATTAACGCAAGCTCCACCTTGACACCCTAAGCCTGTTTGTTTAGTTTTTGTTTGTCAATGGTAGAATAACCTGCAGGCAGCTCGTGTAAGTGTCTTTGATTACATCCTTGACCGCTATCGAATCATCATCACTTCATATCGCATATACGCGTACTCTGCTGCTCTTCCTCATCCTCATATGTTCACACATCTGTTTTAACATCATTAGTGCCATTCAGTCCGTTTCGATGACGTACAGTCCATTTGATCACAGGACAGACGTACACAGCCTTCACTCATGAGCTCAAAACTCCTGATGAGTGGGCCGACCAGTCATCCAGAGAATCTCAGGCCTCACCGCCTGCTCATCTGCTGACCATCAACAATCTAGTTGAGTGGATTACTTCAAGTGCATTCAATGGATCTACGCATAATGGCTGCTTCGCTAATGCCCACTTGGCCATGCTCGAACAGCAATCTCTGCATGCGTGGCCAATTGCCTTTCGAAATTCGAGTGCCCTCTTGTGATCTGAAGAGCTGATAACGACACTGGTTGACTTCAACATACTCTTGTTTAGCAAACATCGAGGGGGGGGGGGGGGGGAGGGGGGGGGGGGGGGGGGGGGGGGGGCGGGGGAGCCAGCAATCTGCTTCAACCTTGCCCAAACAGTTCATTGACATTCCATGACCGTCAACCCACGCAAGCACTGACCTGATAGCCACCGTCTTCTGCGTAAGTATTTAGTGCATTCAGCTTTTCCCTTTCCGCAAATGCCACTGCACCGCTATTGCACCCCCCCCACGTAAAGGCCGTGCAACCAATTAAGCATTGCAGAACATCACCAAGCCTCTTGGCAATCTTGGTTATGTCAATTGTCTTTGCCCCAAATTTTTTCCAACCTCTGATACATGGTGACGGATGATTAGCTGAAACCAACTGCAAAGTACCAGAATGTCCGTGGCTTCAGCTGTATCAACAATAGCGTACCCACCCATTTCTGTGCTCTGGCTGCATTCAAAAATACGCAGTGGCACCTCTTCCTGAATATACTCATTTCAAGACTGTTTCATTGCGTCCTTGAACAAGCCCTTAAGCATCGCTTCTCGCCTTAACGACAAACTTAAATTCCAGTTTAGTCGCGTTCTCTTGCCCTTTTTCTAATCTCATCTTACGACGAATCGCGATGCAAACATTTTGTTCTGCAAACGACTGCCGCAAGAATTCCGCCATTGCCAAATTTGCTGCCCCGACTGATATTCTTGAACTCGAGACCCCCCCCCCCCCCCTTACTTGACATCCACGATTCGATCTTCGAACATTCGCACAGTTGATCTGTCACCTGAAATTACCTCCTCAGCCTCTGCCTTTGGCACACGCTTCTTTTTAATTAGGTTGCGAGAAAGTTTCAGGTTTTGTTCGAGATTTCCCATGAAGGCTTCAACTGAGCCATTGCATCTGGGCGCCACTTGGGGAGCAATGCACTCTTCCATGATCAGTCAGTAGCCTGCAAAAAGAAAAAAAGATTGTAAAACACTTTGTAATATTAAATAATTCACAATGCCTTCTCCACAATTACCGTTGCCCATGAAACGTCAGTCTCGTCAGCTTATGATTGCCAGGAAGAGAATCATAAAATTCTTAGCCAAAAATCGACTTTTGAATAATGGTACCATTGAAAATCTTAAAACCAAATACTTCTCCAAACATCTCTGCCTTTGACAATCTCAACGAGGCAATGCCTGTGATAGTTTATGCTTTCACCCTAAAAACGAGATAGATTGTTGACAACCTGCCCACGATATACATTTAATAAACAACTTTCTTGTGCATTCGGCGTGGCTTTTAGCCTTCAGATCTCTGAAAAGATATATTATCACTTTTGCAACTTGAATATTTTCAACTTTTAACATGTCAAAAAACGTGTTTACCACAAAATTATCTTCCCATCAGCAACCCAATCTCTTTGCAACTATAATCATAACAACCTGGATATACTCAGTACATCAAATGATATATAAAATACATGCTAGACTTTGATACTCTGTGAAGTGAACAAAATAAAAACATCCTCTGATCTCAAAAAAACACGTTTTCTGCTCAGATTTGCCCCCAAGAAATGCAATTCAAAATTATTTCGGTACCCCGCTAAAACGATTATAAATATATATTAAACTACCCTGCATCTAGCAATTTAAAAACACCGTGATGCATCGCGGATTGTTTCGTTTAAATGGTTCAAAATCTTTTTTCATTTCTGGGTATAGAATAATTTTTAATGTATCACTATCAAAAACCAGTGTTATTTTACCCTAAAATGCTTGTTGCCATTTCACCGCCATTACCCAACACAAAGCACACCAAAATGTTGTATTTCACATAGTTATTTATTCCAAGTCTCAATATGTATTTTTTTCCCAATATTTTTCTACAGTGCCCAATTTCAAAAAACACGATTTTACCCCAAAAATGCCTATGTCCCAAAAAACTACAATTAAGCCCTACCGATAGCCGAGTGGCCAATCATACCCAAAAAGTTTGCCCAGAACAAAGATCTTTCCAAAAAGTACAGTCAACCTTTGCCCACCCAGATGGCCTAATGAGAAGTCCAATTTTGCTGATTCCCATGGCCAAAGGCTTTGCAAGACTTCTGATTTAGCTAAACATCAGTAAGTCTTGCCGCTCATAACGCACATCAAATAGAAAAGAATGTTCAATCCATTTTGCCAAGATAAAATTTCACCGAGCCGTTTATGGGACAAGCATGCCGCGCCGAATATGATGTGTGCATCGCAACGTATTACCGTGCAGAATCGTGAATTAAAATAAAATAAATTCAAATGAAGAAAGTCAAAGCTCCTGCATGGGAAATCAGAAAATCCTGAAAAGCAAAAAACAAATGATGAGTCATCGGCCGAACGTGATAGAGATTCGTTTTCAGCACGCACTCCTTACCTCAAACCCATCCAACAGCCCAATGACCTCATTCAATAAAAAAAATTAAAAAATAAAAAAATCAGATTTAAAATAAATAAATAATCTCGCCTGCCCAGACAACGCCTTCTGATCAGTTGAAATTCAAAACCAATATTCCTCATCACTTCGAAATCATAATTGTGAAGTTTCACATTGATTTGCATAAGCGTTCAGCAAAAGAATGTACTTAAGAATTTTCGCACCTCAATAAACATATGCTGCTAACCATGTGACATCAAATTATTCCTCAACAAACTATGCTGCCACCCAGCGCTTGGCGGCCAATTTTTGTGAAGTTTCCGCCTCGCATCTTGTCAAAGCCTCCTCTTCGGGGTTGGAGCCGTCGAAGGTGTGGGTTTATGAAAGAAATTTTTAAGGTCACGGAAATCCAATATGGCTGCACAAACCATGTAACCGACGACATCATATGTGCTAAACCTTTTGTTCCTCATGGATAGGCGTCATACATTTAAGTTCTTGCTCGATCTGTCAGACCATCAGAGAAGAAGATTTTTGAAGTTATTTAAAGCGAAAAAGAAAACAATACCGGCTGCCAAACACTGACCAATGACATCAACAATTTATTTTCTGTGGACCATTTTATCCCAAATGACCTCAAAAATTTCTACATGATCAGATGTCGTGTATACATAGCCATTTATGATGTCATTAACGAGACACACCAAGATGGTCAATAACAGATCACCTATTTATTACCCATGAGCAGTACTTGCCTCGCCAAGTTTTCAATAATTTTCCTTGGTGTGTCTTGAGAACACCAGAGCGTCCAAGTTTTTCCAACATGGTGCCACACCAATCTATGACGTCACAATTAAATTAAATCATTATTTACATGAAGAGTCCACGATGTTGAAACATTTCTTCAGTCTCAAATCCGACAAGTGTTGCCCGGCAGAAAAACACACAGTTCTCTTGCCGGAACAACAAATCAAACAAGACGGCTAGCACATTGGTAGTCGACTACCCAATAGAACCGACGCGATGTGCCCAGTTCATAGCGAATGACCTGGATGGCACACAAGAAAATTACATGTTCTGCCTCAAGCGTTAATGCCTGCAGTTGTTTTTTCATTAAAATACCCCCCACATTTTAGAGCGTTATCGTCGTGATCGGCATCCCGAGGTCCACACAGCGGCTTCTGTCTCACACATAACGAGGACATACATGAATCCACCATACATTTCATGTATATCTGATCAGCTCTGCCGATATAACGCACTTCGCTTTTTTATTGTTTTCGACCAGTCGCCGTTCATTCAAAGTCTATCTTCTCCGACAGTCTTATTAGATCCGGCCTGAAATTTTTGACAATATTGGCTGCAATGCAATGAAAAATGACTCCCCACAGCTCGCTCGTGCCCCATTTGTGATTTTCGAAAAAATAATTATTTTTAATGATTTTTCAAAAATTCAAAGTTCCGGTGCCTAGCCACCTAATGTGCTCATAGCCCAACGATTCCATTGCCACAAAACTATTCATGATGTACCCACCAACCAAATTTCATCGAAATCAGCCCATTAGTATTAACCACACTGCGACCGAGAGAGGGGGGGAAAGACAGACAGACCAACATATGACGGAAAATATATAATGAGGGTGCCCCGAATCAAATTCAAAAAGTTTAAAAAAAAAAAATTCGACCTGCGATCGACTACCCAACAGACAAACAGACCCAAAATGCACATACCCTCTCCTCCGTCGAGCGTAAAAACCCTTCATCATGAGCCCCACAGCTCGATTCGTTTGACCATCTCTTTTCCAGCTTCAAGGAAGATCCATGCTGCTTAACACGCTGAACAACTCTCCGTCCATGAGTCACAGCCGAGTCGTTTGACCATCTCATTCGAGTTCAAGGAAAAAATGAGCCATCGCTGCCTTTAACAGGTGCGAACAAACTCTCCGCTCCACGAGCATAGCTCGAGGCGTCTTGACCATCTCATATCCATTCAAGCGAAGAGCCATTGCTGCTTCAGCAGTCGAACAAACTCTCCGCTCATGATCATCGCCTCGAGTCGTTGACCCATCCATTCCAGTTCAGGGAAGGAGCCATTCCCCGATTTTACCAGTGAACAAAATCTCCAATCATGAGCCCAGCATCTCGAGACATTCATGACCTCAATCTTCAGGAAGAGCTACGCTGCTTTATGCAATGGAACAAACTCTCCATACCGTAGCTATACCCTCATACATAGCTGCCTTCCTCCCTCCTCCCACATCCTCCTCACAACTCACTTGACTGCTGACTGCATTCAGAGAAGAATTATCGATGCCATTGGTGATTTTTCAACACTACCTGTGACATGCTCCCGAGCACACTCCATCAGCACACCTTCCACAAATTTGAAGTTTCTAATGCGTTAGATTTCTAAATGCAAACCATTGTATTAATTTATTTAAAATTGAGTTATCTATAACACGAAAATCGAGTGGCGACGATGCCATTCGTAGTGAGAATGAAGCTAAAATTGTGTTGAATGACTAAGGGCTTTTGTGTGTGCTGAGTAGTGGTGTGTCGATTCGGTGGGAATGACAACCTGCTCATTGTATCCACTTTAAGCTCCAAACGCCAACTGCCATTTTGCAGTCAATGTCACAGGAGACAGATAGGGAATGCGAGGAAAAGAAACAGTATGCGGCCTTTTACAGAGGTAAGGTTATGTATCGAAAGGTCTTTTTAAACTTATTATCCAAAGGATTCCCCCCAGCGATTCGCTCGAAAATAAATCAAATCCAAATACCACGAGGGGGTCCGCTCAGTCATATCGCGATGACAGGCTGCTATGAGGGTAAATAAAATAACTCCTAAATGAAAATACATCACGTGGTTCAAATATAAATCACTGACGCTGAAGCGACAACCCAGCCACCGTGGTGCAAGAAAGAGCTAAACGAGTGAGCTTCACCAGTCGAATAAAACCATGTCATAGTTAGCCCTTATACATGGCATCAAACCCATCTCAATCCAGTTAAGTGGAATAAACCAAATCATCGATGAGTACTGAACAGCATTAACATCAAGTCGCCTCCCTCCAGTTGGCCCAGAAACCCGCCATTACTTGGGAGGGGTCACGGTGGGTGGCGACGCGTCCAAAAGAGGAAAAGATGATTGACGTCTTCAACAGGCTCGTGACTCCGGAATTGCTCCTTATATTGATGAAACCCAAGCCATCATGAGTGATCCATTACGACCAACGTGCTCCACCTGCGCACATAAAAAAGAAGAGAAGCAGCATCATGTAAAGCCATCTTACTTGAGAGAGGACTGTAAAGATATCAGAATAGTACGGTGCCTACTTCGATTGTAGCACTGTGAGTACTATTGATGCAAGTACCTCTTCTATCGTAGCTCTGAAGTCACATCACGTCTCTTGCGTCTCATGTTTACACCCTATTGTAACACAGGAAATAAATTCCTCCCCACTCAAACCTTCCGCGGCTAGTTAAAAACAAACAATCATATTTCTGTCCAGTCGGGTATGAACACGACGTTGGGAGACAGCAAATGAGGGGGTGGGTTACTCCCCCAGAGACGTTCCAAATTCTGGCGGCAACCACACCAAGATCATAACACCACGAATATGAGAAAATAACCAGGGATATTGAACGCGACGGAGGACGATGCGGTTGTTTGGAAAACGTGCCACAAAACTAGTAAAAGAAAAGTCAATCAGGAATTTGCGACACCCTCGCCAGATGTTTGGGATGATTTTTGTGTTCTGGACTATGTAAGAATGAACATAAGAGAACTCACGAGACATTGCTGCAAGTGAGACCGGGTACGACGACGCCCGCTTTGATTGACACCTGATGGGATGGAGGGGAAAAGTTAGAGGATTTTAGCGAGAAGTGTTGTGGGGGGAAGGTGTGGAGGGCCGTGTTTTTTTTTTTTTGGTCGGGACTTTAGAAAGCGAGAAGCTTGGGGTGGAAGAGAGGAACATGTCATTGAAGGGCGCGAAAATGGAATTAAGATGCTTGGTGGTGGGCTAAATGGGGAAAAGGATCATGGTTTAAGATTGGGACACGAATGACGCGTAACAGCTTTTTATAGCCCGGGGGTATAGAATGAGATTTTAAAGAGGATTTGAAGTTGTTTCTGCAGTGGCGAAAGAGGACAAAGCGGTTAGGAGCAGTATCGGATTGTAGTTTCACAAAGGGTTTATGGTCAAAATTCCAATGACATCCTCGAACACGCCATAAACGGAGGTAAACACCGCTTTCATTTGTGAACCCTGTGAGATTTCTAATCAAAAGCTGGCTCTCAGATCACACATCTGTAGACCATTGTTTTCACAGCATGAGAATGGTTTGTTAAAAAATCATATTCTCATCGTTTTGATTCAATTGAAGAACTTTATGAATTTGAAAAAAAAATTAAATCTCCAAGGGTATTTCCATGTTTCAGGTGGACGGAGACAACAGACAGACAAACGCACTCACTATTATTATACAGTAATATATGAAACCTGCATGAGTGAATAAAAGCAATACTTAAATCAGGTTTAATTATTTTCATTCACTCCAGTAAGGTGGAGCAGAAGGCACCGGAGTGGCGCTGAAAACATTCACCAATCTCAACGAATGATGTTAAAAAAATAAATAAACTCAGATGGTTCGGCTCCAAGTTGAAGCATTTGCTCTCACCAATAGAGTGAAGGCTTACAATCCGCTGCAGCAATTGTTGCCTTTCACAGAAGTGTACACAGGACCAAAACGGAGCCAAACACTCAGCCACCTGTAAAGAGAACTGATTACAGTTGATTTGTTCATCCTCATATTCATCTCCGGCCACATTCTCATATTGTGACGCAGTTGGCATCTCTCACAACCTTTGTTAAACTCATTGCTTCATTCCTCCGCATCTCCCCCTCCTTGCATCCCATTCATATAATTATGCCCACCGATGTTTGCCGTGATCGATCAAGTATCTGGACAGGAGGCCTTTCTTGCTAATCAGACCTCTATCCGTACCTATTAACCCTAACCATCCCTTCCTGTTTCTGCCTCTAAACCCTGCGCTCACCCCAAGCCTGAGACTCGCACCATCCTTCACAAACTGCACCTCCTCCCTTCTCAGCCATTGTTCCAGCAAGTGATACAATACCTCCCAAACCCGAGCATAATCTCTGATCAATGTCCCCTCTTCAGGAATGAAAGTGTGGAAAAAGCCCTGTCTCTTAAGCCTGCCCTCATATCTAGGCTAACTCGGCCCAGATCAATCTGCAGTCCTCCCTGAACATCCCAACACCCCTTGACACTTGCTCAGGAAATTATGCCGACAAACCGTTCTCTCGCCCATCGACACGACAAAAACATCTCGTCGCCATTTTGGACTTCTCTGCCTGGAAGAAGCAAAATCGCCATTTGACTGTTTTCTTATCAGTAATCGACTCGACAACCAAATGAGGTTGCGTAAAGGAGCTGATTCGCCGCCCGTTATCAGCGTGTGCCATCTCACCAATAAGACCACTCAGGAAATACGTTTATCAACCTCTCTCCTTTCCTAATCGTGTTAAACTTCCATACGTCGGTTCTCCCTCCACCATCCTTATTGTTACAAATCATGCACTTTCCTTATATCACAAGGTCATTCCCAAGCTATCTCTGAATTATCTGCCTTAATTGCTGACTTATCATGTCCAATCCCTCATCTCTTCTGCTCCCTTTCATAACTACTCTATCGTCTCCCTGTGCGACTCAGTTCAGCAAAACACATGTCTACATGCCAACGAAATTACTGGATTCATCTCACTCCTCACATACTCTGCCTCCATCCAATTCCTCACCTCTCACTCCAACACCAACCACTTGCTCCACATGCCTCCTCTGCTCCCAACATCTCCCTTGCTCCAAATCCTTCACTGTCACATCTCACTCTCCTCCACATCCTCACTTCTCCACATCCTCCTCTTCCAACCTACTTTTGCTCCACATCCCGTTCTGCCCACATCCACTTCATCATCCACCTCTCCACATCCATCTGCCTACACACTCACTCATCCATTCACACTTGCCCCACTCCACCTTGTCTACAATCCTCATACTCCATCACACTCGTTCCAACCCACTCTCTCCCATCCTCCTCTCCCACCACATCTCACTTCACCACTCACTCTGCTCCACATCCCACTTGCTCACAACCCCATTTCCATCCACTTCTCAATCCCACTCCTCCACATCCCTCTCGCCGCACATCGTCACTTTTCTCCAATCTCTACCTCTTTCCAACCTCACCACCTCCTTATATCCTCTCCACATCCCCCTCCTCACTCCTCCCTCCACACCATTTCTCCACATCCACTTTCCCACATCCCACTCCCATCCTCACTCCTCACATCCCACTCCTCCACACTCACTCTCCACATCCTCATCTCCCAATTCATCCCATCTCATCACTCTATCCACACCTCATCCCTCTCTAACATCCACAGCTCCACTTCCGGCTTCTCCGGTAGCACAACCCAAAACAATCCACAAAAATAAACCGCGACGCGCTCACAACGTATTGACGTTCCAGCGTATTCGGCAAATTTTCATTTCGTCGCTGACCTGACTAAAAACTACAGTGATTAAAGACAGCTTTAACACTTCTTATGTTATCCCTGTACCGGGTATGACTTGGAAACGTAATCGACCGCAGCTTTTGTAGTACTCTTACGTGATGCAGTCAAGCGGATACGCTTCTCTGCATCTTATTGCATAAGTTAGACTATCGTGAGCATCCGCGATTGAACGCCACACACGTTCTCGTATCTTATGAATATAAGCTTTATCTATATGTTAACGATAGAAACCACTGACATGTACTTACTAATAACGTTATCATCCCTCCAACCATTATGGATACGTCCCATTGCTAACTGTTATAGAAGACACATCAATAGTTCAGTGTAGCCAGCGTCTCATTATATTTACAAGTTGATTACACCTGATAGCCAATAACGCTGGCTAAAACGTAAGGTTATATATTTTCTGACAGCGCGCCTTAAGAATCGACCAAGAAACAGCTAATTTCACTGGATATAATTAGTGTCATGATTAGTATTCCTTGAATCCGGTCAAGAAGAATAACAATAGTTATATTCATGTATTCTCAATTATATTCACTTGTTGCTTTTAACTGAACACAGTGTAAAATAAGGTTTTACTTTTGTACTGAGTCGAGTTGACTGTCAGTAAAATTCTTCCCTTTCCGACAGTCTTTTGACCTCCATGCAACATAGATGAATTTCCGATGATTAATGAAAATGATGTATCTAAAATTCTATGGCTTTTGTCTCAACTGAAATACATATAACCAAGTCTGTTCATCTCAATGTTTCAACGAAACTGCCCAGTTGCTGAAGCGGAAGAACACCTTGCTGGCGCTCATTGTCCAGGCAGAAAGAAATAATTTGTGAATGCCTATTTGAGCAAGACAATCCTATACTGTCTAAGTTAGAGACATACCCTAGAACTAACTCTGCTTTGTGCTATAAAAGCGTTGGTGCAGGTGTGTGTGCTTTAAAAAAAAGCCGAGAGCATGCCGTGAAAACAGGCTGGCGCTTGTTTTAAGAATCGCATTACCTTGTATGAAGAATGATATGAACCATAATGAAGTAATGGGACTCCCAATTCTCCATCCACCCTAGTTCTTTTGCCTGAATGTGTACTTCGTTTACCCTGTGGTACTCACTACTACGACCTTCATACAGACCTGACCTAAGAGTTAACACTCCCCTAACTGTTGTCTTGACGCAATAAGCGGTGGAATAAATACCTTCCCCTCCCTGCGAAAAGTGGCCATGGGCGTTCTTTCGTTCCCTTACTTCATGCCTTCAGCACTCCCCATCATTTATCCTTGCCATATGTCTAGCCCTCCCCTGCATTTTTGCTGTTCAAAATAGTATTAAAGAGGATTGCCATCGTGCATTTAAGGCAGAAAGAGGATTGGTTTTGAATATTGCTTGTCTCTGCTATTTCTCCTTTCCTGTGCGCGTTTTTATTATTTGTTATTAATAAATTAGTCTCAGACTCCGACAGAGAAGAACTGATACTTTCGTCCACCACTAGGATGGTTTTTAATATCCCATTCCTGAGAATTCTTTCTCATCGGATTGCACCTAGAATCAAACTATCACTGGTTACATAACTACTCGGCAATATATCTCAGGATCCAAATCATTTCTTCACTCATCTTGAGGTTCATGGTAATTTGGTCGATTTTCTTGACTTTTCACGTTGCACTCGTTTTAGTCGTTCAAGTCCAATCATTCGCGTAGTAGGCACTTCACTTAGCAATGCCTTCTTAGATGTTTTCTTGTTTACATCGGTATGATATATAGTTGCAATGCTTTGTTTCAGTATTCACACTCGATGGGATCATTAGGTTCATACATTGAGTTGGTACTTCCTACAGTCCATGCTTTTGTAATATCCCACAAATTTTCTGAGAAACTGGGATATTAAGCATACAAGAAATAGGTTATGGTTGTAGATTGTCCGTCCCGCCGTGGGAAACCCAAAATTGGAATTCGGCGGAACAACGCGGGTCCACTGGCGCTCGCTTCGCCAATGCCGGGCAGAAAATAAACCGAAAACGTGACAATCCAGTCGCCGGCTTTCGGCGCAGCGAAAATCCAGGTATCAACGCCGGAAACTAGCCACGGTTTAGATGAATAATCTTAACCACGGGGGACCACAAACCTTGTCCGCACTCTACCACGCGCATACAGGAAAGATAACCAGTTCGCCACAATCTTCGATTTACCTAATATTTCGTGCGGTGTAGGGTTTCCAGCACAGAGAATACCGGTACCTCAACGGGACCACGTTCTGGAAATGAGTGCTTAGAGGCAGACTCGACACCCGCTTTTGGATAACCGGGAAGACCAGAAAATGAGATAATATAGTCGCCCGCGGAAGAAAAGCTCCCAAGTTGGACCCGATCACTTTACCGGTTATTTTAAAAAACCAACTATATTCCGAGTGCAGTGATGGCAGCTCAATCAAGGGAAGAGGACACAACGAACACGGTAATTTAACACAAAATTCACACACCAGGACACACCAATTATTACCAAATTATAAAATAAAGCAGAAATAGCAATTAAAACAAGGAAAAGACACGTTATGTTCCCATTAGGTACAAGACAACGTAAATATTGGCAGCGAGTAACCAATTAATTTAGACGACTAAGAAATAGCAACGACCGTTCATACGAAAGTGCAATGCAACATTTACAGCACACAAAGCTCCTTAACATAGTTTTTCAACCAAAACAAGTTGCCCTACTTATTAGACGGAGACCCTCCGGCTGACGGACACACGTTACGCGACTACACACGACACCCAATAAATGGATGGCAAGCAAATGGCCTTTTAATAACGCGTCCAGCCGGACCGGACAAACTGGGCGTCCGAGCTGAAACGCCGAGGAACCGTATCGGTCGGAACTTCTCCACCTTCGTGTGGTCTTTCAAGTTGTTCGGGGACCCGGGCTCCAGCGAGAGCGAAACTGGATCGCAAGTGCGCCGTGACCGCGGAATCCCGCTGGCCGGCCACCGCTCCCGGCGAATCCTCCCGCAACTTTCAACACGTGCTGGTGAGACGAGGCCCGGCAGCGTGTGGAATAACGCGGAGTGACTCACTCGTCTTGCCTGTACGATTGAACATGTTGCTTTCCTGTCCCCGAGCTGATCCGTCACAAAACCTCACAAGAAAAAGATGCGTGCTCCGAATAAAAAGGAGTCCCACCAGCCGGGGAACCAAAATGGAGAACAAGATCCACAAACCAAGATAGTAGAAACCAAGAAGAAGCCTACCACTGTACGCAGCTCCAGCCGAGCAACCGCGTCTTAACGTTAATCGTGTCGGCAATACAAGGCAGGCTTTCGAAGTGCAAACAGTGCTTTCCCAGCCTCCGACCCTAAACCAGAGTCAAGCAGGACCGAGAGGTCTCATCTGTTGGCACCGGAGCCCCCACCTTGAACAAGCTCGACATCTGCGGAGAAGCAAAAAGCTTCCACCAAGAAGAGCCCTCAAGCTCCGAAACCCAAGGCAAGCGGAGGACCCGAAGGTCTGCTGAGCGACTACTCTCTGCGAAGAGCAAAAAGCTAACCTCCTCCACAGCAGACACAACAAGGGGCGCGCAAAAAGCCAGAAAAAACCCAGCTTCACTAAGAGCGCAGTCGAGCAAAATGTTGCCCCGAAGGCCGTTACAACCCGCTCAACGCAAGCTCAAGCAGGACCCGAAGGTTCTGCTAAACAACTTCCCCTCAACTCCCTTTCTCCAACTCCTTCCCACGAACAAAAAAAAAGATCTCCCTCTCCCCTAATTCCTTCTACCGCACCCGGCCTCCCCACTGGGACGCCCCGGCGAAGTGACTCCATGCCCCCTCGTCCCACCTCACCATCCCCCCCGCTCCAAAACCACGGATTAGCGAAAAATCGGCAATTATATAAGACAGTCCAAAAAAGAAATAAAACCGAGAAAATAGCAAAAAGGTTCTTTCTTCCTCAATTCGCAGAAGGGGGAGGGATGTCTCCATTGTTCGTAGCTGCTGCTAGACTTATTAAATTCGGAATCCGCTAGGCGCACCTTAATCCATTTGCTGAGTTGACATGTGGTGTAGAACATTGAATGGTAGGTGAGCTCATCTTAGGGTAACAAGCAGCTTGTATCGAGTCATATGCTGGACTAGAAGAACCTGAGGATGTTTGTGGTGCAATCTGAATTCCAAATTCGTAAGGTACTACCCCCTCCCCCCTTCATCGAAGTTTTACAAGACTCGCCCGAGTCGTCGAAAAAATTTCGTGTGCAACTCGAGGGCAAAAACTGCCTGTAAGTCTAGCTTCCCCCTACTACGTGTCTTCCTACCTTCGTGAAACCACTGAGTTGCGACCATTTCATTGACCAGCTCCTCCGCGCCGCCCAAGAAATAAATAACCTAATGCGCTGCGTATACTTACCTAAACAAACTCTCACAGACTCATTCGGACAACATTAACATAAAGATTTTGTCGGCGGCTAAAACAACATGGCAGGTGGCAAAGAAGTTCCACGGTATGTTACATATTCAATCTCATACTTATCCATAGCTTAACCCATAGCCAGCACTTGCCGACCTCTAGTGTGAAGGCGGAGAGTAGGTAATAAGTCAGTTGCAAAGTCGGTCATTGGATGCAGGGGAATGGATTGAGTGTGGTCGCAAACACAAATGAGCATCGGAGTTGAGATTGCCTGGCTGCCTGCAGGCCACCCGTTCCTTGAACCATTATAATCTGGTGCATGGTTCGTCTCCGACAGCCAATGAGGTAGGTCAGCGATGTTGACACGAAAAGGGCATGAGAACGCAAACAACGGGCTAGCAGGCATGGGGTCATGGCAGAGGCAGGCAACGACGGCATGGCAAGGCAAGCCCATTAGCAGCTGAACAGCCGGAGGCATTGCAGCACTAACAGGCGGCGACGGGTTGAAGCTGCGGCTCTGTGGTGCGTTCCAGTGGGACAAGAGAAAATCCAGAAGGGAGTGCGAGTAAAGGTGCCAAAGGGTCCGCTCTGAAGGCGGGCTCAGACCCAGCCCCCGTCGCCCCCCACTCTCTCGCCTTTGCCTGTACCTGTCCATTACCCACTCCTCATTTAATTTGCCACACAACACGATACCCTATCCAACTTTAATCCCCTCTTGGTACCTTTTAGTTATTTTTATTTCACTCCTTTTAAATGAATGTTCGTCACCATAAACCCCCTCCCTTAGTCTTTTTCTGGCATATCCTAAGTCCGATCCATGCCAACCTAGAGCACATACTCCCACCTCTCCTGGTTCCCTCTGCTGCCCGAGGGGACATAGGCGAGGAAGGACTAGCGTCTGTCTCGAGGCCCAACGAAGGGCCTACAGTATATGGGCCTACCTCAGAGATTCAGACCGACCTACCAAAAGGTGGTGGTCAGCGGACCGAAGTACAACGACGCGAAAGGGATGGCAGTGGTGCGAAGGGTACGTATCTAACCTAACTACCACCATAAACAGTAAATTAACCTGAAAGCTGTAACATTAGCCCCAGGGGGACTCTTCAAAAACGCCTCACACTTTTAAAACTATCTGGTTCTAAGTAAAACCTGATTCCCGGCACGTCTGTGATTGATGTCCATGATATATAACTTATGGGCCTTAGACCCTCCAAATTTTCATACGTGCCGATCGCAACCAGGATTTCCTGAGGTACTACCGCGGCAACGGCGTGGCGAGACTCACACTGGCTCAGGGAGACATCACACCCATCATAGAATCTGCCGAATCTAAACCATAGGCAACCCCAGGCCCGCAGGCTGCCGTCCGAGGCCTTGCTGCTCCCTTTACAAACACGGGGGGTTGCCCTCTGCTGGCTATTGCCCACCCTCCGATCCCAAAGAAGTTGTTAAGCAGTGTGGACTTGCTCCGGTCCCTTCCGAGGGTCGGCCCGTGCCCCCACAAAATACACTGCTACTCCCGTGGCGCATACAAATTGCGCTCACGGGTCCGTTATCCCCGACGAGATGCTCGCCCATGCCGGACAGCTACAAACTATCCCGGCCTCCTCTGTAGGACCAACATATAGCCTTTACTCTGGCCGACTATGTCCGGTTCCCGGGGTGCCCATCTAAACAAAACTCACCTTTTCTCACAGCCACGCTCCAAGCCGGTCCATGAAACTCCTGCACCCCATACCAAACTAAGTTTCGTGCCATATAGCTCTCGTAAAACCAACAAAACGGACCTTCCTTTTAAAATAAAATTTGAGAGAATAAACCGACTAGCTAACATTTAAACTGACCCCAGGTTGCCTCACCTGGACAAGTAGAAGGAGTCATCCTAAACCAAAATCAGTCATCGCACCATGCATTACCACATTCGCCTCTCCACTCACACACTTGGGCCCGCCTCGTCCCACACTCTTCCTCACACACTTTCCATTCTCACAACTCCACCAACACTCTAGTTTACTGCCATCCTTCCGAAATTAATCCCCTGGACTAACTCGTGCTCCCTCGTCATCCCTTAAAACTCAATGCACGTTCCATTTATTCTACGTAGCTAAGGTACGTCTCCACTACACATTTCCAGTTGTCCATGTCTCACCAAAGAAATCCAAAAAGTAGATTTTTCCCATTTCTAAATGCGTAGAACTAAATCCCATCTCCTGACACGTGTAATCCATATCCACGGGCTCCATGAGGCAAACAATCCCAAAGGTGTCCCCATGAAGCACCTGGTCTAAACTATCGCTAACCCATCCCCGCTAACTGAAGTCACATATATCCTTCCTGCTTCCCCTCGGCCCCCACAGGCGGGGTCTTCCACCCACAAATTCCCAAAGGCAAAAATCCTTGTTCACCCGAAGCGAGGCTTGCTTTTTTTTTATTTAATGAAGGCCGTGCATCCAGCGCGGGACGTCGAACTGCGCACAACCTGCACGCTCTTTTATCAGTCGGACGTCATGTGCAGCCCGTCCCACTCCGCCGACTCCCGGCGCCAACCTCGTCACGGCCCTCCCTCGCGACAAATTGATATCATCCGGAGGGATTTCCACTGTCTAGCGGCGATTCAAACCATGCAGCCACGACGTCACCCGCGCATTATAAGCAACCTCGCGTTTCGAGGCGTTCACCACGCCCAACACATGTGCTCTGCTCGTCGGTTAAGCTTTACACAACAATCACGCCGCTCGCGGTGGGAAAAAACGGCCCATACCGGTCCAAAATCAAACATAATCCAGAACCTGACCTTCTGTGTCCGTCCGCGGGATCGGCTAATCCAACAACAGCGTGCGTTTTCCGCACCGCCCGGCCCTTCCAAACATCGCAACGGGCCAGACGCGGGCAGTCTGTGAGCGGCCTCGTGCGGTAGTCACAGACCCCCACGGACCCGCGTGCGCCTGCCCCCGTGCAAACCCGGCCCCAATGAGTCCCAATAAATAGCTTAAGACGCGCGCGCTAATTCATACAGGCCTTCTGTCCACCCCTCAGGACGCCGTCTTACCTTCGCCATCTCGTTATCGCATACCCCAGACACCTCCACACGTGTTCACACGACGCTCACACAAACGCTCGAACATGACACGTCAAGGACACTGCATGGTGCCATTGACAGATAGTGTCATCCGCCGTACCTAGCCGATCCGCCGACATCTCGGTCTCACGTACAGACGATCACTCAAAACCACACGCTGTCCTCTCACACTGAGGTACGGAAAAAACCGGCTTCCCAACTCACGCTCATCAAGCCCTTTGCACACCCTCGCACCACGTGGTTCCACTCACATCACAGCCTCCACTCACAAGGGGTTTCATCACCAATGCGGGCTGGAAAGCACGGCATTTCGCACCATACCATGCGCTGCGCAAACGACCACGGCACATGCGCATATTACTAACAAACACCAACAAGAAGCGGATCCCTTTCACACAACACCTTTCACCCCACGCATATGGCGTTTGCCTTTTCAGCACACATTTCGGCCACACTCGTGTACACACATACTGGGACAATCACGCGTTTGGGATTTGGCGCTGAGCCTTCAAGGCGCTCAACACGGGGTCTCCAAACCCCCCAAGCTCCACGTTCACCCGTCACAGCACTCGCACCCCTCTACCTCGCAAAGGGCTCTACGGACCCTACCTGGTCAAGATCCCGCTTCAGCGGAGCATAGCGTCTCCCCCATTCCTGAAGGAGGCTATCGGCTGCTTGCACCGGGTCACGACACATTCTGCCAGCTCGCCCCATGTCATCCACTACCGCCATTTGTGTGTGTGTTCGTCGCCCATTTTATTCAATTCACCCTCTAATCCCCCGAAATGTCTCCTGTTAATAACAACCTCCTCCAGTTCTTCTCCTTTATTATCTCCCTCGTCTCTACGTGGTCTCGTAACACCCGTCTCTGTCAACCCCATTTAATTTTTTACCCTCATTGTGTCACCACCTCTACAGGCATTCTCGTGATCCACACTGACACGAAGGTCTCATACAAGGTCTCCCGTGCGCCCTTATTTTGTCGTCCACTCGTGGGGCCGACACAATCCACGACTTCTCCCTTCAGCTCGCCGGACGTCCAAGCGACGTAATGGAGGCGCCGCCATTTTGGTGCTCCGTAATGTCAAGAGAGTGTCCTCGCCTCGGACGCAATCGACCATTATGCCCACCCTGAGCGGCCTGCCCAGCCTCGCCCGGGATCGCGCCTGCAGTCTCACCCCTCATTGCCTTCGTGTGGATCCATTTTATTTTCCATTCTTTTGCGCAATTATGTACTCCAGGTTTGGTTGTCGGCGATCTGCTGTCCCGCATACTTGGCGTTTATTCCCGTTCCCATATCAGAGCGCCGTCAAAATCTCTCTCACCTCAACACCCATATCCCCGTGCCAGATCGATTCCGCCCGATGTATTAACATGGGCGCCACGAGTCCGCCAGGGCGACCAGTGAGAGCAATCCTGACGGCAGGCAAGAGAGGACACTGGGGGGACCGAGAGGGAAAAAGCCGGGAGATCGTCATACATTCCGCCAGAGGCCCCCAGCCTGTCGCTGCGCCCATCTTCGGACTCTTCATTTATATTGCGGCCCCAGCCAGAAGTGAAGGACCGCCCAAGCCAGCAGAGGCCCACTCACCCGCGCCCCAAAAAAAAAGACCCCCTGGCTATCTCGATAACAACCTCGCCTATTCCCGGGGATGTAAACCTCACGGGGCAAATTCTCGTCCCTGGACATGGATTTCTACATACCTTCTGAATCTAAACCCCCTGCTGCCCCAGCTTCGCCTTGAAACTGCCATCAGATCATATCCCGGGAATATATTTTTAAAAGCTCGAAATTTAGACCGGAGAATCAGAGCAAGGGTCGCTCAATACACCTCCTGGATCCGAATTCCAGTTAATTTGGTTTTGAGAAAACACCCAAATTGTGAAGGCCGGGAGGAGCCAGTTTCATCTCCCAGTTCTGGAAAACCAGTGTTCGCCCTAGATTTCCGCCCGCGGCGTCCGCGAGACGACTGCAGCCTACATAACAAATAAGCGGTCGTCTTCGTCCCAGCGCGAGACGGACGACAGATCAGTCGTGGCTTTCTGGATCTGACGCCGGGAAGTAGCACCACACCCACGTGGTGTGTTTTTAACCACAACCACAGAAACGGCTCTTTCCGCACTCCCTCACCGCGCACGGTACAGCGGTCGATCACCAAATCTTCGATCTTACCTAATTATTCGCAGAAGCGCGGATAGGTAGAACGTTACGAAGAGATCTGTACCTCAACGGACCCCGCTCCTGGAAAACGAGCGGACGACTCAAGCGCAAGCTCGACGTTCCTTTTGGGAAGATAACCCAGCGGCGCTGCGCCTGTTGGATTATTTCGCGCGATAGTCCCGTTGGACCCGATTCACTTTACCGCAATTTTAAAACATCAACTACCCTTGATTCCGAGTGCAAGAGATGGCAGCTCAATTTAAGGACGGAGACGCAACGAACAGGTTTACACTTTCACACAGGGCACATTTATCTATAATAAAGCAAGTATGCAATTAAACAAGCCAAAACACGTAGTGCAATCTCTACTCACGAGCACACCCACAAGCACCGCACAAAGACCCTCCAGACTGGCCGTCTATACGAATGCAATGCAAACATGGCTACATGGCACACAAAGCACTTAACAACCTCCTTCCGTAGCTTATTAGGACGGGCCCACGGCAAAACACACATCCAAGCGTACGCACACACCACAACACACCAAGAAATGGGGCAGAGGCCTTAATAACGGGCTCCAGTCTCGGACGGACACGCATGAGCTGAAAAGCCCAAACCTATCTCGAACCTCTCCACCTCGTGTGTCTTCAAGTTGTTCGGACCCAGGGCATCCAGCGAGAGCGAGCTGGGATCCAATCGCCGTGAGCCGCGCATCCCGCTCCGAGCTCCCGCAAATCCTTCCCGCACTTCTTCAACACCGTGCTGGTGAGACGCACTGGCCGCCGCATACTCTTAACCGTCCGCATGCGTCGCCTTCACAACCAGACATCCACCTCCAAGAAGAGGTCGATGTCAAAGTCGCCAAGCCTCCGGCGAACACCCAAAAATGAGAAACAAAGAGACCTCCACGAACCAAAACCAAGAAAGAAGAAGCCACCCACGTCGCAGCTTGGGCCAGTACGCAGCAACCGGCTAAACTTACCTTCCAAACCCACCCAGGCAGCTCTGAAGCCAAAGGCACAAGGCTTTCCAAGCCCTCCGACCAACTAACAGAGCAAGCAGGACCCGAAGCTCTGCTGAAACAAACTCCTCTGCAGAAGCCAAAACACCGGCTTACGCAAAAGGCCTTCAACCTACCCAAGCCAAACAAGCAACCCACCAGGTCTTGCCTGAGCGCCACTGTACTTCTCTGCAGAAGCAAAAAGCTTACTTCCTTGCGAGCCAGGCCAGTGCAGAGCCGAAGCTCACTGATGCCCAACTAAAAAAGCAAAAAGACTATAACCGAAAAGGCCTCACACCATACAGCAAGACAAGAGAAGACCCGGACACGGTCTCCGCTGAACAAACTCCCCTCAACTCCCCCTTCTCTCAACTCCACCACGCAACAAAAAAAACGATCTTCGCTCTTAGTTCTCTCCACCCCCGCTCCCCACTGGAAAAAACACGAAACCGCTTGGTGGACTCATGCCCTCGTGATCCAATCCCCCCGCTCAACCACGGGTGGGTGGGAGTTGTTACATCATGAGTCACGGGACGGACAGGTTGCTCCTCTTCCTACTTCGCAGAAGAGGGGGAGACAGAGTCCTCCATCCAGTTCGTTCCTGTAATCTATTAAATCAATCCGCCAGTACCGCATGCCCTAATCGAATTTCCTGAACATTTAAACAATGAAATGTCGTGAGCTCATCTTGGGAACAAGCACCCTTATCGACATAGCTGACTAAAGGAATCTGTATGTTGTGTGGAAATCGAATTCAAATTCGTAACAATAATCATTCTCTTGCTAGCGCCACCTCCACCCTCACCTATCTCTTTCTTATTTTCCTCCCCCCCCAACCCCCACACCCTCTCTGTCTGTCCCCTCCTCGCTCCCCCCTCTGAATTAAAAATGCAGCACTCTCCTCCCACACTTCTCTGTTTAGATCAAATACTTAACTCTCGCTCTCCATCTCTACATCTCCCCTCCCGCGGAGTTCTAATAGCAACGTTTTCCTGAGCGATGTTCTCCCACACCACACCCCCCCCTTCCCGCGCTTCTTTCTCCCCTATGGCTCGCTCCCCTTGTTGTCACCTCACTCTCGCTTCCCCTCCCTCTCCTCTCCCTTCCCTCTATCATTTGTGCTCCCCTCCCCCTCTCACTCTATCCTTTCTCTTACTCCACCCTCTCCCTTCACACCCCACTCATTGAAGTTGACAGGCTGTATTGCTGATGAAAGTATAAATAAAATGAAAATAAAATAGATGAAAAATCCAATGCAGAGTGAAGCGAACCCGGGAGACAAATGGGAAAGTGGTTTGTATAGGCTTACACAATGTCTAAACATCCGCTAGTCTAACTAAGTAAAGCTCTTTCTAACCACTGCTCTCACTGTGACTGAATGACTACTCACTCACTACTCACTCACATACTGATATTAAATATCGGGACTTCCGAGGATGTCGAAAGCGAAATTCTGCATGCCGTATACATTGAAGTGGGTACACCAAAAGACATCAAGAGAATTGATCGGCCACACATCCAAAATCAAATATAATGAATGAAAAAAATCGCATGTCGAGCGACCCCAACCCGAATGGGGAAGCATGAAATTTGTGTTGCGCATAGGACATCGAAGCGATTACAGGAAGGAAAATCACAAGAACACTGGAACTGCATCCATAAATGAAAATATAAATTAGTGAAAATAAATAATCAGGAAGATAATGCTCATGCAAGCATGATACTTGCCAAAATCCCACCCCCCCCCCCCCACTCATACAGAGGTGGTTACTTTGAAAACTGGGTGAGCTCCATTTCAATTTTTGAAACCCGCATTGCAGATACCAATCAACGACACACACACACACAGACACATAGACAGACACACAGACACACAGACCCATACACATTCACATACACATACTCGTACACACACTCATACGGAGGTGGATACTTTGTGACTGGGAGGGCTCC
>CM068953.1:148334483-148346482 GCA_035128595.1 Eptatretus atami
AAAAAGAGAGAGATTGTCAAGAAATCGCTGACTTGATTTGCAGATGACGCAGTCATTTGGGGAGCTTTAGATATCTTTTGGGGGTCGAGGTGCTTGAATGAGGAGTCGGAGCGCACTGGATTACGGGTTTCTGGGTCAAAACTAAGATCCAGGCTTTCAATGACATCTGTGGATGCGCTCTCCTGTTGTGCTGTTTTGGTGTGAGGATGTTGAGGTGTGAGAGATTCACTTCTTGGCAGTGATATTCTGTCTTGCTGGCTGTGAGTCAGGAGGTAATAGACGTAGGGTCGGGCCTGGGGAGTCGGTACCATGTGCGGGAGGCGAAAAGTCTGATTCATTCAGTCCTTGTGCTTCAGTTCTGCTCTAGGAATGTTGAGACTTTTTGACGAAGTCTGAGATGGAGACAATTCCTTTGGTACCTAGGTCTCTTCTGAGACTTGGTTATGCTGCTCGGACTTTGGTGTCAACGGCAGTTCTTGAGAGAGACTCAATGAGATTTTGTTACCTGATTGTGTCGAGCAATCAGGTGTGTCTGTGTGGACTTGTGGGGTTTTCCTGATGCCTGAATCTGCTGCCAGATTCTCTACAGCGAGGGAGTCTGTGAGTGGAGGAGGCCAATGGGCGACACGTGCTCGTAGTTGGCAGGTTGATGGCATCAAGAGATGGGATGGGCCAGGCATCTGCCTGGGGGATGGCAGAGGAGACCTGGTGGAAGTGGACGCAGCGACTGCGCTACTCTGGCGCATGCCCATACTGACCCTGACTGTGATGAAGCTAGTCTTTGGGTTCTCTCACTCTTTTTGGGTTGTCATTATGTCTTCTACTCTCCTCTCTGCCTTGCCCTGCTTACTCTGTACTCTGCCCACCCCATATATATTCACAGGGTGCTCAAGACTGCCAAAACCCTTTGGTAAAACTGCGAAAAATATGAATTACTGCTCACTTCACTCTTATTCTCTTTTTTCCTGCACTGGAACGATCTCCTCACTTTCTTCAATCCACTCCTCCCTTCAGGTCTTAAAACAGCTATTCACCACCATCTCATATCTTCCCCATGCCAAATCTTGGATCATTTCTACCTCCTTAATCCACCCCAACCACTCCTTCAAATTTCTGTTTTCCTTCTTGAAAGTCCTGTCGTACAACTTGTTTTCCCAGTGTACTCACCCTATCCTATTCTTCCAGTCTAGTTTTTCTCTGTTCTCCACTATTCTGCGCTTCCCTGTCGCATCCTCCTGTCTCCTACTTGTTATATGTTTTGTGTGTTAGCTCCCACACTAGCATCAACATAGTATACAAAAAGAGTGGTAAGTGTTCTAAATGGAGTGATGGGGTATATGTAGTATTTGGGGTCTCAATAGCATTAGGGGTCTTAAGCGGTCTTCGGGGTTTAAAGGGTCTTTGGGTATTAATGGATCTTGGGGTCTAAAGGGTCTTGGTGCCTTTTGGTCTCAGGGTATTTTGTGTCCTCGGGTCTTTCAGGTCTTTGGGTTTGACAGTTATTTTTGTCCTCTGGGGCTTTTGGGTTCTCGGGGTCTTTTGGTCCTCTGGGTGTTTTGTGTCTTCCAGTTCTTGGGGTCTTTGGGGTATTTTGGGTCCTCTGGGTCTTTTGTGTCTCTGCTGGTCAAAAGGGATTCTGGGGTTTTAAAGGGTCTAAGGGTTTTTGGGGTCTTAAAGAATCTTCGGTTCTTAAGCTCTAATTTAATTCATACACATATCATGTGCTATGTTGACAAACAAACAGACAAAGCGCACAAATGAACCCAAATACATACCCTTTCCTCTGGCGAGGGTAATAAAATTGAAGAGGGTCTCACAGTGTCAGAGACCTGAACATCACATTCATTGAGAAAGTTAATGGAACCTACAGACACAAGATGACAGCAGTAGCAAATTATGTGGTTTGATGGAGCAGATCTCATCCTTCACAAGCCTTCTGGGAGCTGTTAGGGCTGGGCGTAGAGGAGTTTAGATATATTGAGTGATTTGATTTATTGATTTTATATATCATATATTCAAGAATATAATTTGTTTTCAGGAATTTGTTTTTTTATTATTTTATGATTTCACTTGCATACTTTTGCCTTCTCTGTTGTGTGCCTCGTCTTAGCATTACCATGCAGAAACTAAAAGTTAGTAATTGTAAACTACTGGGAATTACAGCCATTGTTACAGAGTCAGAATGGACTATTTTTTTCTCCAAATGGTAAGTCGGAATGGTGAACAATAATTCATACTTGAAGCAGAAGTCATTTTTACTTACACCGAAGGTGAAGGAGGTTGTTTTCACCTCTTTTTGTCTGTTATTACTTGCAAATCGAAGATTTTTCAAGTATATTGGTCAGTTCGATTTTTGTTATTCTGTTTGTCTTCTGTCTGTTTGTTTGTTTGTTTTGCCTGTAAGTCGCCAACTGGTCAAATTTTAAATCAATCTTCAAAATTCACACATGGTAGAGTTTGTCATAAGCAAGAAGCATGTTGTTTTGAGGTCAAAAGGTAACAGGCCAAAGGTCAACAACTGAGGTATTTTTACAATCCTCAATTTTCAACCCATTGACTTGAAATTTGAAGAGGATTTGCATATCAGGTCACTGAATTTCAAACACAATTATTTTTGAGGTCAACATAGACCATAAGGACAACATAGACTGTATTTCTAAATTGTCAATTTTTACCTGATTGACTTGAAATTTGAAGTGGATTTATATTAAGGTCAATAAATTCAACGAGCCAATTGTTTTGTGGTCAACATTGACCAAAAGGCCAACATAGGCCAAAGTCAACAACTAAGGTGAGATTTCTAAAATCCTCATTTTCATCCGATTGACTTTTAATTTGAAGATTTCTATTTAAAGTCACCGAATCCACCAGTCAATTAATTTTGAGGTCAACAAAGGCAAATTTCTAAATCTCAATTTTAATCCAATTGACTTGAAATTTTTAGATTTATATTTCAAGTCACTGAATCCCACCAGCCAATTAATTATGAGGTCAACAAAGGCCGAATTTCTAAATCCTCAATTTTAATCCAATTGACTTGAAATTTGAAGAGTATTTTCAGGTCAGGTGCTGATTCAACTCAAATTAATTTTAGGTCAAAACGTCAACACGGCCTAATTTCTGAAATTGGTTGATAGGGCCAAGAACTAAATATATCACTATATCTCAGAAAGTTGTGGACGAGTTATGACAAAACAAGGTGAATGAGGTGAAGAGGTGAGAAGAACAAGTGGATTGGATTTTGGTTCGGATCCAGCCAATCAGTGGGATACAGACATGAACTGTTCAACCTGGCTGAGGTATGCGCTCTGCCGAGTGCCGTTTACTTTGTGCTGTTTTGCCAAGTTGTCACTCGAGGAGTGATTTTTCATTGTCTGTTTTTCTTGCTTGTTTTTTTGTGTGAAGAATATCTAAAAGTTAATGACGGATACGGATGAATTTGTGTGGATAGGTTAGGTATGTGACATGGACGAACTGATTATTTTTGGTGATGATCCGGTTCTGACCACTGGAATTTTTGAAGTGATTCTTCACCTTGAGTGATAGGGCCAAAACGATATGCAGAACGACATCTCAAAAAAGTTATGGAATGATTCGGAGAACTTGTTGGACATGTTGAGTGTGTGACAGGGAGAATTGATTCAATTTAGGTAGGATCGAATCGGATCCGGATATGATAATTTTTAAAGTGATTCTTCACCATTGAGAGAGTGGGGCCAAAACGATATAGTACTGGAAACCATGACTTTTCAAAAATGTGTTGAGCCTGATATGTTCTCATGGATCAAGCATTGCACGGCAGAGGTATGCGCTCTTCAAGTGCCCTTCTAGTTCCATTCAGTGTTCAAACTCTTCCATGAGCTTTGTCTCTGTATGGAAAAAAATATCATTGGTTGGCAAACATTGTTCAGTCTTGATGGGCGCATCATCTTTTCTGTATTAAAGTTCCTTGAACGGAAGTCATCCATAACAGTATATTGGGAACCTTGGTGTTTGTCCATGCAATTGTCTGTCTCCGTTATTGCAGCCTCTTCCCGCACTGCATTTGAAAACTCAATATTGACTTTCGAAATGACAGAGAACAGGCGATGCATAATGTTGATGCAAATTTTGTTTCACAGCAGTTCACAAGCAGAACAAATGCATAATTTTCATTCAGCACATACTCGACCCAATTGCGGTGTAAATTTAATGTGGAAATGACAAATTTTGTGTATCTTTCTCCCACTCCCACCTCTCCTCCTCCTCCACCCTTCCCACCCTCTGGACACCACCCCACCCGACCCTTCCACTCCCTTCCTCACCTCCATCTCTCCCTCACTCCCCACTCCATCATTCTCCCTCCTCCATCATCACTATTTCCATCCCTCCTCTCACATCCACCCTTTCCTCCTCCTCCCATTTCCCTTTTCCCCGACTGGGCAACGCAGCTCTGGCCTCCACCTTCTTCTCCCTCTTGGGACCCTTCCCCTGATCTTCCCACAAACACCCTCCCTCTGGACTCCATGCCACCCATCCTCCTTTTCACTCTTTCGCTTCTCTCCCACAAAGGTACCGCAGCGTTTCCAGGATCTAATACACATCTCTTGGACTCGCGACTAACAATTAAGCACATATTTAGAGACAAACATGTTATTTATCAAGCTGCAAAATAATGAACAGAAATCATAATAAAATTGATCATATTAATGCAATGCTTTTGGGTAGACAATACTGCATGTTTTTTCCATCAAGGGCCAGAACATGTAAATTGTTTGGTGTTCAATTCTAGAGAGCCACTTATAGTTAGTTGATCATTTAAAAAAGATATTCAAAATCTGTTTTTGTTGTCAGACAATCGAAACACACTCTCCAAATAACTATTCAGTATACGGATCAAAATTGCTTGTTTTTAAATTTGTTTTAAAAAATTGTTTTAAAATGAAGGTGATATTTCGATAAGTTAGCAAGGTGGTAACCTTTTTTTTTTTTACAAACTCTTCTTTCACCTCACAACGATCGAAACATAGGAGTCATGTGACCTCTTATTTGAAAACTGAAATAGACAAACACAACCTATACATCGCTTTAAAGGTAATTTTACTGCTTATCTAACGACAAAGCTCTCAAGGGTGAAAGAAGAGACTCTCAGGGGCGAAATTTTCACATTCATTAACTGGTCGCGATTAACCTTGGAGCTCAGAGGAGTGAGGCCACAACAACACTTGCAAATCCCACCCATCGCTTCACTGATAGGGAAAATGTTGGAGCATAGCCTTCTTTCACTAAATACGCTAATTTCTTTTATTGTTTTACATTTGGGGGGTAGATGGAGGAAATTCATAGCAAAGTTAGGATAGTAGCAGTTGCTTGGTCCATGGACATGTAGGAGACATCTCAATATAATTAATTAGGGAGACTGTGAGCTTAAGTGTTACTTGTCACCAATTGGTGGTGCTGCGTTAATTAGATGGGGATTAAGACCAATTTTCACCAGTATGTAATTGCTCCTGTGATTTTCCTACGTTTTTGTATTTACAAGCCAGCCATGAAAGAATTGGGTTTTTATACCAAACACAAGCAAACAACAGGCATTTGCATGTCCAAGCAGGCAGAAGCTCTGCCTTCCTGGTTTTGTGCCAGCAAGCATGCCTGGAGGTGGATGATCGATGGCGTGACATCAGAAGGGAGAGGATTTTTTGGTTTGGTTGCTGTTGAGAGTAAGGGAGCGCCACAGTCGAGAGACGAGAGGGCTAGGAGATGGCATGAATGATCAGGGCATTACGGCTGGCTTTCCTTCGATGCTTGATGAAAAGGCATGATTCTCGTATTCATTCTGAGGCAAATTGGCTCACGTGGTGGAGCAGGACGCTGGCTCTGACTCTTGGTTGGGTCATATGAGATGGACTCAAAGCCTTGTGTTTGTCACTGAAGCGAGCAGTGGCATTCTGAAAAGCAGTGGGTCGGTAAGAGCAATCGATAAAGAAGCTGCACAGCGGTTGGTGAGCTGTGGCATTGAATACCACCTCACAAATTCCCTCATGCACATTTCACACAGAGAGAGCGGCTTGCATAGCTTCCGGGCACGGTCTTTCCACACAGGACGAAGCACCTCAATCCCAAAGTTGAATAAAGACCATCTCTGGATAAAGCTAAGTGCCAAAATAAAGGAAGGTTTTTCTTTTGTTTGTTTTCCCTTGTCTCTATTCAAGTCTGTGTGTAGAGGCACTTCAACTTTAGGTTAATTTATTCTCACGTTTATTACTACATTTTGAATTATACCCTTGTAATATGTCCATTTTCATTAAATTTCCTGTGTTTATTTTAAGTTGTTTATGTCCGTGTATTTGTCGTGGGGTTCGAGTATAACGCCTCCATCTGTACTTCCATCTGTTCTTCGCTCGCAGTGCCGCCCTGCGCGGTGCACTATAATCTCTGAGGATCATGTCTCTACTCTGGTTGGTGTTAACGCCATCCACCACAATTGGGTCGAGGGGATTAATTTAACCGGCTAGCCCGCGATAATATTTTCAAATTTCTCTCCAGATTTCGACACTTATTTTGTCACGAGATCTGATCCACAAATCTGAAATCATATTTTGATGACATAATTTTCCGTGTATTAAACGGTTTTTTATCGGAGGGAAAAGTTAAGTCGGGTGGATACAAGGTATAGAAAATAATTAATCAGTCTTAAAAAATCAATTTTTCAATGCTGATTCCAATTATTGTAGAATCTGGAAAATAAACATGTGCTTATTTTTAGATTTAGTGGACCATCTCTATTATATCAAGCTTGCACAGTAAAAACTCGGCTCGCCGTCACACGATCCGATGAAATTGCTATGGCACTTAGCAGACATGCCGACAATGTTTGGGAAGTCTTGGCGTTCCATAGTACCACTTGCATTTTGCACAATGCGTATTTTTGTCATTCCCGTGTACGGTCTGTCGTCTGCTACGCCTATGTTGTACTGCTATCCGTGCATGTGCACGGGTATCGCTAGTATGTGCTTATTTCATATGCACGAATGTTCAAAAAGCTGACACATGCACTTATTTTCCATATGCACGTATACGTATTTAAAAAGCATGCCTGCACTTATAATGGTGAATGTTTTCAGAATAGCTGCATCGATGTCAGTTTTTATGTCATTGTAATTTTAACTCTTGTACTCAGAAACAAACACGAAATACATTTCCAGTCTCAAGCACATATCTGTTGAAACTCCACCAAAAATTCGTTTTCCATGTCCGGGTGAAAGGCCATCTTCTGCTCCCTATCTTCTTCGAACCTTTCTCACTCTGAACAATTATTTCCTCATTCTCACCATTCACATCAAAGTCCTATGCCAAGAGCGGGAGGAAGAAAGGTCAACCTTCTGATGATCTGTGGCTGGATCGTCAGGTGTGGGAGAGATGCTCTCGCACATCATCAGCAAGCATTTTTGAAATGCTGCATCTCCGAACATTGGTGACACAGAGGACGACAGTAGGGTGAATATACTGATTGTGGCTCACTTCCCCATGTTAAGTGAATGGGGATTCTCAGCGATTTATTTTTTTTTCCCTAAAATAACCTTTATCCCAACCTGTTGAATTCTCTGCTGTTGAAATATCTAAAACTGTAAGTGAATGGAGATTTTAATAGCCTCCCTTTAGCCTAGGAGCAACTTTTTTTCAAATAACCAATGCATATTGTTTAGCTCACTCATTGAACTATAAAGATTTGTTCATTCTCAATTCCTTCAATAGTTTAATTTTCTCTGCACAATAATCCCCATCTAAAATATTAAAAATAAAACATTTGAATCTTTATATTTTTCAAGATACCCTTTTGTGTCATTATGAATGATTACTTCTCTCATTGATCTCATCTGACTACTCCTGAGTTGCATATCATTTTGAGATTGTAGTAATTATTTTCCCATTGTTCAATTGATAACCATCAAAGTTTTCAGTGCATTCAAGGAATATTAATTTTTTTCTTTACACGCTCTAACTTACTAGTTTTAAATTGATTCTCTTATTTGTTTTATTTACCTTTGTTTTAGTTATTTTTGCAATAAGACTTATTTGATATTTTTCACATTCATTATGTTTTCCATTTTATATACAAGAAACTGAGATTTCCACTCTTTAGTTTGATTAATACTTGTTCGACCATTTATATATTGTGAAAAAGGCGGCGTAGCCTTAAAACCCTAACCCACATTCTATTTAGTTAACTTGTATCCATATGGAACACAATCTATTCTATATACTCTATCATCTCTTATCATCTTATCTTATCATCTATCTTATCATCTCTTATAAAATAAATCTCTTACTCATCAAGGCTCCTAATGCCTTTTAATTTACTTCTTACTATATATTTATGTTTTATGACTTCTTATTGTATTCATTTTCCTATATTCTTCTTTCTTATTCATAAAACAATTATAATAATTTCTAAAAGTTATTGATTTCTTTATTACATATTTCTTTATTCCTTTAACCTTTTATCAATCTGATCACCATACTTTATAAGCATATGCTTTGCTCTCAATCAATAAACTCATCATTATTTTCCACCCACTACTTAAACTTACAAATAACCTTTTCATTCTTTTTGGAAATACTAACTCTTCTTACTAAAATAACTTGTATCATATACTCCAATATTTTTCTTCATATCTTATAAACATCATTCAGTTTTTATATCGAGAATAAAACTATCAGTGTCCAGATACAACAATGAAACATTTTACCATACTCTTTCTTTAAGTTATTGATGATTTATCAAGTACAACTGATAAATCAACTGCTGTTGCAATATATTGGTTTATCCATTACAATACTTTCTTTTCTCATATGAATAGAGAAAAGTTCTCTGAAAAAACTCTTCTCTCTCAAACTTGGTTATTTATCAATCTAGAAGCTTCTTTCAAGATGTTGCAAATCTAATGTTTTGCCTGTTTCTAACATTCTCCATTGTCTTTCCAAAGACAGCATTATTCATCAATTATAGAATTCCCTTCAAATTTTACTTTTGTATTTGTTCTCATATCTGTATTGAATTTAATAAATTTTTCATCAAGGACTTTTGTTAAATTTTAAAACTCTATGAATTTTAGCTACTCTCAATCTTCTCCCAAAAATGTTTCAAGCTTCTCTGATGCAAAACATATCCCTCTTTATCAATGAATTGTTGTTAATAACTTTTCTGTTGATTTACCTTTAATATTAAACTTTTATGATAATCACTTTAACCATTCTTTCTTTGGGGTTTCTTTCTCACATGCAAAAGGAAGGTCGTTATGCTTATTACGAAATCACTCGGGTACCTCAAATCAACTTCAAAATAATAACTTCTCTTCCTATTCAATCTCTCTGAGAAGAAATAACAATATTCATCAAAACCTTTTCATAATCCTTTTCTCCACCCTCTATATTTACATAAGGCGAGATTGAGAATTTGCCATCCATACAATTATAGCATCAAAATACATCAAATAATTACTATCTTTTTCACTATCATAATTTGGAAGATATTTATTATTTGCTTTGCATATCTTTTGAACATACTTGTGATATTCCACCTCTCTTAGACTTCTCAATATCAAAGCATATCTACATCACTGATTAAATCTATATCTTTGTTTGTCATTTTCAACTTGCACTCCAGCTAAACCAGGAGCCGTGGAAATAGTGGGCAGGATTAATCTATAACAATTTTTATTATGACAGAGTGATCTAAAAGCTTCAAACACATCAGCTAACAATAAAATCTGTTTTTTAGATACATTATGATATTCTCCCAAGGTTCTATAATTTAAATATTTCCAAATTCTTGTACGTGTTTATATTCTTATACTTATTTTCTTCATAAAGGTTTTTATAGAAACTTCTTTTGAAGGAAGTTGTGTTTTCGTAATCTCATAAACGGAATCTATTAATCATAAGGATAAATTCCCTTCTTGTAAGAATTTTCTCTTACTTTGAATTTCATTCTTGTTTTGAATTTCCTCTCTGGTTAGAATTCTCTTTAATCAGAATTTATCATCTTTAATCAGAATTTCTCTTTAGTTAGAATTATTCATTGTTTGAATTTCTTTTATAAATTAGAATTCATCTTCAGTTAGAATTTTTCATTATTTCCTCATTAATTAGAATTTCTCTTTACTTTGAATTCTCTCTTTAATCTGAATTTCTCTTTGTTAGAATTTCTCTTTTGGAAGAATGAATTAAGATTTGGAAAGACCCGTGTAGCTTAGATTTTTGATGCTAGGTAGGCTAGTGGTGTTCCCATAAACTTGTAAAAATCTAGAAACCTAATACGAGTTAAAAGGTTTTGTGATATCATTTTTGTAATGAAATATACTTTGACTTATGTTTTGTTATGGCAGAATATCCCTGGTGTTTTTTGAAAGTTCATTTTAAAATAGATGTGTATCATAGTTGGCACTGTTGTGAGAAAAACTGTGAATAAAGAAGGAAATTTATAATTAAGATTAAACAGGAAATGAGCGGGACTCTATATTTAACAGTAAGATAAATGATCCCTAACTTTGACCTCCCCTCAATTTCCTCCTCAAATATGGCAGATATTGTTCTTCTAATTCTAATTTTTCTTCTTCGGTGGAATTTTATGGTTCATTTGTTTCTTTCATTAATTTAGATAGTCTTACACAATCCTTTTTCTAATCGTTTTAAACTCTCTGTGAAGCTTTTTTTCACTAGAATGTTCAAGTTTATTATACTTTCTCCAACGATGATTTGATATAACAGAAACAAGGAATATGTTTTGATATTATTTTGTATGTGATTCTTTTGGATTAGGAGAAGCAGTATTTATCTTTTTAAGATACATCAAAATAGCGTATATCACAATGGGTACTGATAGATTATATAATCTTCAAAATAATCTTTTCACCAGGTTTGAGTCATTTGTAATTAAGCTGATTTAGATTACTACTCAAATTTTGAATGTTGTTTGCTAATCCGTCTCTTTTGTATGAAAGAATTAACAACAATCGCTTTCAAGGATATATTTGTTGCTGTCTGAATACGAGAAGAGATTAATTCTTAGATAAATTATTGATGTATGTTAATGTGAATTCATTTCCAAACTAAAATAAAAAGAGTCATGTGTTTCTTTCATTTCTCTATTCTGTGAAATCTTTAATACTTGAAACTTTTTCGTTCTGTTAATATCCATAAACAATTATAGAAAGATGAGTCTTTTCTCCAATTAGGAATATCTGGTTAGTGCATGGGATTAAAATAAACTTTAATGTCAAGGCTCTCAATTTCATATATGTTTTTCTCTTTCTGAAATCACAATTTGTGGATGTAAGATGAGCAAGACAGACCAGAGAAACATGTATTATATGTTCTTCAAATTAACAACTGCCTTCTCTGTTTATTTTCTTTTTGGTGATTCAATATTTTAGAAAAAGAAGAGGGTTGATATTTAGAATGTGTATATTAAAAAAGATGATTTTTTAATACTTAATCACTCCTACCTGTATATATCAACATCTCCTTCCTTGTCGTTGTAGTTCTTGCATAAACCCGCACTATTTAGAAAATCTTGAAATGATGTTATACAAATGAAGATCTGTTCTATATAAGGAGTTTTGTTCTTCATCTTGTCTCTTTCATATTCATTTTCCACTCCATACTAAAATTTAAAGTTTCATTTCTTTTATGTCTTTTTTAATATTTTTCAGACATCAGGTTCACTATTTAATTGATTAGCTATTGATATGGACCGGGTTCTCCAAATTGCAACTCCTTATTTTGATGATTCTTAAAAGCTCATCAGTGTTTTCAATATAATTAGTCTTCACTTTACTTTAAACTCATTCTTCTTGTGTTTTGTGTTGAGGTGATCTTAATAACTATCTCAAACATCCTTTGCGCATGTATCAGTTGTACTTTGATAAATCATCAATAACTTAAAGAAAGAGTATGGTGAAAATGTTTCATTGTTGTATCTGGACACTGATAGTTTTATTCTCGATATAAAAACTGAT
>CM068953.1:148478687-148489304 GCA_035128595.1 Eptatretus atami
CAAATCAAGTTATATGTAGCATTGCATTTCTCACTTCTTGTCATAACTAAGTAACATTAGGTAAAAATCACAGTTCATAATGTTAGATTATGAACTTTTCCTTTAATCTACTTGTTGGATACGGATCGCGTTTGAACAAATTTTCATGCTTACTTTTCCGTTTTCTCACATAATTATATAATGCCTTCCCCTGTCTGCTCATAAAACATTTTGTAATGTTCTCTTAGTTGTTAGTAACAAAATGTTTCTGATGTTTCTTGGTTATTTTCCTTTAGTTGTTAAGAATAAAAGAAAAATAGATTGAGGACACTCATGCTTCAGCAAGTCCTAGTTTGTGGTCTATGGTAGGTGGCGGTGATCCTTGGTTATCAAGCCCTCATCGCGGCCGTTCTGAAGATATAAACACACTCAGTCGACTCAGCCTGTCTCCTCCGGAGCCGAAATGTGTTACAGTTCCGTGTGTGCTACTGTTTTATGATGACACGTGCTCTTAGTCAACTACTTTGCACGCTTCATATGATAGTTCTACCCGGGCATTAACTTCATTGATCCACCACCCTTCAATGCATTTAAGCTTTTGAGTAAGCCTGAACATAACTAATACATATACAACATATTGCCACTGCATTTGAGTGTCCTCTTCTCTTTACTCCTTGGTTGCTCCGTCTATCCATTCCCCAGCAATACTGGCCCCATTCTCCATCTCCACTCTCGGGATGACTCCAGGCTCCCACCGATGACCACTATTTTCTAACCCCAATTGATGACCCCTCTTGTACCACCCAGCACCACCCTACTTACGATACGCTGCAATTCTTTCACTGAATGGTTGACCCCTATTTGGTTTCCCTTTCTTATCATGATAGTAGTGTTTTTTTTCTTTTTTTCTTTTTTTTTTTATGTTTTTTCTTTTTTATTTTTTTCTTTTGTCCAAGTCTTGCCAACCCTCATCGTTGTTTAAGCTGCCCTGTGTCAGATTTCGGACAAACATATTAACGCTGGTTAAGGTATCGCAAGTTGCACTGGAAGAAGTACAATCTCGTCATCGTCGTGTACTCCCAGGAGTGGGTTTCGATTCTTTTGGTCCTTTTGTAGAATAATGGATTACGTTGCCCGAGTTCCATCCTTGCCACCAAACCTCCAAAGAAATATAGCAAAATACTGTTGACCCCAATTGTGCAGCGTGTTTTCCGCCACACGTATACACAGTCTGATTCCTGGAGCCACTAATATAGTTACAACTGCCCAACCATCACTCATCTACTGCTGCCACACAACCACACCTCCCGGAGACCATTGGGTCGCTCGGGCTCACTAAGCCTCTCCACCCTTCACACTTTTGTTTATGCTTGTTGTTAGTGTTCCAATTCATGACCCTCTGCCTCACCAGAAACCTTGAGGGAGATTGTTAGCGACTCGCACAACCCCCGCAATGAAACAGGTTATTGGGGTACATCGTGACCGCCATAGTCCGTCACAGGACTCTAATCCTAGCCTCACCCTGCCACCATTGCCTCACTGTTGGCTATCCACTTTACTGTAGTGAGAGGACACCCCGTGTGACAAAGCACGCCAATGGTGACTGCGAATCTGCCCACCCATATCGCTTACATCATTGTCGTAACAGACACATCATCAGCTGAGAAGAAAGAGAGAAAAAGCTAAGAATTGACACGAGAAAAGACACTGATGCATGGAAGAACGGAATCAGCCAAACCAGTCTTGTCACTTCACACAATCCGTCATTGATGAGGATTCCAGGTAATCAAGTTTTCTTTCATTCTTATTTTCTTCGTGAGGTGTCTAGTTTAATTATAAAATTTCTCTGAGAGTGGCCGATTTCCTATAATGACTTTTATGATGACCCGATTACTGTGAACAAAGCATCATGCAATGGTTTTTTGATGGAAAAATAAACGGAAAAGACAAAAAAATTATAGCGGAAAACAATATTCTCTTTCTTGTGATTTGTAGCCCGTAAAAAATCCATGGTTGTTGAGCTTCCAGCTAAACCCAAAAATCTCACCTTCCCATCGAAGATGAATGAGACTCCTCATCCGAGATTTCAGCGGGGTTTAAATCAATGATCCGGCCTGTGCCCATTTGCTGTGTTCTGTTGCAATCACGTTTGCAGCTTCAATATCCCAGGCAATGCCGACGTCTCAGGTTGAATATACTGATTCGGCCTCACTTTCCCCCATGTAGTGAATGGGGTTTTCAGCGATTCATATTTGTCCCTAAAAAAATAAACCTCCTTTATGCACAAAAACCACCTGCTTAATTTTATTCTCTGGACCGAGATTGAAATATCTATAAACACTGCTAAGTGAGATGGAGAGGATTTTAATTGGCCATCTTGCCTCCAACACTCTTTTAAGCTGGACACATATTCCGTTCAGAAATATTCCAGTGATATTTGAGACCACATCTAATTTACACACCCTATACGAGTGCTTCTTCATCTGAACATTCCAAATTTCCAATAGTGGTCTTCTAGAATTAGATGCACATTCACCATCTAAATGATGAATGACATACAAACAGATATCATTGATCTTCTTTATTCACTCGTTTGTTCTATAGACCCCTTGTGTTTTCATGCTGACCATAGTAAGGATGGATGATGTCGCCTTATTGTCTATAAATGATAAACTTACTCCATTCTGTCTTGTTTGCTAGCCACCGTCCTGAGCCTCTCTAGATTATCTCATATGCGTAAGCCACGCCAATACCACACATACCTATTCACCAATTTAGTCCTGCATCCGCCCCAACTTTTCCTTAGATCCTACCACGACCTCATCGTTTCTACGCATGACCAGACATCTTTCTTGGAAACCCCACTGTTCTCGACTCTTTATCAGGATAGCGCAGTGTATTTCAGTCTACGTCATTCCAGTTAACTCTCTGATCCTCACAAACTCTCCCACTCGGCATCAACAATACTCTTCCATAGATGTTATGCTTAGCAAATAACACATCATCATTCTTTCCTCGATATACGAAGCCTGGCCTGTGTGTAGAATGAGTATTTATAAAGAAACCACACTCCCAGCTCTTTCAATAAAGATTTACACAGCACCCAACATCACACTATTTACATACTATATCTGTTTCAGCCAGATTACTGACAATTTGAGTGTAGTTCAATGTGCTGAGACTTAGTAATGACTTTGGAGTAATCATGGTTCTACTACTAGTATCAAGCAATACACTTCAACTTTGACCACCTAGACGCAATTCTAAACCCTACTTATAGTCTTATAGAGGAGAGATTTTCATTTCACTATTTTATTTAACAGTAGTACTTATCATTAGCAGCATTTATCATTTCTTAATAATTTAATCAGCGATTAATAGTGTTTACAGAATCCTTATTGTCTCTTCTGGACACTGGAGAATTGTAATTCCGATATACACGAAATAGAAAGAAAGTACTCTGGGCCTCGTGAGGATCTTTTTGCCCGACAATGGGGCAATTCATTTCCAGTAGTGTCTGGTTCCCACAGTGATGGTTTTTGTCTTTCATTGATAGACGACGCATCTGATTCGAAATCGATCAGTTGGTACTTAGTCGACCAAGCGCCACAATGACTGCGATACAGCGTCTAGAGCCCTATGCTACCATTAACCATAAAGCGCCTGGTATCCTGGAGACCAGCAAAAATCCTGTGAAAAAAAGTATGTTTGTGATTACACAATTTGTATATACTTATTATTGCAGTTGATGTGTTTCAAGACTCAGAACTACCCCACTTGTTAACAAAGATCAATGATAACCGTTGACTTGAGCCAGAATACAAGGTTCTTACCTTCGTGCGAGTATTTACCTCACAATTTTGTTAAAAACTCAGATTATAAGATTCGCCTATGATTGTTAAATAGCTACTTGATTCGGAAAGGGTTCTGCCAAGATTTTGTATTACACTATTGCAGCACGAAACACTGCAGGTATAGGATCAAACACAATACCATTCTGGACATTTTTGAAAGAAAATTCCTTGTGACCCCTTGTTAATTTTTGGGGAAACTATGTGAGGATCATATCTATCTCAATCCACCATGAAGCGTCGATATCACAAAATTATTCCTCAGAGCAGTGTTACACAATTATGAAGACAGCACATACTAGTACAAAAACAGTGGAACATGTCTCCAATGCTTCGATTGATGAGACATCCACGTTGGAACCACCTGGATTCGAATCACTATGTCGAGTTTATCATATATTCGCTCGCAATTCTCGCATTAAAAAATTTTGTCGTCATTGAAAACAAAAAATCTTTCAAAAAAAAAACTAAGAGCCGCCAATTTTCGACCGCTCTATCAAACCAGGAGGCTGGACAGGGACAGTTCAATAAAGAGAGAGCATGTCTCTTTATTCTTAGATCCACGTGATATTCAAGTATCCTACAAGTTGATTAGTCTGATCAAGTATCATGAAACGACGTCATGAGATTATTTTAAAAATGATGAAAAATAGTTTTTCACTGATATTCAATTTCTATACTATGTGAATTATTCATCACTGTAAATCCCCACATTTAGACCTAAATTGCTCCAATACCAATCATAATGCTACTTTATTAAAAAATCGAAAAAAAATAACACATCAAGACATCACAAATTTCATAATAAAGAAATGGTGTGTTGTTGAAGATTCTTCTGCTTTTGCCATCATCAGATCCACAGTTTCTATTTCCACCAATCTATATATCGTTGTTCATCCTTAAATACTGAGATCTATCACTGGAAACGATCATCAAATGTATACTATCATAGAAAATCTTAGTTTTCCTTGATGCACATCCACATATGATTATAGGAAAATAATGTTGAGAACGTCTAATCACCAGAACCCACATAATCATCTCCTAAAGTATGTGTTATTGTATGCTGGATTGCTACCCCTTGGATTATTAGATGGGAAGAAAGAGAAATGAGTTTAATCCCAATTTTAAACAGGAGAGATCTTCGAAAATCGGTCGCCTGAATTGTGGCCAGTGTGTTTTTCGCCTCTTAAAAAAATTCCCTCAAGGTGGCGCTTGGTCTGGCACCTGGCTGACTTCCGACATTACGGATAGCTCAGAGAATGATGAATCACCAAAAAAACTTCTCATATATGACGCCTAAAGCCGCTTTTGGCCTTGAAATGGCCTTCCTTTTGGCATCTAGACTAGTTGTCCATGACCCATACAGCCATCCTTAACATGCCCTATATACAGCCAAGCGACAGCGCGTCATAGACCCGAAACGTCGAAACACACTGCAGTCACCGAGTCATGGAATGATGACACGCGACTTTTTTGTTATCTAATGCATGCGCTACCTGCGCAGATGTAGCAATGAGATGGGAATTCCGTTTACTTCCTCTAGCATTTGTGCGGATTATTGGACTATGTCTTGTAAAAGAAATGATTAATACGGAAATGAAAAATGGTAAAAGTTGCAGTCCTATCATCAGCCCCTCTAAACTTATGATGTTTTAAGCGTTAAGTCTGGGAAGAATTAATCTGTAAAATAGTTAGAATTAATGTTTCGATAATGTTTTTTATACATAATGTAACATATAATTTCATATTGAATTTAATAACATTGATTTTTTTAATTTAATATAAATGCCTATCTGGTAATGTACAAATTTAAAACGAGTACAATTGAGTTGATACTAGGAAACAATAGATTTGTAACCGGCTTCCTACACCAGCTTACTCATTATTACAGAACGAAGGTTAAAAAAATGAAGACAGTACAAAGAAAAGATAATATAAACCTCAGAGTATATGAGAAAAATCCACCCAGCCATTTGAAAAAAATAATTGAAATCATACCGGACAACGGCGTTTTTTCCACTTTCAAAAACATCTTTTTTTCAAGCCGGCGGGGGGAAATGACAGGCTAACTTGAGCCGCCCCAGACAAACAGACTTGGCAAACTTCGTCCGCTTAGGGATGCCTGACACGGTCTCCAGAGAGAGTCAAAGTAGAGGTTCTCCCCTGTATTCAAGGGGGTCTGAAAAACGGGACGGGTGGAGGGCAGAAAGACGAAGGTGGCGTAGAACAATTGTGTGTGGACGCCAAATAATTCAAATCGAATCAATTATTTATGAAGATCGGCGAACGTGTACTGAGTAAAAGATGTTTATCCGCACCAAAGCCTATAATATTGACGCCGAAGCAGCCAGTAAATATTGTTGGGTATCCGGCGTTACGACGGACGGACCGCGCCAGGATCGCCATCATATCGCGGAATACCAGGACCCTCGATTCTGAGAAGAAATCCATGCCCAACCACTCAATCTCCGAGTTCAACTTCCGCGTTTTCATCGGTCGCCTATCAATGTAATGTGTGTATATCTAAATAAATTTTCTGGATACCTATACCCTACGTTTCCTGTATGATGTCGGGAATATAATGGCGAAACAGTATATATAATGATCTGATTATCGCACTCACAGCTCTGAGAATGGATGACACGGCCCAGCCACGCCAGTCGAGGAGCGGCGCGATCGAGCCAATCTAGATCCAAGACCAATGCCCAATATCAAATAGGATTCTTCCTTTCAGTGGTACATCGATTTAGTGCAGCAACACTCAAAAGATATCAAATCCCAGAAGGGGAGAATAATAATGGCGAACTTATAGTTACGCAACTCACGCTTAAATACGGATTGCACCACGACCTAAGCATGTCCAGCTGAGGAAGAAACAGAGAGACCAGCACGCGAGTTGGACACATAGTCAATCGCCCGCCTTCCGCCACGCAGGCGGTGATCGCTGGTCCCCCACGGACCCACCCAACAAACCCCCAGCGCTCCCGTGAAAGGCCCGGAAAACCTGCAACCGACCCCCCGCCCCAACAGCCACCATAAGAAATATGCTAACAGGGCTTCCTTCCGCCAATGATAATGATTTTCGAAGAGGCAGGAATCTGAAGGGTCATCATTAATCGGCGCAAACCCAAAGATCTTGAAAGCAGAAACAAGTAAAAGAGCAGGGAATGTGGAAATAAAGAAGAAAGGATATAGGCAACATGAAAAAAATAAAAACGACTTTTCATGAAAGGAGAAATGAAGATTTAGTTATGCTATTAGTAGTTCTGGTGAAGGGATAAGATAGAGTTTGAGAGGGATGCGAGAAAGCGAAGATCTTTACTCAGGTCCCCTTAATCATAGCTATCATATCTTCAATATCAGTCGAAGCCTTGTTAAAAGATTCTAGAATGGGGAAAGAGAAGAAAGAGAAAAAAGCATAAAAAGTAGGTATATTAGTTGAATACGTATTAAATAAAGATATGAATAGGTGAGGTAGGGGTGGGGCGATGAGATACGTGATTAGACCAGAAAAAACAATTAGATTTGATTCGGTCAGTGATTGAATCTGCAGGGCTAGGGCGGGCGATTTGGCGTTAATTCGAATGTGACTCAGTCGCAGGTGGTCCGTGGTTGAATTTAAACGTGAGGTTAGGTGGTTTGCGTAATGGAAAAGTTCAAATTTTGAATCGTCGCGGCGAGGTAGATTTAATTGACGGGTAAGGTGGTGGGGTTTATTATGCCAACACAAAATTTATATTAATCACACACCACACACACACACACAGCGCACACACACACACACACACACACGCAACACACACACACACACACACACACACCATCATCATCAACTACTAACAACACTATCATTAATCAACAAAATAAGTTAAGCCTTTGACTATTCAAAGCTTAGCGCCTCAAGATCTTGTTTGGGCTTCACAGATCTGAATAGAACGATCCCCCATTGAACATGAACAATATTAATAATCATTATATATATGAGTAGTATAATAATAGATTTTCTCAAATTCATTATTTAAAGATTTTAATACACCTGATTACTACACCTCGTGAAACTTACCGTACAGCGAAGTTAAATGTAGCTGGACAGGCTTGCAATCGCTTTCACGGAGGGAGCCATAAAGGTTATAGTAGAGGGGAGTAGAGCGACGGCGGCGACAACCTGGTCACCATGAGTAGTTTATTGACATTTTGTTTTTGTCTTTTGGAGTTCCTAAAGTGACATAAATGAAAACCTAACAATACTCTTCCCTTTGCTATATCAGTATACACATGGTATACAATCTCCAGAGAAACAGGCTATCACAATTACCAATCATCAATTTTACAAAAATTCATTGTTCCAATTGCTGTTCGATGATTACACCTCTTCAAATAGAGACTTGTCCCACTATATATTCTGTGCCGATCATCACAACTTGCCTATAGCCTAAGCGTCGACATAATTCTCTTTTGCAATATAATCAGGCGCGAATATCGTGCACTCTTTCTGATGATTTCAGATTTTGTTGATCTGTCCACAACGTTATGGAATCCGGTCCTCAATTTTGTTAACTATATTACGAGATATCAGTTGCGAATAAGAACATTCTCCATATGTAGACTGACGCTGCACAGTTGATCCATGTAATTTTTTTATATCGTCGTCTTCTAAACTGGGGGCCGCCCGATATCGATGCATTGCCACATCCCCACTGCGAGGCACAAGGAGCACAGACCTCCGCCTGCAAGAAAACAAAGTTCATTTTTTAATATTAAATACCGTACGAATAAACTAATTATTAATAAATCAATTCTGCTTGGGGAAGAAAATATAAGTTTTAAAAAATGTAAGTTTGTTAGTTTTTAGTGATCACAGACCGGAGTCTTGCTATGGGGTTGGGTTCCCGATCAGATTCCAAAGGACTCATCCGCTTAAGAATAACGAGTATTAAAAAACACCGTCTCCAGCACCCCCATCTAACAAACAAGCGCTCTTCCCCGCGCGCCGCTAGCTCAATTCCTTCATATACTATTATCATCGGAAACCCAGCAGCTTCACTCTGCGTTGTACCGTACCAGTAATTATCAACCACACTAGCTTCTCACTGATTTTCTTCTATGCTACTATTCCGCTTCTCTGTATGGTACCGAATACTTCATCATATTTAAAATAAATACATTTCTGCGTTGATGACCGAATACTCTCTCCTCACTCGCAAGTGCTCCTCTTCAGTCCACTATATTTTTTATCCCGTACCCCACGGAGATCTAGAGCGTTTTCATTACTTGACTTCACTGCGTTAAATATCGTACCGATCTCAATTTTCACCTTCTGATTTCTTTCAAGTCCACACCTCACACTGATCCCAAGTAATCTGAGGAAAACTCTCTGTTACAAAACGGATATATATTGTAATTGGATATTTAATTAAAACATGGATATAATACTCAAAAACGCACTCACTTATAGGCATTCATCTTCCTCTTTCACAACTCTACGTGGTACTCTTACTGTATCATACTCTGTATCTTACTCCTCAAAACTAATCACTTTCTCTATAACGATGGTTTAAAAGACAATCTGTACTCCTGCTCTCAATTCGAACCTTTCCTCAATTCCCTCCCTACCAAAAAATTTACCTAACTGAAGTCAATCACAAGAGCGTATCTCTTCTCTCATGCACCAATATAAGCAACTTCCTGACATACTCTGCACTTCGCTGAATACCTTCAAGAAATGTGTAATTATGAATCGCATTTAAAACTTGTGACCTAAAACTTTTTTAAATATACCAGTGTTATGTTCTAATCTTTGACTTAAATTTGTTCTTTCAGTCTTACATTTATCACTCAATTAGTCAACCATTCTTTTCTTCTATAACTCTATATCTTGATTCCAGTTGCCAACTCACCACCTCCCAATCATCCCTTCACTCTTTCAAAGCAACCATCCACTCTTTCTCCTCTACCAAGCTCTGATCCATCATCTCTCACTCTCTCATCAATAAAACCTTCCATCACCCTTCACCTATCTTCTCTCCGCCAAGCGCGATTTGATCCCCCATCTATCTCGTCTCGTTTCGAAAGTATCAAGAAGCATATAGCCCACCCCTCACACCATATTCCCACAATTCTATGCCTCCCACTATCGGCCTACTGTCTTTCCCAACTAATCCTGTCCATCTCTTCACTCTACCTCCTCAAATCCGTCATACTGCTTTCCTCTTCATCGATCCACCATCGCACTTCGTCCCCCCTCCCATGCACCTCTTCCCCAACTCCAAGACCCAATGTCCATAGGTTTTAGCTTCCCTTTTCTATCCTCCTCAGTCCGGCCTCGCTACTCCCCTTAGGCTATTTCATGCAATATTCCCACCTCAACGTCTTTAATCCTTATATCCAAGATCCCTCCTTACCTCCCCCCCGCAGCCACCGTGTCCCTATCCAACCTCCCCTTCCCCGCCCCTGGACCACATGGCAAAGAACCCTACCCACCCCCTCCACCCACGGGCGCTTCACTATCGCTCACATTCTCTCCTCCCTCCTTGAGACGAGTTAGATGACTGGCCCATCTCCATCTCCATCTCTCTGGGAGATGACATTCCAGGCACCCACCCGGAGGGACCAACTTCGGTTAACCCAAGAAGACCGCCATCGGGTGGATGACACTTCAGCACCACCCAGACACATGACCGCAATCTGTCCCGGGAAGGTTACCCCATGGTTTCCCTCCTATCATGAAAGAGCGGGGGTCCCAAATTCTTTGCACAATCCCGTCATCCGGTGAGCTGCCCTGTGG
>CM068953.1:148510499-148520939 GCA_035128595.1 Eptatretus atami
AACGGCAGCAACGATCAACAAACCATTCTTTTGCAATGGTTGCCAATAAAGGTACCTTTTTACCTCCTGATATTAGTAATCTTTTTGGAGCGATGTGTCCTGTTATAACGGGCATCGTGCGGTGTAAATCAAGAACACTCAGACTGAAGAGCTAACCAGCGAACGATTCGTGAAGAGCAGTTTCGAAAGACTGTGATGCGTGTCCAAGTCGGGATAGATGGACAACACAGGTTCCTTGGTGCAAGAAAGAGCAAACTTCCCAACCAGGATCGTGACCAGTCAGGGGCATGAGCTCGCAAAGTGGTGACATCGCAGAGCCTGGAAGTCGACAGAAGCTACTGATAGCAAATTCCTGTCGAACAAGGATGTAGACACTGATTGCTGAAAATTCGCCACCCACACAAGCTTCTCGATCGCTTGAACACAGGGTTTTACTGCTCTGTGTAGGAATTCAAAGCAGCGCTGGGACGAGATTGATGTCGGATGAAAATGCTGGGTTGCGGACAGCGATAGATTGTGCGTTCAACCTTCACACGGGCAGCCAGTATCTGATGACCGTTTAGTCTTGTGCTAACAAAACCAGCATCCATGGCGTTTCTGTCCTGGTAATATTCACACCAATGTCATGCTGCTTCCCATGCTCCATCAGTGATTTCATCACTGATCTTCGGTGGGTGAGTGAGATTGCATGGTGTTCGATAGTGTCCTGGCCTGTTATGAAACGCATCGGTGAGTTCATCATGCCTGGTGTTGGCTTAATGTTAGGTTGGTGGCTGGGATTCCGAGCGATCCTGAGTTTCCAAAATTCCCCCTTGGCTGTTGAATTAATTACCAGCTGGGTTGACTCTGCCTCTCATTCCTTCAAGTCGGCAAAAAATGAGTGCCAGCATTGCTGGTATCCTGTGCGGTAAGAAGTGCGTACCCATCCAGGTTGTGCCCAACAGTCCAAGGAGGACTGCTTAAGCAGCACCAAGCTTTGGCGAGTTATAGTTGCCGCATGATGGGTTGAATTCCTTCCGACCAGACAACCTTGTCTTTGGAAGCGGCAGCGGACAACAGCATTCCATTGGGGACAGGAGATGAGCATTTGGTAACACTTGCGACAACCCACTTTGTATGCTCCAATAAAGGAACATAGAGGGAAACATCACAGGTGCCTGGGTATGAAGCCAATGTGGCAATGCGATGGGACTTAGCATGAATGCTGTTGCTTGGCTCCAGATCCAACTGAAGATTGAGATTGTACGTCGGTTCCAATTACTGTCGTGCGGCAGAAAGTTCAACGATCGTTTGTAGAGCTTGCAGAAGCGTTCGTAATTTTGAGTAATACCGCAGGTTTCTCCACCACAGTACAGCTCATCTGCAAGTTGCCACCATTGCTCTCCTTCGAGTAGTTCTCCCAGTTACTCTGCACAATGAACGCTTCCAAAGCAGTCTCCGATGCAGGCATACCTATGGGCAGAACGTGTGCAACCAAAACGCCACGGAAGGGGTGGCCACAACTGCCAATACTTCATGAAGGCTTTTGACATGGGATCTGGATAGAAGGCATGGGTAAGGTCAGTCTTGATGATCTACTTCCACCTTCCAATGTGAAGAAGGGTCTTAAATCAAGCGTCAGGCATTAGAGAAGGTTATGTTTACTACACCGACTACATCGGCAAATGCTAGTCCACTAAATAGTCCGAAACCCACCACTGGGTTTCTTGACAAGAAATGATGGTTTGAGGTATCTACAATACACCTCCATCCTCAGTTGGACGAGAAACCACATTTTCTCCAAATCACCAATTTATGTTATAACTCCCGACCAGGTTGCTGTTGAAATAAAATTAGGAAGACATCCCTTCCTTGTGTGTTAGGGCCGGTCCATATTCACAACAGACTGAAGTGGGCCAGATGCCCCCATTATGATGTATAACCTTTCAGACCGGGTCGAACACTGTCATGCGTATGTGGAATGTGGCTTGGAATTTTTCTTTCATGTCGGTGGTGGAGGTATTGTCAGGCTCGAAGGTGAACAGGTCCGAGGAGAATTGGGCTGATTCCCGCCAGAATGTGTCGTGGGGTGCCGAAGAGGAGGTATCAACGTGTCATCAGAGCGAGGGAAGGAGGACGTTGACGTACTGACAGGAAGTGCCACATACCATTTAATACTCTGATTTCATTGGTCAATTGGGGATGTCAATTTTGCCAGACACACTTGAAAGGGAGAATTGGGGCCCAAAGCATTGTGAGTTATAGTTATTTAGTTTTTAGAGGGCTGGCGAAGACGATAGGTTCGAGAGGCAAGTGGCTGTCGGGAGTTTCCAACTGCAAGTATATTCCCAGGCCAGAGGCTGTGTTCCTTGTTGGAAGAGCCATTATTCAGGTGTAAGCATGCGAATACTGATGGTGATTTGAAGATGTCTCGGGTGACCCATAAGTATAGATTGTCCCATCGATGGGCAATTTGCTGCTTGCCAGATGGACGGACATGCATTGCGCCCATGAAAGTGTCCCACCTAGTATATCGAACATCTAAGTTCTTCTCCGACGTCGGCCTTGGAAGCTGATTCTTTCTCGGCATATGGTTAGTGAATATCAGTGAACAAGAAGACGAATGCAGAATGCCAAAGATGAGAAAGGAGCAAAGATGAGTCATCAGGAGGAGCTGGACAGGGATTCGAGTGTTTTAGCCACTACTCCACTGACCCGGAAACGCCATTGCAGGCCGGCAGCCTAAGTGAGGGCCTGCAGAAAAATTTCTGCAAGAATTACACTTTTTTCAGGACGATGGATTAAGAAAGGAAGTAAAAAGAGAAGAAAGAAGCAAGAAATAGAATGAATAAAGGGAATTGTGAAGAAAAGAAAAGAATTGCGAAAGAAATATGAGAGCAACAACGATGTCGGGAAGAACACAGGACAGATAGATTTCAGCAGTTACTCCCCAGGCCAAAACACAGCAACATGTACAAGCTACCAGGGGGTCCCGACTGGAAGTGAGTATTGAGCTTCACCAACGACGAAGTTGGTGATAAGCCATCACTGGGTGAGCTAACCGGAGCTCTTCTTCATGTTTAGGCTAATCGCCGTGCAGTCCATCGGGCATACCATGTTACCTGTGGCACTTTTTGTCACAGCTATGTGCAAGTTCAATTTCTTTCCTTGGTTGCGGGTTTCGGGGGATGCAGAGATAAAAAGCGTCGAGTAAGGCGATTGCCGATCTGGATTCTGTCACGTCAGTAAGAAGGTATCTCCAGTAAGGACACTCTGCGAAACCGAGTAGGATCGTCTGCATCATCGTCCAAATGTTGCCGAACGTTTACGTCTGTCGAGCTTGGGCCTAATATTTCCGGAACCTGGTCTGGGATTATTTACATTTGCTGGAGGAAGTGGCCATCTGGTCTCTCTGCCTGAGACTAAAAGGGCATGATTCCTGGCAGGTGTTGTGGCCTGTACGCCCTGACTGTCGTAGGTAAATGAGGGCTGGCAATTTGACGTGGTATAAGTTCATGCGACATAGCAGCATGCATTATTTTGCATTTTTGTCGCAGAAATTTTCATCGAGTGGCAAAGGAGATAAAGCTGCGGAAATTCTTGAGTCTTGATTGGATGCAGTTGAGACCGTAGTTCTGCACCACATCTCTGTTGACACTTGGGTAGTCGGGGGTGGAAGAGTCTCAACCATTGGTGAGACGACAAGATTTCAAGGCGACGGAGAAAGTTATTTTCCTCAGTTTCGTTCTTTGTTCCACGCTTTCTCAGTGGTCGACATTACTCCACCCGAAGCAATAACCGTCCTCGATGACCATGCCATTCAATGTTGATAAAAGTCCACTGGACGTTTACATTAGGTTCAAGAGGAATGGCGGGGGGAAAAGTCTGTTAAAGATGGCCACCAGTGGACTGGAAGCTGTAATGTAAGCGGAATCATCGCAATTGTTTCCATGGAGGTTGAATTTTGACAATGGTATTGTTACGGATTTGTAAGCCATCTGCACAGCGAGGAGCAGTGAGTTCCCCGTAGTTCATTATTTCGATAAGTAGTGTGTTAATAGTTAGAATCTTCCTTCTGTCTCATCGGAATTACATAGTGTGCCGCTTACGAACTTATTTATATCAGATTAAGATCTTAACAACAGTCAACTACTACAACCAAACAACGACAACAACACGGCGCCATCCTGCACCGACCCGTCGCCATACACACGTGTGTTGGTGAGGACGTGGGCGGGAGCCTTCGTCGCCTCGCGGTCCGAAGCTTCCCGCCTCCGAGGAGGAGCAGAGAACCGTTTCCTTCCCAGCCAATGAGTGGAAGGGCAAGCACCAGCCAAGCGCGTGCCCCAGCCAATCGGGGCCGCCACGAGTCGCCTGACAACCACCGTCAAATCAGGAGGCGAGTGGTGGGAGAAGAAGCCTCCTCCCACCCAAAAGAGGAGGAAGTTGTGGTTGTCTGGACGAGCGTTCTGCAGATGTGTGGTCGTTGGCTGGAGCTTCATGCAGACGTGTGGTCGTGCTGAGCGTTCTGCAAACGGGGTAGTAGTGGCTGGAGCGTTCTCAGACGGGTGTGCGTGTCTGGGGCACGAGCATTCTGCAAGACGGGTGGGCTATCTGGACGAGCGTTCTGAAGACGGATGTGGGGTCGTGCGCTGACCGAGCGTTCTGCAGACGGTGGTGCGTCGTGGCTTGGACGATCTGAGACCAGTGGTGATCGTGGAGTGGGTTGAGCGGCCTCGGTTGCGGTGGGCCGTGCGACTTCGGTCCCACCATGGTGTTTCGGAATCTGTTGGCCACACAAAGTGACAGGTGACCGCCGGCGCCCGGTTGACCGAGATAAGACCCACAGGGTCCAGTTCTCTTTGGGTGTGTGTGCTTGTGTGTGTGTGTGTTGTGTGTGTGTTGTGGGTGTGCGCCGTCCTGTAAAGTAGAATTGTTAAGTGCCTTGTACATTAACCTGCCAATTCTTTTATTCGGTTAAAACTCTGCCTTCTTGCGTCTCCCCTGCCCCATTATAAATTAATAATCCCTTTGTTAATGTTCCAAGCTCGTTTCTGGTTTTTCATTGGCTAGCATGGTGTGTGTTGAGAAATAGTGAGGCAGTAAATTTGTTCATTGGACGACAGGCCTTGGTAACCTCCGCTCGGGTTACACACGATTCGGGCACGGTAATGGCTCGTTCCGCTCCGAGGTCCGGCCGAGGTGTGAATTCCCCGGTAGCTTTGCCGCGGGGTAATTAGTTATATTGAAGTTTGGCAATTGACCCTACCCCACGCGGTTCAAATTATTGGCGATTCATGGTCCTGTAAGGGACCCGGGCCTTCGACTTATCGAGAGTCACGACCTCATTCCGGTGTAGTTCGTGGAGTCGACTCTACTGCGCTCACCCTAGCGGTTGTGCCGCCACCGATACCCCGCCCCACAACAGTATTACGTAACAAGATGGCGCCAGTAATTTTGTTCAATTTGTCCAGCATGAGTTCCAACATATTTACTTTTCTGGGGGCACAGTCCCGGTTGATTAACCTCGGAGTACATCCTTCCACCCATCGTCTGTGAAACTTTGAGGGGCGATGACCAGTTCTTTCTTCTCCCAATGTGAACCAACAACGAGAAAAATGGCGGCGAAACTAGGATCGAGGGAAAGGGTGTAATGGAGGTTTTGTTTTCAGATTTTCAAATGAGTTGACCATTTCTGACTTCAACTGGAGGGGGAGCACTCGGTAGAGTGCAAAACCTCCGCCGCAATACTGCCTGGGTCACTTAAGTGAACCTGATATCCTTATTCATTGTAGGAACAAAAACGGGAATCAGGGACTCACTATGAACCACGATTGAATAATAAACTAGATCCGCACGCGCAGTTTTTTAGAAATGCCAAAAAAAAAAAATCAATTCTTTGAAAAAAAAGTTGCCAAAATTTCGTTTTTTTTTTCTCTAACAAATTTTTTTTGGGGTTGAAAGCACTTAAAAACATGTGTAGAAATTTGCAAAAAAAAAATTCAAATATTTTTCATGGTAAATCGAAATTTTTTGAAAAAGTTGCAAAATGTTTTTTCTCTAACAAAAATTTTTTTGATTTTGTGGTTGGAAATCACTTTAAAACATGTAGAAAATGCAAAAACCAAAATTCAATATTTTTTTTCAAATTGCCGCCCATAGCGGCCAATTGGGACTGGTGTGGACCAGGTTCCAAATCTAATGCATGATCCTTGGACCATAACCTAATCCCCCCACCAAGTATTCGTCGAAATCCGTCCAGGAGTTTTTCCGTAATACTGTTCACAAACAAACAAAACAAACAACGGGTGGAAAACAGTAACCTCCGTCCATCTTCAAATGGCGGAGGAGAGAGGAGGCACCACTGTTATGGAGGCGCTGGGGTGGTGTTCGCCATGATTCATAATAAGGGGTTCGACTCAAGCAGCAACCGACCGTCTGTTTATCCAGCTTTGTTAAGGCCTGAGTAGTGCTGTCACCTGTGTGACTCATCATCCTGGCCAACAGAGGGAAAGCCGATGGCATCTTTCGGCTAAGATGATGGTGGCGAGAACAGCTACCACCACACGCAGTGGTACGTCACACTGCTTTCCACATCTCCACAAAACAGTCACCAGATGTGTCCATACAATCGGACCACAAAACGAGATGTCGTTCTTTGAGAAACATTTGTAAGCTTTATTTGCTCCACACGAGAGAATACAACACACGGCCAAACAGACGCCAAGACAGTAGTGAGTGGGAGGCTGGACAGAAACACAGTCATTACCTAACCTAGAAGGGCACTCGGTTTCTAGAGCGCGCACCTCTGCCCCGTAAGGGCCGATCCGCACGAAAACATACGGGCCCAATCACATATTTGAGATACTCATCCTGTGTATCGTTTTTGGCCCGACACTCGAAATGGTGAAGAATCACTTCGAAATTAAATAATTCTCCTATCCAGATTCGGATTTCAGATTTCCACCAAAATGGAATCAATTCTTCCTTGTCTGACACCCAACATGTTCACAAGTTTAATCCAAAAATCCATCCACCAACTTTTTTAGTATCCTGTACACAAAACAAACAAACAGGACAAGAAAGGCGGTGAAACCATAACCTCCTTCACCTTTGTGGTGGAGGTTATAAACTAGCACTGTTAATACTGGTTGTAATGTTATGGCCAAATAATAATAATAATAATAGTTAAAAAATACCAATTGATCTCCAGATTTTTTTTTAAAAAAAGGACAGGAGGAGGCCCTTATTATTTGTTAATTATTATTAATTTATTTTTTAATGTATTTTTTCTCAAAATGGCCACTCACTTTAGACCTTGATACGTCAGTTGTTACCTTACCCCACCCCCCTCCCCCCAAACAAATTATGAATGGGTTCATTATGCTGGGACATGTCACCAAACACCTTACAGGCCCATTAAAAAACCAAACCACATTTATAAACAAATATATAAATAAATGTATGGGGAATATAAAAAAAAATTCACACATCGTGCATATTAAAACAAGAACAAGAGCAATCACAGATTTGCAGACCTTCACCAGGACTTAGTGTGTTTTTTGTGTGCGTGTTTGTGTACGTTGTATGTAATTAATTAGACGACCATAATTAGAACTGCCACTTTATACTTGCGCATTATGACCAGGTCCACAACGTCCCGCTTTGATCGGACAACTGACCCTGACCACGGCATTTATTTATAATCAATTGAAGTTAGATGGGAAATTAAAATAAATTCAGTTAAAATCAAATGGAAGGACCCAATAGGTGCATCCTGTATCTCGAAGCAATCAGAAAGGGAAACCTGAACAAGCAAAACCAAAGATGAAGTCACTCAGAGGACTGACAGGATTCACCATTTCAACTGCTACTCCTCTACCTCAAAAACCCACCAGGCGCAAGCCAAGTGAGCTTATTCAAAAAAGAAATAATTTAAAAAATAACCCCAGAACAAAGAAATTAAATAATTATGGGTGCCAGCACCATGTTATCTGAATCAGTTTGAAAATTTAAAATATAAATCCACATCATGCGAGATCAAACTGTAAGTTTTTCAGGGCGATCGAATGAAGCTGGTTCAAGAGAAAGTATCTAAAAAAACAATATCTTTCACCCATCCAAAATGGATGCCTGCCAGGGACCATGTTTTTGAAACCCCTATCATGTTATTCGTTAACACTGCGTATCCCAAGCTTGGGGAACACATTGTGAAGTTTCTCCTTCATCTGTCCAGGTGTTTTGGAGAAGAAGATTTTTTTAGGGTGAAATCCCAATATGTCTGCCAAACCATGCTGACCTATGACATCATATCTGAACATTTTCTTCCTCATGATAGGCGTCATAACGTGTAAAGTTTCAACTTGATCTGTCAGTCGTTTCAGAGAAGATTTTGAAGGCTTAAAAAAAAGCAGAAAAAAAGTGGCTGCCCAAAACCACGTGACTCTGATTGAGCCATCAATTTTTCTCTGTGGACCAATTTATCCCGAGATGACTCAAATTTCAATTGATTGGAATGTAGCGTTCTACATATGCAATTATGGACATCATAACAAATGCCACCTATATGTCATAAAAATATCACACTCATTCCTCACGAAGGAAGTACTTGCCATGTGCCCAAGTTTCAATTTTTTCTTTTCTCCCCCCCCCCCCAACACTCTGCAACAACCAAGTTTCCTATGACGTCATAATTATCATTAAACATTCTACAAGAGTAGGTTGCCTCCTTTGTTTGAAATTTCATGTAAAATCCGACCAAGTGGTTGCAGAGAAAAAGCAATAAAGTTGTGTGTGGACAAACAAATAAACGAATGAAAAATCACTCATAGAGTGACACGAAGGGAATGCACTCGGTAGCGAGCGCATACCTCTGCCAGCTGAAAACAGTTTTACATTTGTTTCCCACTGATAGTCGGGGCTCTGATTCCGAACCTTAACCGAAAACGAATCGGCTATGTGCTTTCACATGACCAACTCTTCCACCTCGTTTTGTATAACTCGTCCACAACTTAGAAGATATCATAGCCATACATAGTTTTTGGCCAACATCTCTCAATGGTGAAGAATCACTTGAAAAAATCTCCTAGCCAATCTAGATTCGAAGCTTCACCAAAAATCGATCAATGCGTCCTCGTCACACACCCAACCTGACCACCACGATTCGTGTGAATCCGTCCAATAACCTTTTGAGATATTGTGCTAATATATTTTTTGGCGCATCATCTCTCGACGCGTGAAGAATCATTAAAAAAATCTCACACTCCGGATCGGATTTGGATCTTCACCAAAAAATTAAGCGTTGCTGTCCATGGGCGAAAAAACTCTACACACTCAAAAAAGTTTAAGAACGATTGCTTGGAAAATTTAGCGCAAAAATCGTGTGACAGACCAAACAAATACTAGAGACCAAAAAAAAAAAACAACCTACACCACTTCAAAAAATTCAGAACATTGCTGAAAAATTGTGGCCAAAAATCGTGTGGACAACAAGCGGTAGCGGCCATGGGTCACCGAGCATCCAATGGACCTCTTGGACCCTGAATCTGAGTAAATCTAGTACTAAGCTACTTACGGAAATGCTATCGTATCGGCTTAAACCCATGTATGAGCAAGGGGGCTTGAATGGACATTTTGCCCCGAACAATGCACGCATGACCTTTGACCCCTGACTTAAGCCAAGATAGGTCAATAGTCCTGAAGCCAAGTATGTCATACCCATTGAGTACATGACCTATTAACTTTCGTTCGTATCAGTTAACCCGGTAGAGCAAGGGGGCTTTGAATGGTCATTTTGTCCGAAAAATGCACTCATTGACCTTTGGACCCCTGACATAGCCGAGATAGTCAATTATGTTCTGAAGCAGAGTTGCTAGTACTCATTGTGTACTATGTACCTAGAACTTTCATTCGTTCGTTAATCCGTGTAGGAGTCAATGGTGCTTGAAGGTATTTTCCCGAACAAATGCACTCATTGACCTTTGACCCCTGACTTAGCCGAGATAGGTCAATATGTCTGAAGCAAATTTGTAGTACCCATTGATTACTCATGTACCTATGAACTTTCATTCATATCGGTAACAACGTGTAGACAAAGGGGTGCTGAATGGTAATTTTCCTGCAAAAATGCACTCATTAGATCCTTTTTGACCCCTGACATAGCCAGGAAGATAGCTCAATATGTTCTGAAGCAGAGTTGTAGTACTCATTGTGTTACTATGTACCTAGAACTACTTTCATTCGTATCGGTTAACCCGTGTAGGAGCAAGGGGGCTTTGAATGGTCATTTTGACCGAAAAATGTACTCGTTGACCTTTGACCCCTGACTTAGCCGAGATAGGTCAATATGTTCTGAAGCAAAGTTGTAGTACTCATTGTGTCCTATGTACCTATGAACTTTCCTTCGTATCGGTTAACCCGTGTCGGAGCAAGGGGGCTTTGAATGGTCATTTTGCCCGAAAA
>CM068953.1:148552720-148572606 GCA_035128595.1 Eptatretus atami
TCTCATTCAAATGACACGCCCTCCTTCTTTTATAAAAATTTATATGAATTGGAACTGGTGAATTCTGTATGGACCTGGAGATAAAAATCAACACTTCTGTATCTTTGGAAACACAAGCTGTTTTATTTAAGGAATATATATTGTGATTAAATCACTTAATCTCAACCAAGTCATCGTGTTCAGTCGGGCTTGCGATAATTTACTTAATTTATAAGCATTTTTCATATAATATTTTTGTTATACTATATTTCTGTCGTTCACCTGTGCCTTTGTGTGGAATAATATGATAAATCAATATCCCAGTTCTTAGGATTCAACCAAAGATAAGGAACCATCTTTACCAAACAGTCATTTATATTTAGATTAAAAAATAATGTCCATTAAATTATTATTTTTTTTGAGTTTGTGAATAACAACACATACAGACATAATTTGATCGCAACACTTGGAATTTAAATTCTTGGACTTGAAATGTTTGATAAACACCATTCGTAAGGAATTTTATTTACTTCAACAGTGGTGGAAGACCAAAAAACTATCAAAATAATTATTTATCTTCACTATTAAAAATACAAAACCCAATGAAACCGTTCCCATATTATCTTCTTATTCATAATAATATTATTTGTATTTTAGAACATTGTTTGTTAATTCACTCTCATACAAAAACCACATATGAATTTAATTTCTTACAAAAATTTTACAGGTTCTAAAATTGATGTTGATTCTTTCCAAATTCTTTAAACCACTCATCATGCCTCATTATTTATTAGAAAGATATAATTCATTACCCCTTTTTACACCTTGCTTGTGCGAAGAAGAAAGGCATATCTCCAACTAAACCAATCTCACTTTTACAGGCAGAGCTTTCAAGTTTTCAAGGCAAAATCTACAATTACACCACTTCCACTAATTTGTTTCCCAACTCTTTGTTATTGTCTTTCCAATTATTTTTGGAACCCGGAGTTTGAGCCTTCCTTTCGTGGCAGTTTCACCGCTGCTGAAGTGCCTTTGTTTAAAAATTTTAAAATGCTTATAAAAAAATTTTTTTTTAAGGTTTTTAAAAATAAAAAAAACCCTCCAATGGCTCCCAACGTCATCTTTATATATACCAGCAAATTAAAGAAATAAAAATGGTGAGAAAGAAATCCCCATCATCTCTCTTGTGAACTATTTCCTTCAACATTGGTTTTGACATTTAATTTTAATGTGAGCCAGTATTCATTCCAAGATTTCACTTGTTTCTTTGAGCAAAACATCCAATTCGTTACTGCTCCTTTTCTCTGGAATTGTATTAACGTTAAGTACAAGGCTTTTTGATTAACACAAGATGATGAGTTTATAAGATTGATATGATTAACATACACCCCAGTTGTTACTTTAACCACTCATTATTTTAACAAAAAAATTATGTGAGAACAATCATAAACACCCCCATTAATCTGTATTAATAGAAATTAATTTCTTCCCAAAAGCAAACAATATGTATCAACTTCTTCACTACTCTTCCTCTTTCAATGTAATAGGGAATACCACTCGATGAGACTTTATAGTTTCCTTTTGAGCCCACTCAGGTCAAACGTCATAGATTGTATACAAACTTTTAAAGGCTGTCAATCCAAAATAGGTTGTGTATTTCCATTACTTCACACACCTTTTGGTAAGACTTGTATGCTTCTGCATAATCATTTTTTCTCCCCAATTAATTCCAATCTATCTGTAGATAAAATGTTCCATCGTAGAGGACAACCACGAAGTTGTTTCCACCTTAAGCGTTATCACTCATAGCCATTATTCTTATCGAGTAAGCAGTATCACCAATCTGGTTTAAAAAGGATGACCCACAGATATCGTGGCTTCCTTCCAGATCACCCAAATTCCACCATGTAAGTGGTTTGGTTCAGTTTACATGTTGACACTTCTTAAGGTTATGATACAATTGAAGTGTTACTTTGAAGTTAAGTCTCTATTCACATCTCTCTGTTTTAAATTTAGGAGTATTTATTCACTTCTATACCAACTCATTTCATCAATTACAAATTATTCTGATCACAAAAGCAACGAACCAACACCAAAAAGTAACTATTTTATTATCATCCTTTGTCGTTTGAATCTTAAATTTTAAGACCACACAAACTTTATCATGATCACAAAATGCAAATATACCTTTAAGATGAACTGCCCACAGTAAAATATACCTGCTTTTGTATTCATCATTATAACATTCCTTTTCCTTGACTATATCCAGGTCTGTGGTTTTCCCTTACATATCAGGAATAAAAACCTCGACAGCCCCCCTTTCCCATTCTATAACCGAATGAATATATGTAAAAATTTCATCATTTCAGAGCCAGCAGAGACCATATTCAACCGCTTCAACTTCTTGTATTCCAATGCACAAAAGAACACTAAAAAACATTTCCCAAAGAAATCATACGAGTGTATAGCGTGGTGTTATTCCCACCTTAGTGATTATAAATTTACACAACAATAAATTTTCAGATAGATTCAAATAATTGTTGATTATTTATTTCAAAACTTTTTGTTCCATTTGCATTCCAGTCATTTTCCAGTTATTAGCATTTACCTTGAAGTAATCTTCTTTTTAGGGGAGTTTGAGATGACAATGGTATCATCCAAATCATAGATACTATCAATTGCATCCATACTTTTGTATTATTAGGAAAAAGGGATGTTAAAAAAAACTTTATGGAAACCCTGACCCAAGTTTTGATTATTTTTCTGTCTCTTGTGCGGAGACAACTGAGTTTTATCTTTCTTAATTCTTTTATTGCCTTGATAATTTATGCAGATTCCTTTTGGCCAGCTTTTAGTGCTCTTTATAGCACCCGATACATTTCCCACAGCAGAAAGCAGTTGAAACCAATAGTCTTTATGTTTAAGAATAGTTGAACGAACCATTAGAGTATCCCATACTCCTCTAAATTGATGCCCACACCACTTGTCTCTTATGTTTATACTATCCCTCGGACCAGATACACACCTCCACCCTGTAGTATGCGCGAATGAACAATCCCATCCCCTGCTAATCTATTTTATATTTCCCCAACTCGATGTTCTCACCCAATAACCATCGTATTATTCATTGGAAAAACTCCACGTAGTGGATTCTGATGGATATAATTTCTCCATTTAAAAGAATCATGTGATTATCTTGGGTTGTTATCCTAAAATTTACCTCTGTGTCTACTGGATTTTCCTGACACAGGTAGATAAACCAGATTTCTTGTGTTCCAATTGAATTTATAAACCAAATGGGTTGCAGTATGCCGCTGAACGAAAAATTTGTATTTTCTTATTCCACATATAAGCACAATCAATCAAATCCACCAATGAATTAATACCTAATTTATTCCTGAGATATTGGAATGACATTATCACTGTAAAACGTCCCATTGGTTTCAATCTTTTTGATGGAAAACCCAAAACTCTCAAAGAAATTATCAATGTAAATCAACCTTGTAAGTTATTTTAAGTTAATCGTTGATTTTGAAGTCCTTTTTGAATGTCTATAAAAATATTTTGTCATCAACCCTGTTGTTTTTTTTTGTATTACCCTTGTCGAGGCTCGTATCGAGAGCAAACCACAACAACCGCACAGCAAGGGGGCATTGAACAAGAGGAGCTGGGAGTGGGAGGACAAACAGTGGGGAACAGACACATTGGGAGATCTGTGAAGGAGTATGGATGGGACGGGGAACATGGGAGAGAAGATGAACATTGCAGGACTTTCAGGAAGAAGAAGGGAATTGAAGGAATGGGCTTGTGGATATCCGGGGTAGAAAAGACGAGATTTGGATGGGGGATGATAAGAGGTGGTGGGAACAGCATGTTGAAAACCCTGGAGGGAAAGCAATGGAAAAAAATTAGATGAGGTAAAGTTATTCCAAAGGCGGGGAAAAAAGAGGAATTGAAAAGAGTGAAGCTGAAGGATTGTGATTTGGTAGTTTGCCAAGAAGGGGTTGTTAGGCGGACCTTGAGCGCCCTGTGGAAATGTGGTAGCGGACAAATCCAGAGAAGAGCAGGGGAGCAAGGCTGCAGAGAGGATGGTTTAGAAGGACAGAAAGACCACCAAATCAAACCTGCGGTGATTGAGTGAGAAGAGGCCCAAAGACTCAGCTTCATTACGGGAGATGCGCATGATCCTAAATGCCCTGCGTTGTCGACAAGCGTGAAGCCCGAAGAAAGTGGGGAGGCAGGAGCACCAGCCCAGAGGAGAGCAGACTCCATCAGGCCTACGGACAAAAGCTTCTGTAAAGTGGTCAGGAGCTCAACAGGCCGTAGGAAGGACTTTGCACGACGGAGGATCCCAGTCGCCGTGATGGCTTGGAGGCGAGGATTGAAAGTTACTTTCCCAGAAAGGTCATGGCCAGATAGTGAGACCCAAGAAGCGTGAAAGAAAAAGACTTCTTCTAGGGGATTGTTGAGAAAGTGGATGGGGGGCGGTTCTCTAAACGTCCTTTGAAGAAGACATAGTAGAGTGTGAGATTTGTCTGGATTGAAAAAGACATGTTCCACGTGTTGCGACCAGGTTGTGATTTTATCCAGATCTGCAGTTGAGGCCGAAGAAGCTGTCTGCTTGCCGTCTGAGGATGACAGATGGGACGCACGAGGGTGAGTCATCAGCAAAGGAGATATAGAGGATTTTCCAGAGAGTCGAGAGAATCGTTGATGAAAACTCAGAAAAAGAACAGGCCCCAGAACGCTACCTTGAGAACTCCCCAAGCCTGGACAGGAAGACGGGATGAAAGAACTCCATTTTGAGCCACACGTTGACCGACAGAAGGAAGTCTGCGAGCCATGATGTAGATGGGACTTGGATACCATGAAGAGAGTTTTGAAGGGCAGGTGCCCAACTGTTCCAAAAAGCACGTGCATAATGTCCAGGGATACGGCTCGATCCTGTCTGCATGAGGACCTCCACCATTGAGGAGAGCAGAAGCAGCATATCGAGGTAGAAAGTACTGTCTGAAACCCAATTGAGATCCGAAATCAAGCCATTGGGCAGAAGAGGAAGATTAATGTCTGAAGCGATGATGGATTCCAAACCCTTTGCTCATGATTGGAGATGGTAGATGGTCTGTAGTTGCAGGGAATTCTTTTGCACCTTTTTGTGCAGGCAGTGATGTTCTGAGATTCCAAGCAATGGCAGATGGCCTTGCAAATAGAGTGAATAGAAGCAGAGAGAAGGTGAGCAAAGAGCAAAGAGCAGGCTTAGTACACGGGCTGATGCCATCTGGACCGTTGCAGAATCTGAGTCTGAGTGTTGACAAGCAAGCTCTCCACCTTGTAGAGAAAAGGACGACAGGATCAACAAGACAGTTGGTGCAGACTGGTAAGGTGTTGTTAGAGAAAGTGATGGTTTGACACAAGATTTAACTGCCAAACACCGAGTTTAGGATCAGCTTTTTCACTGCCGGTATCAGCAGTGCTGCGCATTTGGCGTAAGAGAGGGATGGAGGGGAACATACACCAGAAACTGAGATTATAACGCACCAGGTTTGAGGAGGGAGAGAGGTTGAGAGTTAGACTTGAGATGAGAAAGATGTTGTTTCTTCGCTTCTCCTGAGGGTTAGATACACACCTTGTCTTCGAGCTTGTGCCGAAGGAACTGAAGATTGCCCTCGTAAGAGGGACTCAAGAACCTTTAATTCATCATTAAATATCAATACCTTTTCTTGAACAAATGTATAATTGCTGGGTTGTTTGTTGGATTGAGTCCCTGCTTTGGTTTTTTTGAATCCGCACTGAATATTCATTGTTTTGAAGAGCATCAAAATATATCAGGGGGTTGATTAATCTTTCCAGTTGTTGAATAATCCTTCATCATCAATCCTTCATTCATTTTACAACTTTTGAAACCAACTCTTGATGTCCTTAAATCTTTCTTGCTCTTTCTTTGCAGGTCCATTTATTTATTGGAAAAATATTCATTAATGAATTGTAAAAGATCAAACAGGAAATTTTCCTTTTCTCATCATTAAAGTAATTTGTTCAAATAATCCTTTTCTTTATTAACATAAACAGAGTTTGTAATTCTTCCTCACTAATACTTGTATCTCTGCTTTTCATACATCTGCCGTTGAGTTTCTTCATCAACATCAAAACCGATGATAAAATCTTAACCCGCCACCAATGTAATAATTCTGTCTCATCCTTTTGATTAGTTCTAATATCCCAAGACCACCAGATTTTAGTTGAATTTAATCACTCTTACCAATCGCTGAATATTAGTGTTACCAAGAGAAACCTCCTCAATATGTCTTCATTCCTCAATCGCAATGTTCCTCAACTAAATTATAGTAAATCTTTACCTTCTACTTCTCAAAGGGTCTTATTAATTGTCTAGTTGTTGTTGAAACAATGCATACACGGGTTTTTAAAAGGTAAATTACAATATTCTCATTGTTACTATACAAGAACCCCTTGATTATGAAAGTTTTTTTCCAAAAAGCAGATTAAACCCCCAAGATTTTCAATAGTTGTCCATTTATACATTAAAAATATATCCATTAATAATCTCATCGGTTTCACAACAAATATATTTAATATTTTTCAGTCGTGTGCTTTCATTGAAATCCCCAAATACTTTACTTGCATAATGTAGAACAATTATCTCTCCAAAAATTGTTTATAGTCTATTGAAATAACTTGAATAAATTGAAATTATTCGCATTGTCTTATGGAGCGGCGAGGAAGTTGAAAGTAATGATTGCACTAAGATAAATACAATTACAAGAAGAATGTCTCCCTCTGTGTAGAGCTGTCCATTACCATTTGTTTTCTCTCATTAACACAATCATCAAAAGATTAATGAGTTCTTTTTTGATTTTATCCAAAATCTTGGTAGAAAATATATCATCCGTTTATCACTAAGAATACAATTACGGTTTTGATTTCTTTTTATATCTCTGTGTATCACAACAAATAGTGCTATAATTATCTTCAATGTTAGTAAATCATTGTTTGTTTTGAAGGGAAAATAAACTATTATATCTTCTTTTTGAAGACCAGTATGAAAACTTGTGAGAGTAGTTTAACTCAGGTTGAAAAAGTTCGACTTTGTGAAAATTATTAAATTATCATAATCGAAAAGTTGCGGAGTAAGGAGCATCCTTAAAAGAAGCACGTTTTTTCCACATCCACGTTGAACCAACTATGAGAACATGTTTAAGAATTGTGAAGATTATTATGTGTTAAATTTTATCTTATTTTCCCAAATGGCGAAAAAAATCATTCAATTTATATATTTGGAAAAAACAGGTTATTTACATTTATTATTGGCTTGTTTCGAAACTCTTATATTTTATGCGAAGTTCGTTTTTAATTTCAAGATAAATCCATTAATTTTATTATTTGATACAATATCTATGTGTTGATATTTCCCTGAAAATGACAATCGTGAATAATATATAACACAATCCTGTTGAACATTCTCTAATACGTTCAATTCTTCCCATTAGAAGGAAAGGTTTTAGTAACCCTCATACTTGCACATCATTTCTTCAAAAAATCTTGTAAAATAATTCATTCTTTGTGTAAATCTAAATAATATTTTCCTTTTTATATTTCTTATTTATCATTAATTGCAAGATAATCACAGAATATACATTTTTTATAGCTTTTGGACCTCTGTGTTTGAATCCCCATCTTTTCACACGGCAGGGACAATTTCTCAAATTTGTCATATGGAGAATCAGGGAACAAGAGCTCAAAATCTATCATATTTAAAAGTAAAACTTTACTAAACTAAAATTCATCTTCTGTTTCATTCTTCAGTACTTTCACAATCATCTATAAAACTTACTTCTAACTATCATTTGAACACAAACTCTCATACATAATTGTCATTTGGAACACAAAATCTCGGAGTATCATTAACTGTCATCACTCTCATAATCTTCAAAATCTTCAGTTGAATAATGACTCATTAATTAGTAGAAAAAACATTTACATCGATATTCTCTCTATTCATACTATGTAAAGCTTCCTATCCAACCCAGATTAACACTACTTTTTTTATATTAATGGTAATTTTAAAATTTCCTTAACTACGATGATTGAACGAAATGTCATTTCATCCCTGATTATATTAACATCCTTTATTTCATCAGGATTTACTTTTCTCTTCCATCGGTGTTGAAAATACAAATTTCTCCTTGGCACATACAAAGTCTTATATTTTCTTTCGAACGCTTCATCCATTAAGGTTTTCTATTTTTTGATACTTTCTTGTGTGCGAGTGTGCTTTTCAGTTTTGAATATGCATTTACGCAGTATAGTATAAGATGAAACTTTGTGTGGAGATTATTAATTGATGTTCTTGCCAGATTATACTAAAATCCCTTCCAACTCACACGGAACCACTTGAAGCAACTATATTATTCACCATAATATTATTTTATTCCAAAGTGTTACACTTTATCTTTGCTGCCAATTTTACATCCTGGACATACTTTTCAGTCATCTTTTACAACCATGAAGAGCGTTTGATTGAAACCCCTGTCGCTTTGCTTCATTTTGTTGTCTTTACTACATAAATTGCATTATTAATAGTGAAAAAAGTTGGAGGATATAAACTATAAGGCCTTCTTAAGCACAGACTCTGACGTGTTAAACCTTAAACGAAATTTTCATTAGTAAATCTTTCTTTTATAGCAGAAGTTTCCCTGCTATAAATTATGCGTAAGACAATGTTACTGCATGTTCCCACGTGTAACACGAATATATATATTATAAAAAACCACTTCAAGACCAACAAACACATTAAATCTTTTCAGACCATAACCTATCTGCTCACCCAACTTGATACAAACAAAACAAATGTGATAGGATTTGATTTAATGATATTCATTAATTTTTTTGTTTAGAAACAACCTTAAATAATGCAACACTAAGAACAATGAAGAAAGGGAAGCTAAATTCCCATTGAAAACACTGATGGGCATTCATAATGAATTAAAAAAATATATTGTCGTTTTCAAGACCCGGAAACATTCTTCATATTACAATAGCAAAGCTGTTAGATATGGGAAACAAAGTATTAGAAACTATAATTAAAAAACACATTAAAGTGAAATGTGAAAAAACTTTTAAGTTTTACATGGCGAGTAAAGAATGGAATATGCGTAAGACAAGATGATTGAAACTACTTCCCTATTATGAGGACAAACCCTCACTTGTATATTCTATCTCAACAGGTTTCATGATTCCTGTGCTCACACCCATGTGATGGTTTACAAGATGAACTCCAGATAAGATCAAAGAACTAATAATGTGTGAAAACATCTGAGTTCGGGTTAGTGGATTTACTCTTTATTAAAAATAATCTTTTTTGGCCACTTCTGTGGGAATATACACATCTTAAAATTCAGATCCCTAATCAAGCTTCTTCTTTATAATTGGATTACCATAAAGAGATTAAAACTTAAGGAAAGTCGGTTGTAATAATATTCAAACAAGATAATAAATGTTTTCTTTAAATCCCGTCTGTTTCTTGCCTCACTTACCGCATCCTCCAAACAATGGAATCCTGAAAGGGTGAACATTATAAAGACATACCAGAGAATACATTAAATGTTAAGATTTTAAAGTTTCCCAAAATTCATTGACAGATATTCCTAAAAAATTTGACAACATACATAATCATCTGTATAATGTATATGTATTAACGATACAAACAAATTCAGATATTAAACTGTTTCAAACATCGAAATTAAAAACTATGAAACACACATGACCTTCTCCACTTTAACTTCAAAGGAAAATATCAACATTATGCTTCAGCTAGAAAATTTCTCAAGATCTAAACCAAATCACAACTACTATAAAGAAAAATGTTAAAACGATTATCCTTGTAAGAGATGTTCTCAAACTCCTTTAACACGAAAGGCGATTAAATCACCATCGAAATATTAGTACTAGTATCATAAATCAACCGTAAGCATTTACCCAAAAGCAGGGTTGGTTTAAAACAATCAGTTCAAAGATTTTTTAACCAATCCTATTAAAACATACGTTTTTGTGATATCAGTTGTCTTATTTTGATAAGTATTCCTCGTATATTGCGATTAGTATTGAGTGTATTTTCATCTGCGAGAGAAGCGCTATAATGACCATGAGTCAACTTGGTACTCACAGCATAATATACGAGACTATCAAAAACATACCTCCTGTGGTTCTGTTATTTATCAAAAGATCATCTGGTGTGTTCCGAAGGTACAACAAGGTCTTTTTCTATAACTTTATAGTAAATGAAGAGTGCGAGACGACTCCAGAGGAGTTTGAAGATGATTGTGGAGAATCACATAGACCTGGCTATTATAATCACGTAAATAGCAATCAAAATAATAGTTGCATGATAAACGCGAATGATTCAAGACCAAATGAGATTGTATTAACTTAATAGTGTTGGTTGTATTTATGGAAAGATATTTAGAAAAACTAGTATCATGTCATTAATTGCTGAGGAGATGAAAACATTTCGTATCGCGTGAGTATCTGCGAGAGTTAGTGTTATACAGCTAGTTCATTGCTTTATCTTGTAAATATATGAAGGTCCAGCCTCAGTCCCATTGCTAATCTTTATTACAAGCCTTCCAATATATTCTTGTCTTTCTATCACAATTCAACGCTACACTATGACGACACATCTATTTATGAATGAACTTCAAAGACATCGGGAGATATTCTGCCATTCCTAAAGCCCTGTCACCACCCTTGACGAATTAGCCGCGAATTATTTTGGCAACGTGATCAAAATTATCTAAAACTGCTGGCGTACGCTGGAACTTTTTTTTCAGTTTTGCGGCGTTATAATATAGTGTATTGCATAACGAGTTTGGTACGTATGCATGAATCACTACCAATAAAAAATTAAGGGTAAGTGTACACAAGAATGTTCGCTAAACTTATAGAGTATGCACATAAAGACAGCCCTGTATTTATACCCATACCCGAATAACCAGAACTGGATAAAGTGCGCGTACTAGCCCTTTGTGGGTTCTGAAACAAAACGTTTTGTTTTTTTCCCTATGTTCCACATATGTCAAGCTTATGCATAGCGCACGGATTGTATCACGCGATCACTGGCGAGCCTATTAAGAAGACGAGGGCGCTCGACGATTCGAAATCATAACTCACCGACATCGAAGTGTCTACTCACCATGAAGAGTCTGTAAACAACTTGACTTTGCCCTTCTTCTTGGTGAACCCTATATAGTTCATTGTCGATGCTATACAATCCCCTAAACGCTGCCAATATGCCATACTACGAGAGCTAAGTTAGTAACAAACACGAACCAATTTCTCAAGAGTAAACTTCGAGGTGAATTCTATCTGAATCTGTCATAATACGTCTAACATACAACCCTCCTCCCAATATACAATGGAATTACGAAACTTTTACACATTGTCTTCAGCCACACCCCACGTTACTCATAGATAACATAGAAATAAGTATCCGGGTATAAGCAACATACCATCAACATATTCGACTATTGAGTAACTTACAAGTACACGTGTTGTCATGTTGTCCAACGATCGCCATAACGTGCCTACAACTTATCCAGCATATGCCCGAACGTGTGAGTCAGTACGCGGCATTATTACGTATCTCCAAATCCAGTTTGGAGTGACATCCGAAACGTCGAAAGATTTGTCGACGAAGCTCAGCGATTACGACGTTCTCCCATCATATTGCATGCGCTGCATGTCAGTCTGTACTCTTAACGTTATAAACATGACCAACAATATTTACTCTCTACCTAACGTATTCGACGTCCTGTGCCAGCTCGATAGTCGTCACTATAAAAGAGTCCTGCATCCACGTTGCATACGCTGGCTAAAACTTAGAGTTGAACAAGAAGATAAGAGGCAGCTTTCTACGAGTATGATCAAATATATTAAACATTCACATATTCATCGAAAAAGACAATTCATACATCCCCCAAACCCTACCAATTCAGAAACATGAATAATCCAATCAACAACGAAGTTCAAGAATATTGAAGACACAACATTATATCTAAACTTAGCTTCAAAATTAAAAACTTCCCGAATCTAAAATCACATTTCCCAAATCAAGAAGAATATTTGATCTCTTATCACAAATAAGGGAATAACCCATCATATCTCCGGTTTATGACTATGATGGTATTCTTTCTCGTAGAAGTTTTATTAATTATAACACAACCTCCTCCCTTCAAGGGCCAACATCTAAGAAGAAAGTCCACCAACTACCTCACAACTCCACTAATTGTGCCCGATATGGATTCCATTCAAGATACACCAAATGAAGCTAAAAAGTGCTTTTAGAAGTTTAATATTCAAAGATATAATCTGTTTGCCACGAATATCATGCATTTGTATATGCCACTCCAAAGAATGATATGATGCCTAAATTGCTAAATATGATAAGTTTTGAAATATTAGAACAGTTCAATGCGCATTGGCCCATAATAAGAATAAAAAATCTTATGGATTAGACCCCGTTCACTATTACACAGCCCTGGGCTTGCTTGAGTTCTATTGTTAAAATGACCAAAACAAAATTTGAAATTACATCAGTTGATATAGACTATGCTTTAATGATAGAGAAGGCTAATAAGAGGAGAATATCTCAAGTATGTTCCAAGAGACTATCCCATAAGGTGCAAATAAACAAATAGAATCTCTATCGCGCAACCTATAAGACCAGAATAATATTGAGTGAGCAAACTCTTACCTGATGTATATGATGCTAACAATTGTGATTGGTGGCTAATCTCAATCTTTACCTTATGGAAAAATGCTTGAAAAAATGGGGCATAAAGAGAGAACAAAATTATGGAAAAAGTTTTTACTTGACATTTCGTAAGATCTCCTCTCAAAAAGAATGTGGATGAAGCCTTGAAGTTGGATATTATTATTGTGTTGATTAAAGATATCCAGAACTAACTTCATAACAAACTGTGATAAGACTCCTCACCCTTCCCACGTCACTAATAAGCTGCGTATGGAGAGAGAAATAGTTCCATAGAAAAGACATGGTTATGCAGCTATTGACCAAAACATCATTTAAGTATAAATAGTCTGAGATATTCCCAGAAAAAATTACTATCAATGAGCTAGACATTAATAATAAAGAAAGGTTGATGTTTTTATCTATTCAAAGAGAACTGGAAGCATTCCACCACCCATAAATTCCTCTAATCTGGCTGGCGTTTGAGTAGGTAAGAGTGGACTATAATTTTATACTTCACCTGTTTTACTCGTTCGATATTTTTTGACATATAAACAAAGTCAAATTGGTTAAAGTGAAATATATATTGTGATTTATACAAACAAAACACGGAGAGAATTAAGAAGAGCAAAAACAGATTGTTTAGAGAACCTACCAACTTTTAGTGTCACTATATTAATCCACCATAGCCAATCTTGTGTAATATGTGAGACTGAGAAGAATGTTTAGTGCAACTACCACCAAACACAAGACTGTGTTCTACATCTTCGTGGAATTTACAGCCTCTACATGTTATACTAAATAGACCATGTTTGAATATGAGCGAGCTGGAAATAGTTTCAAGTAAGCAACATTCCTCCCTCTTATTCATTATTCGAAAATATATGAGCACAGTGTCTTGATTTGATGGCATCAAAACTCCCCTAAAATAAAAATACCAAGGAACATTTGGATTATTCTTTGTTCTTCATAGTCAACGTATCTAGTCTAATGGCATTTCACAATTGTATGTCTAGAACTAATAATGCTATAATCTATAATGATAAGTGTTTAAATCAATTCATATAGGATAATGTTTCATTTTGTGAGTATAATGCGAATTTGACAGAGATATTATCGATATTTGTATTCATAGAGAGATTCAAGCAACTAAGTGAATTGTATCATCAACGACGTAAATGTATTATCAAATTTATATATTTGATTAATATTAATATCAAACACAAGTACAATTTATAAGCCTGAAAAGTAATTTGTTATTCATTTAGAAGGATTAAATATACACATTAGATAATATCAGTCTAAGATGAGTTGAGTGGGAAGATTGTATAATGTCAATGAGTGCACGAGAGTTGTCTATCGCGCAAGAGCTCATCGAGAAGAATCGATACGGTGCGTGTATCGATTATTACAAATTTATTCATAATGGTAATTTGATAACACAAATCATAATCTAGAGCACTGTATATATAAGCCCTCAAAGCCAAAAGAAAAAATATAACAAGAAACAATTAATACCTCTCCTTCCAAACAATTCACACTTTATATTCAACTATCTTACGAACTGTTTTTGTCACACCCGTATAGAATGGTAGTAGCATACGAGAACATCACAGGTTAATTATAATAGAAGTTATCTAAGTAATCTTTATCAGTACTCCTGTGTAGTACAGTAAAGTACCTGCTACCAGTCCAAGAAAAAGCTCAATTAGATGCCTGTCTATGGATACAAAATTATTATATTAATATTCCAGAGATGAAACTTAAGGCAGAATATATGCACTACGAAGGTGAGTTATGCCATATTAAAACGTGAAGATATAAGTCAAGGAATGCGTACGCTAATAGATGATTTATTTTATAATGTACTGATTCATAGATATATTCCTAAGCAATAACCAAACAAAAGAGTGTGCGATATTTAATCAAGACACAATCAATGAATATATAATAAATGTACATTAAAGAATGTGTAATATATAATATCAAATAAGTCGTCTACTATGCAAGAAATCAAACGGCTGCTCGTAAAGTAAATAATAAAGCAGATAAGCAGATGTAGATAAATAATAGTGAATATTTATAGTAGCAAATAAAGTAACAGAAGATGTCAAAGAGAGAAAAACAAATAGATCCATCCTAGTAATGTGAATCTGAGCGTAAAACCCTTTAATCCTTTGAGTACATAAATATAATGCCACATAATACAAAGTGGTGAAACAAATTAAATACTTGAGCATAGTCACAAGGTACAGACAAGTGATAGATTGCTAAGAGTGCGTCTACAACTAAAATGTACATTCAGCCGAGATTTAAACTCTTATAATTATTTTCTGTCCCTCACAACCAATACCTACACGGAAGATTATCGAAAACTAAGTTCTAAAATAATATTTCAAATATACTCGTATGATATGTATGAAGTAATCGAAAAATAACTTGAATTCATATACCAAGCGCTGAAATAAACACATGACAGAAACAATCAGTTGATCACTTTTTAATTTTTGAGTGGAACTAAAAACCTATCATATAGGAACTCTTTAGGAAGTTCTAACTAGTGTGCTTTTGAACATTCATGTATGTCCAATGTGGTACACCGAAGTTAATCGGTCTCCTTTGACCAACAGAGAAGACCCGAAGTGTCCAGATCATGCGGAGGGGGTCATTACATCGCATTAGTATTTTGTAGGTGTGTCCATTTTCTCAATAAGCATAAGTGCTCAATTACTGATGCACATTGAGCTTGTAGGAAGATACAGACAATGCAGTTCCTGTTTAAACCCAATGAGCCCTACGAGTTCAAGAGAGGCTTAGATTCTTCTGGATTTAAATTTTTTGATGTGGGGTTAGACGAGGGAGCGAGAGAGAAATCAGTCTCCTGTTTGTGTCGAAGTATCCAGGGTTAGTATAAATTCAGAGAGTTATTGTCCCTTTTCCCCAAATTCGATGTGGCCATATATAAGTATTGGCCTCACAAAGAAATCTCCTGATTGTTCCTCTATAACGTTCGGTATTTATCACTGATTATGAATAGAGTTTAACTGAATGTTTATCTTTTACAATATGTGATCTATTGCTGTAGAATCATAGTGAGTATCTCACCGGATGAAAGCCTCCTGAGGTAATTGGAAAGTTAGAACTACTATTTAGTGTAGACTTTAATATCACAATTAGAGAGATTCGTTATATATAGGGATATATAATTATAGTTAGTGTATGATTACACAAAGGGTCTTGCACAACCAAGAGGTTTTCATTAACTTCCATATCAGCATTACATCGCAAATGATATAAGCAGAACACGCCGCCTGGCGCATCAGAAACAACACAAAAGCACACTAGAACGATTCCATAGCCATCTGCCCAGTCTGTGTATGTTTTCATGGTTTTATGTATAGAGTAATACAATTGCACGAGAGAAACAAGAATATAATAATGATGAAATATTAGAACAGAATTAATAATGAATTTAGAGTGTATTAATATAGAACACCTTCCGTATCTGTGTACCACTACTGCTATACCGAAATACTGTAATACTGCTATAATCCTCAACTGTATCCCACTTTTTGCAGCCCCTCTCATGTACTGTTTTGATCGGTGGGGCTGCAGGCGTCTTAGTAGCAGTATATAACGTGCAACTGACGCCATATATATATATTAGTTAGTGGTATATTTACATAAGTAGTAATCGGCTCCGCCGTAATCCACCCGGAGTTTAGATCGTACTTATATTCGGAAAATACTCCGAAGATAAGGTTCCCTTAATTCACGGATCGATGAAATCGTCAAATATATATAATATTTTACCACCCGTGGTGCAAAGGTGATTACTTAAATTATACCCTCAATTTCTATCACGAAATAAGAGATGGAAAGAATGTCTTGAACAACCTCGCCCTGAACTCTCAGGGAGGTAACCAACGTACGAGAAGTTAGTGACTCAGACCGTCGAAAACGTGTGCCACCCCCGAGCGGCAGACTCTGATTAACGGCCGAGATCCGGCCGGTGCCCAAATGTCCCCTGTACGGCAGCACAACGCCTTGCTAATTTTCCAACAGCCAAGCCACAGCTGAAGGGCAAAATGCAGTGGAAGAGAAAGGGAACGAAGCTGAAGTCAAAATCTACCACAAAGGGGGATGTTTATTTAGCAACACAAGTGCAGGAGGAGGGTTCCCACAGAAAGACGCTTAGAAGTTGGTCCTTGTATTTATTAAATAAGAAAGTATGTTAATCTTGCACCACAGCCAATTCTATCGAATATATAAGTACTTACTAATATAGCCCCTACAGCACACACTCACACAGTAACAATATGCACAACACAAAGATAACTCCTGACTCTAAAGTGGTATTGAGATGCGAGACCTCACCAGTTCATGTGAGTAAAAATGAAACGAGGCGTGTTAAGGCCAATGAGTCGCTCTCACTCTCGCGACTAATTAAGCCATCTTTGTTACCGAGATCCCTGATATAGCAGTGAATGATCAGGAACCCAGGCACCCAGTGTAGTCTGTCCGAGTGACCCGCGAACGTCAGATCCTCTACACGACCAACTCAGACAGCGGCCTCGAAGACCGGTAGCTCCATGGAGCAGTCGAAGAGGCGATCGTCACCACATCTCCCACTACTACCCAGGCTCAGTCGCGCACCTCTCCCGAGACCAGGATCCCAGTTGTCCTCCTACCGGATGAGTCCTCCATCGAAGACCATTGCGATTCTAGCGAAAAAGAGCGAGTTTGCGGATGCGAGACGAGAACAGACCAGCGCTCTTGCCCGCCGAGTATTCAAGAGGAAGGTAACGTGAGATGAGAAGACTCGAGGAAGGGTGATGGTATAGAATCCCTAACGTCTTTGTGATTCACTGCTATCCCTTATTATCAATCCACTATCCACCGGCCTGTCACAGCAAAGCGTAAATTGTGCGTGAATCTTCGTCCTAGCGAGCTTCAATGTCAACCTATCGTGACTTGTGTGTGGGCGAGGTTCTAGGCAGTGAATCAACTAATCGGCGGGGCCTCGTATAATTAGATCTGCATTGATATCTAATGTATCAACTGTGAGAGCGTCCGCGCAAGCGTATATATAATATCAATTTTTCTAGGGTGCCGAGGCTTAACTCGTGTCTATCCCTCCACTTAACATAACATGCGAAGTCAGTCGAACAACTCTGTCGACCGCCCATCCGTTGTAACTGGGGCGAGACGCCTCTCAACTCAGATTGTTGTGTTGCTTGTCCGGAGAGCGGCAATATCGCAGCTAGCGAATGTTCTATTCAGTATGGCGTCGTTTTATTTGCGATACCTGTATGAAACACATAGTCCACCAGCGAAGACATGCATCGAGTCGACTCACTAAATATACAGTTAGGCAAAAATGCGCGTAACACACAACCACACAATGTTCTCGAGTCAAAGTTTTATACAGCGTGTATTCTATATAACAGTTTCCTCAAGAGCTGATTCTTGATTTGGATAAATCTATTATACCATATTTTATGTTTCACCCCATCTCTCTAGGTGCAATCACTTAAAAAATATATCATATCCGATCCGATTCGGACTCATCAGCTAAATTGAATAGTAAAATTCCTTCCTTCTCCTCACACAATCCAACATGTGCACCAAGTTGGCGTCCCAAATCCTGTTATCAACTTGAGCGTATGAAATGTGCTATTGAGTGAGTTCTTTTCTATGTCCTTCTCGCCCATGTCAGTGAAGAACACTAAAAAAATTCTAGTATCCTTGGACTTCGGTTCCACAATTTTTATATAGTATCCTTTCAGCAGACAGACACCAGGCAGGGTGATAAACATAACCTCCATACGCCAACAACTTTATTGTTCCAATTTTTGGTTGAAAGAATTGCATGACCCAAAGGAAATATCACAGAAACTATCTCACCTTCCCACATTGCCAAGGGGTACCTTTTGTTCTAACCGCTATACGATATGAGCGAACAAATGCGGGACGCATCCAGGGTGACACCACGAGTTAAATACGACATTGTTGCTGTAATAATAAGACACGATTTGATTTCCAATGTATTAGAATCACGATATATTATCTTGAATATAGATTTAATTGCATATTTCAGATATATTCACACGGAGAATATATGGTATATATCTTCAATAATGAGTTTTCACGCCACATGACATCCACAGTCGGTGCTGATTCATATTCGTTAAACGATATAACCTCTGAGCTAAGCCTAAATACTATACTATACCTCAGTAATGTAAGTTTTTCCAACTAGGAATCACATGTTTGTGCAATGTACGCGTGTGAATAATAACGGTGACCTGATGGTATGGTGTAGAACCATACCCTCTCATATCCCTGCGATATAAAAGTCTAATAAAGAGCGTGCATATGTTCCGGGATTTGGGGATGTTTATTAATGGCAGGTCCAGAACTATTAATTTCCATTCATGCCAGACTCCCCTGCAATTTGAGAAGGAAATGCTGCCGATATCGGAAATACACTGATCTTTATTCCATTCATCATTTGTCAGTGTGAAAGAGCCAGCATTGATAAGAGTTAATGATGAGTTTAAATATATATATGTTGTATTCTCTAATCTCTAATTTCTACTGGGTTACAATCAAGTCTATTCTGATTCTTGTAATTCTCGTCAACATCGAATGACTGCTACTAGAATATAACTTTGCTTCAGTATATGCAAAGAAGATATTATCTGGATGTACCTCTTTTTGAGGTTCCATTAATTTTTCCGTGATTCATTGTTTGGAACAAGAGAGCGCGTGAGATGGCAGCAAGTGTGTTGAAAAAAAAATTATTGTGTGTGGTTGTGGCGTGCACACATATGTGTTGGGGTATATATATATAATATATATATATAATATATATAATATATATTATATATATTAATATATCTCTTGTATATTCAGCTGGTTATAACTTGCCGATTGTCTTTCTTTAGCCATATTGTTTCTTTCTTTAAGGAAACCTCCTAAGGAAACCTGTAATTTTAACAATAAATTTACTTTATTTGTGAAGTATGCATTTATACAATAATTTGAATAATAATTTTAACGTGTTTTCATTCAGAGATAAAACTAAGGAATGTTGAGCGTTTTGTGCCTTGTCTTTTTTTGACATTTCAAAAATAATCAC
>CM068953.1:148586917-148605091 GCA_035128595.1 Eptatretus atami
CTAGCGATGCGGCAAAGTCAATCCTCGCGCTGACTGGGTGCGCCTCAAGTGTCGATCAGCGCCGGTTTGATTGCCCAGTTGTCTGTTCCACCGGTTGTATGTATGTAATGTCCGGCCGTGGCTGACCGGCTATATATAAAGCTGTCATGTACCGAGTGCCGGTGTTAAAGATTTCAAGCTACCCCCCTTTAAGTACCTCCCGTAATCTGAAATCATTTTTTCAATCAACTGAATTACAAACTATTAATATTTCAACTATTTACCAATACCACTACCATCTCCCTCTATTGCTGCTCTCCACTCCCGCCTAAACTTATTTCTACGCCCAACATCCAGTGTTTTAGATTCAATGTTCACGAAAATATTTAGTTATTTTATTTCAGTTATATTATATTAAATTAGGGTATGGTGAGATCGAATCCGTACACTTTAACTTCCTAGTGAAAATGGACTGCATTTGAAACTCGGTGGTCGAATTTACCCTAAGATATGTTGAGACGGAAACAAATTATGATAGAAGTAGAAAATATCAAAGAAGAGATTATACTCAACTCCGGTAATATAATCTTGTTTTAGTCATATTTTCGAGAATGTAGTGAATCAATGTCGGTTATTGCATCATTTCTTAGAGTAAATGACCCCATAGAGTTCGAAAATTGCACTCCATTTCCACTCGACATCCCAGAAGTTACCCGTATCGTACCTGACCATACCCTAATTTATTCAAGTCATAGACAAACATCGTCATATGAAGCGACCTCTAAATCACCTCCGATCAATCTAAAAAATTTTAATCGCTTATTGATCATATTAGAATAATTTTAAAGCTTCTGAGACAACTTCTATTTTTTTTCGACCTTTTTTGGACCCACCCTAAATTATTATATATATATAGTAATATATATATATATATATAATCAGTATTTTATCATACCCTAATATATTATATATATATATATATATACATACAAATGGAGTTGATCAATATTAGATAATGAGAGAGCAGGCAGTGATTTCCATAAATTGATGGAGGAGGGAGGGTGAGATGCAAAAGAAAATGTTTTTTGGTGGGTAGATGTCTGATTTTTGAAACTACAAGACCAACTCGTCTGTGTAATGGAATAGGGTGCTGGATACTCATTTGGGACGTACAAAACTGAATAGGAAAATAAACATTCTCGCGAAGAAAATCTAGATCACTTCTTTCCTTCTCGAAAGCCAATCTTCAAATCTTCTTCTCCACGTCTTTAAGACATCTGTTCACAACCATTCTCAGATAATCCCCAATCTAAAAAGCATATCTTTTCTATCCCTCGTAACCCACTCAAATACCTCCTACCAAATTTGTATTTCCCCTCCTGAGAGTTTCCTTGTGTATCCATCTTGTTCACCCTAGCATCCTCTGCTGCCCCTCTTTCCTCCCCACACTCATTGCTTGTCCAAGTCTCCCCTATCTGTGGACTTCAACTCGCTTTGTTTCCCTCCTCCGCCCCCCTTCCTCTCACTGTTCTGTTGGCCTGTTGCATCCTGATCGACAGTGTATAGTATTAGCTCTTTCACCAAGCCTCAACTATTAAAAAAAACCCCAAAGAAACACCCAAGTACAAGAGGAAGTAATTGCATTTATGCATAGTAGAAATGGTTCTCACATCAGAAAACTTGTGAAGAGCTTAAACCCTTCTTCAAATCTAGTTGTCTCAAAGTTTGAATTTAAAAACCTTGCAGCATACTTTAGTCCATGTAACCAAAGCACAATCCCAGAGTATCTCTCCTCTGTTTATATTTGTTGAGATGTTTGCTTTTCTTTTATCTCTTTGTATCCAATGTTCACCTCGTTTGTGTTTCGCACTGTTTGAGCTCGTGCTGAGAACCTGAAAGCCCTGACACTCCCAGCAAAACGATGATCGTGGTTCATGGGCACAGGAAAGGTGGAAAATTGCCAATATTTCCATCACAAGGTTACAATTAGAATTTGGCTTGTAGTTTCTTTCCAATCTTACAATAAGCTAGATTTTCAACTTGAAGTTGCAGTTATCGTGTCATTATCTTTGGACGCCACAAAGTTATATCCATCGGTTACGTATGTGACAACATGAGCAGATCATTCTGATGAACAGAATGACTAAGTGTTTGAAATGCATCTTGGAAAGGATTTATCGTTTGTTTGTGCCCATGAGTTCTGTTGTTAAAGAAATATCTCGTGGTATTGTCGCGGTATGTTCCTCTTTCCAGTTCTTCTCGGGATTAAAAACCAACCGACATTGAAATCACTATTATTCCGCACAATCCCCAGGTAGTCCTTCACACTCAGGACAGTAGTTTGTCCGGGATGTGTTCCTGAAAGGTTCGTCAACATCGAAACGACGATAAATCAAATAATTTTCTATAATTAAGGATTAAGTGTTGGGTGGGTGCGGTTCCCAGCATCGCCACTTCACCTATTATTGATTCTTTTTCCATGATATTACCCTTTTTACTTCCACTTCAATATTTTCTTCGCTCCTCCAAGTATGATCAGCAGCATCTTTCAGCACCGATGCAAGAACTTGAATAGCCTACGACTTCAATGAACTTCTCGATTGACTTTTCTTGGCACCTTCACTCTCCTTCCCCTTAATGTCATAAAGACTCTTTGCCTTCTCTTTATGATGAGCTTGCTACGGGCGTGTTGATGTGTTGAGCTTAGTCGATCCACATGGCAGCAAACATTCCTGTTTCCTTCATCTACCTTAACTGTAGTTTCTTTATCTGCTTTGATAATTACAGCTTGCATGTTTTACCACTTTCACAATTACTCGCATTTTTACTCCACCATCTGCGCTGATTGGAGTTATGTTTTTCAACCAGTCTGTTTTTACTTTCAAATTGAAGTTGCAAGTTAGATTGGTATTCTTTCATCTGAAGTAGTATAAGTGCAAGCCTATTGTTTAGCAAAACGTCAAATGACAAAGGTTAACAACTTTTCAGATTTCTAAAATCTTCAATTTTCATGCTAATATCTGAAATTTGCAATCGGTATGTTGATCAAACCAAATAAATTTTTAATCAACATAAGTACAAAAGTCAAAACTTAGGTCAAATTTCAAATTCATCATTTTACATAAAATTCTCAAGTTTCATTTAATATCGTGCGATCATCCACTTACCTCCACGCTCTCCACATCAGGGAACTTTATGACATGTATTGACATGAGTTTTACTCTTTACATATTTCGACACTCAATCACCAATACTATTCATTGGGTAATGGGAATTTTAAATGATATTTGAAACCCAATTATTGGAAGAAACACATTTGTACACCAATTATAAACAAACGACTGGGAGAAAGGAGAGAAAACTATGATTGACAAGAGGTTCTCACAGACATTCTGATCAAAATCACAACCAGGCGTGTCTCGTTATGTACGACCATTCACAATCATGCTTCCACAAAAATTCAAGAACCTGTGCCATCGCTAACTGACACCTTCTCAATATTTACTTGTGCGGTCTTCAGTTCATCATTCGGGCAGTGATTTTAAATGACTTTTGACAGCGACAACTATCATCGATGTTTTAACACATTCTCGTCGTACCGTGCACCACTTTGAGTCGATCACTATTACCCACGTTTTGAATGACAGTCGTGGAAACAACTACCTGTTTGGCTCATTTCCAGTCCGAGACCACCACTCAGACGAGGTACTTGGTCACTCTACAAGCAACTAAGAAACAAAGTTCAAAGAAATCAAGCCACAAGGAAAGTTTCTTCGTTGAAAAATTAACATTTTCAAACGAAGGAACCCGGCAAATGGCCGCAACATATAGACAGGTTGATGGAATGCGCAGCAATCCCCCATGCTTCCTGCCACTGGAAACGCAACAAAATCCCAATGATCTAAACCATGTCAGATTTCCACAACTACCACGTCTCTACATTGTCTGCATTCCTGCATACCTCCAGCCCCTGCCTCTCCTCCAACTTGTGGCATCAAAGAGTTATAACGTGTCGCCCTTTAACGCTTTCAAAAACAGGTCATCTGACTACATTCCAATAGATTTTAAAGGAATTGCACACCAAAATTTTCAGCAGCCGTGTTCTAGACTTCAAATATTCCTTTCTTTCGCTATTTTCTATTAACTGGAAAAAACTCCTCTGTGTGCCGCGCTTCCTAAATAAACCAGTTGTTGGACGCAAACCAGCTAAACCCATCTCACTCACTCCCATTGTAGCCCAAATGTTTGAAGCTTCCCTCGCTGAATGCTAATGCGAGATCAAGTAGAAATTGACTTCTTGTTTGTTAATATGAGAAGCAGGTCTGTTTCCTACTATTTAGTCAGCCCATTCGTGGATCATTCACGGTCTCGACAAGTCGCGGACATTATGCAATATTCTGTGCAATAATTTTACTAAGCATATTCAACCCTCATCAACCATACAACGCCATCAAAAAGGTCATTTAACTTGATGTAGACCCTGCAATCATTCCTTAAATAGTTTCCATCTGCCGCTCCAAACTCTCCAGTTACGGTTGATTCAACTTTATCCTCTAAACAGCTGATTTGTGAGGTCCTTCAGGGACAAAGCTTGGTTGGCTGATTTCTAATTTCCAGGTGGATATAGGACCAGTCCTACAGGTTTTTAAAAAAGAAAAAAATGCGATGCGCAAAATGTCAAAGAGCACCTTTATGACCCGCGAATATCGAGGTCTACAATACGAATTCGAATAGCGGGGTTCATTGTAATGATATCATGTCTTTAAAAAAAAATTTTTTTTTTTTAAACAGATCGTGTTTTTTCTTAACTATTTTATTGAGATATGTGTACTAATTATTCTTTTAACTCTTATTGCAATATTTCATAGCTTTCACATTTTACATGGGCTTTATTTATGACGCAACTTATAATGCCGTTGCATTTTAAACTCCATTTTATCCTATTCTAATTATAATTCATTACTTTGGGCCTGTAAACTCTTTCAATTGAAATTTAATACTGACTCATTTTCATCTCGACTCTTCATGTTTGTATTTATTTATTATTTATTTTGTCATAAAATGAAATTGAAATTGAACATAGACCAAAGGTCAACAACTTTGCGTTTGGAATTTTCTCAAATCCCTCAATTTCATCCAATTGACTTGAATCTGAACAAGATTTGCATATTTGTCTTTGAATCTCAACCACCAGTTATTTTGTAAGGTCAAATTTGTTTAGGATTTTGCAAAGTTTTGCTTTGACTCTTTCTTTACTGCAAAAATCGAAATTTTCAATTATTGGTTGTCTTGTTTTGTGTATGTCAATCGCCTTCAGTCACAATTTCAAAACCATCTTCACAAACTTCACACCTGAAGATCGTCATAAGCAAGAAGCTTTTTTTTTTAGGTCCAAAAAGTCACAGCCAAATTTCTAAAATTGTCAATTTTATCCAATATGACTTGAAATTTGAAGTTTCATATTGGCCATTTTTCAACCAATAATTTTTATTTTTATAGATTTCGCAAGTACTTTCTGCCATTTGGAAAAAACAATTTTCTTTTTTTTCTTGTTTGTTGTATCGATGAAAAGTATATATCTAAAGTTTTGGAGGATTTGATGAAAGTTGTAGCCAGGTTGGGTGCTTATGACAAGACGAAACCATTACATTTTTGTGAAGATCTTGATACCAGATATTTTAATTATTCTTCAAGATTGAGAGAATAGGTCAAAAATTCCTGGGGATGCCAGAGGAGACCCTGAAGCTACTGCCGGAAAATGACGCAGCGACCGCCTGTGCATGCCCATACTGCACCTGACAGACAGTACATTTATTTATTGGATACAAAGTAATTGGTACAGAGTAGTGGATTTACGAAGCCGACGACAATACGAGAAAGCACAGATGCTGTCGTGATGTCCATGATTGATGCAATGTACTGGTATTTAATAGTACCAAACATATATTGCGAAACAACGTCAAAGAGTGAGATGTAAATTGGGTATACTGGGAAAGAAACGCTTAAAGGTAGATATGGTTGAGTTTAGTTATAGTCTGATAATTGAGTTTAGAACTGAGATTATTGAAGAAAATATTTATTTTATTGTTAGATCCAAGTTGTTTTCATATTATCGACGGAATTTGAGTCGGAATAACAATCTTATTTAATTATTTGGTTAAAGATATTCTGTTTTATTCAGTCAATTTTGAAGACTCTGCTGTCTCCAGCCAGCTAAAATTCAATCCAAATACAAGTTTATAATGGCTGCAAGGTTCCTTCGAACGGTGCAAAATCCCCTATGAGCTTTTTATCCTGGTTTTTTTTATTTCGCGGCCACGATAAACTGCCATCTTGATGTTTTGTTTTGCAGAAATTATCTATTGACTTGCAATTTGCCACTGCTTGACCACAACACATTTTTATTAGACCCCAGCATTCAAAAACTACAAAATATCGAACAAACTGCGAAAATCCTCTTTATCTACTTTTACCTTTGTTTATCTTTATCTACACTTCTATTATCTTATTTCTATACGACTCCACCCTCTGCCATAACATCCCTCATACTCAGAAGATGGACTGCACCCTCTTCCCTCTCTTTTCAGACCCCCCAAAAATCACATCGGTCCAACAGTGAACATGTCTTTCAATCCCTGACAAAATCTCACACTTTCACTTTCTTCCAACAAGGCATCTGCAAACCCCTACCCAACCTCCTTACAATCAATAAATCAAAATAAGCAACTCAGGAACTTGGCAGACACAGTTGCGGCACACATATGAATGCTGTTGTCATAAGGAGCTCTTGCCCCTTTGACAGATTTTGTTTTAATCCTGCTGAGTTCCCATATCATACACCCTCCTCACCAGGCAACCTGTGGAGAAGCCATTTCATCTGACACCCAACCAGTTGAAACAGTTGTACAGTTACATTTACCTGCTAGGCAAGTCACATATCTAATCTGCCTGACCTTTGGAGCCACCTTGAAATGTGGCTTCCAGGAAAGATCATGGCAGATCATGAACCAAACTGAATGAAACACTTTTTTCAAGAAATTTTGAGAAATAGATTGGGAGGGGGCATTCCAGACATTCTTTCGAGAGACACGTAGAATGTATAATTTCTCAGGATTGAAAGGCCATGTTCCAAAGTGTGTGGACCTGTTTGATTTATCCAGAACTCTGAAATGAATAGCGTTGCTGCCTGCGATCTGAAGATAAACAATGACAGCGGCAGTGTGAATTGAGAGATACATCACTCTATCATTAAGAATAAGGATTTTCCAGATCAGAGATCATTGATAAAACCAGAAGAAGCACAGGGCCATAACACTGCTGTTGGAAACTCCAGCCTGGACAAGAAGAGGGATGAGAGAATTCCACGAGGCCAGGCGCTTGACTGTGACGGAAGAGAAATCTGTCAGCCATGATGGATTTGCCTTGGATTACCTCCAAGAGATTGGTGAGCCCACGTGTTGCAACCGTATTTGAAAAGCTGCATATTGTAGGGAGTGCTCTGATCTTATGTTGCATTGAGGCCTCCATTCATTGTTGGAAAGCAGAAGCAGCATGTCCAGGTAGAGTGACCTGTCTAAACTAAATTCTGAACTTGTATGATTCGAGAGACTGATTGTCTGTAGTTGTCAGGATTTGTTTTTGTACTTTTTAGCAGAGCAATGTTTCTGATTCAGAAGATGTAGTATGACCTTGAACAAATGAGAGTATAGAACAGAAAGTGAGCAGAGCAGCAGAGCAGGTTTTTTAGACTGTGGCTGCAGCCGTCATTGACGTTGCCAGAATCAGTCGCGTTTGACAGCAGCTCTCCACCTCTCAAGAGCAAGTACACGAGTCCCAGAACAGTGGTTCGATTGATAAGGTGGGTTAATAAACGATGATTGGACACAAGATTTCTAGCAAATTACTGAATTTAGGCACGCTAGTTCTGCTTCTTGCTTTGCTTCCCTTTCCCTACCCTGGTTAGCCCTGTCACCACCTGATTAGCCCACTATGCACAATCAAAATATGTAAAACCTGGCTACGGAACTATCAATGTTTTTTTTTCAGTTTTGCGTATTCATAACGAGTTGACGTCATGATAACTTTTAGTAACGTACACAGAATGTTTCGATAACTTATAGATAACTTTTCCAATGAATGCTTAGTGTGGTCGGCGGCCCCATAGTCTAGCCCTAGTGTATGCATAGCTGCCTGCGCTATCGCCGACGATCACTGCAATAGCTATTATAGCTGCCGCTCAACGATTAATTCATAACCAGCATAGACATCGAAGTGTTCACATCACCATCATGCCGTCACACCTTAGACGCTTTAGCCAGCGTATGCCGACTATGAAAATTTGCCAATAGCTGCGCACACGTCAATACATTATCTAGTTTGTTACTTAATCACATGCTGAGCACGCTGCATACGTCGTAGTACGCAAGCTCGTAAAGACATTTTAGCATCTCAAAATTTTCACTATGCCAGCGTATGACTCGCCTTTCTGCATACGCTGCCATAAGTTGTAGACTTATGCGATCTTGACCACGTCGACCACACGTACTTGTAAGTTACTCATAAGTCGACACGTCGAGTAATGTTTAGCGTCCCAAACTTATTCTAACCATGAGTAACCTTGAACCTATGTGTAACGTATCTTCCAACGCATTTGAAACGTAATTGATTGACGTCTTCCGACACCACGAACTTACTGAACGTGTTTTAACTTACAAAGCTACGATAATTAGCGTATTGCAGCGTTTAGGCGAATGGATATAAAAATGCTTCACATGAACCTAGTGGTCAGACTCCATGTGAGTAGTAGATTCCATTGTCATAGTGCTAGAGTATAGTTAGTTCCCATGTCTAGTTAGTAGAGTGAGCAGTATGCGAGGTGGTTGCTGGATCCTCCTTGCGTCCACGGCCACGCCACAACTCTTTGCAGCATTCTTCGAAGTTTCCGCATTTTTTTATTTTTTTTTTCTACGCTAACTATTGATTTTTTCAGTTGGCATGGCATATGCAAACGCTAGAACTACACAGAACTTTCGATAACTATAGATAACTTTGCCATTCAACGAATGCTTCGCCGTTTCGGCTTCACAACCTATGCCCACGATGTCTAACTTACAAGCGCCAGCGTTAACGCCACATTACGTGGCGTGCCTATTAATAGGCTGCCGCTCAACATTAATTCATCAACCGCACTAGAAATCGAAGATGTCAACATCACTCATGTCAGAAAAAAACCCCCCCCAAAAAAACCATGGAGTCTGGAACACTGACGGTTCTCCTTTGAACCATTTTATATAACCAATCCCATAAACGCTGCCAATACGCATTATTAGGTGCTGTAAGTTAGAAACACGTTCTAATTTTTGTCGTCCAGAAGACGTCAATCAAATACTCCACATACGTCAATATGCTTTGAATTACGTTACCACAAGTTCAAAGCACGTTACTCATAGGTTAGAAATAGTTCGGTACCTAAACATTTCTTCGACGCGTGTTTCGATCTGAGTAACTACAAGTAACGTGTTTCGACGATGCTAACGTGCTACACTTATGCCAGCGTATGGAACGTTCTCATACGTTGCATACGTCGAAAATTTTTGAGCATGCCTTTAAAATTTGTCGACGAGCTCGCGTACACACATGCAGCGTGCTTCAGCATTCTTTAACGTATACAAAACTTACCCATAAATATTCGACGTTGTCCACATTTACAAATTTTTCTACGCGGCATACGCTGCGAAATCTTCAAGTGTACAGGTCCTTTAATAAGAAGGGTCGTTGTTGATGATGTTCTATCAGCCTTTCAATATTTTGTGGGCCTGTGTTGATTCTTGATCAATGACGACCAAGAAGAACCGAAGAAGTAAGAGCAAAAGATGAGCTCATCAGGAAACCTGAGAGATTCGGTTTCAACCTGCTCCTTTACCCTCAACTGTCTGCAATTTTCCCCACCATATTTCCGCAGAGCGCTCAAGTCCACCAAGCAACCCCTTCTGCGAAAACTACCAAAACACGAATCACTGTTCACCTTCACTCTTTTATTCCTTTTTTTCCCTCCTATTGAATAACCTCTCATTCTGTCAATCCCATTCTTCCCTCCAGCCCTTAAAAACAACTGTTCACCACCACCTCTTCTCATCACCATCCATTAATCCTCGATCTTTCTACCCCCGTAACACCCCCCTCCCCCCCCCCAATCAACCACCTCTTCAAATTCCCTGCTTTCCTTCCTGAAATCCCGTGTTCCACCCCATCCTCTCGCTTCGACAGATCTAATGTCTCCTTCCCCACTATTGTTTCCTTCCCACATCCCGCCTCCTCTTGTCTCAAGCCCCCCTGCTGTGCGTTTGTGTTGGCTCTCTACGAGCCCGACAAGTATACAAAAACAAACAAACAAAAGAAACCCATCAGTGCAGCCTAGTGACTACAGAAAACGCTGCAAGAATTCACTACTCTTGGAAGATCGATACGAAATGAAGAAAAGGAGATTAACGAGAAGGAAAAACAAGAATTGAATGAAGAAAAGATTGAAGAAACAAAATAGAAAGGGAAGCATGAAGAAACAAAGATATTGGAAGAACCCAAATTAGAAGATTCAGCAGTTACTCCCCAGCTCAAACACAGGCAACATGTTATAAGCTCCAGAGGGTTCTGTCAGCGAAACAAGTTCACACAGCATCAGATATGTACAACATAATCAAATCAAGAGCAAGAAGAAACCTGAAGATTAGAGAAACATGATCGCGGAGAACCTGGATGAATTTTTGTCTTTCGCCGCTACGCACAATCTCAAAACATCCAGCACAGCCTATTAGCCTCACAGGAAAACTTTGTGCAGAATTCACTCTTCTTAACAGGATAAATTTATCTTCTGGGGCCCTGTTCTGTTTCTGGTTTTCATTCAATATCTCTCCGACTCTCTGAAAATCCTCTTTATCTTTGTGATGGCTTCACCCCTCTGCCGTACATCTTCATCTCTCAGACCGCAAGCAGCAGCTTCTTCGCACTGCAGATCTGGATTAAAATCACAACTGCCGCCAACACGTAACATGTCTTTCAATCCGAAAATCTCACACCTCACTATTCTCTCCAAAAGACCGGATAACCTCCCCCCCCCCCCCCCCATCACTCTCAACAATCCTTTGAAATACTTTCTTTCAGGCTCTGGGTTCACGATCTGCCATGATCTTTCCTGGGAAAGCCACATATCCAACTTGTCTCCAAACAGTCGCCGTGGAATTCCTCCATCGTGCAAGTCCTTCCTCTCCCATCTGAGCCTCCTGACCACTACAAAGCTTTCTCCACCCCGACCTGATGATACTGCTCTCCCCCTCCGACTGTGCTCCTGCCTCCCACCTTTCTCGCTTCATGCTGTGAAACCAGCATTTCGGATCATGCATCTCCCGCGATGAGCTGAGTCTTTGGCTCTCACTCTCTCACCGAGGCAGGTTTTGGTCTTTCTGTCTACCGTCTCCTTTCCAGTCTCCACCCCCCTGCTCTGTCTGCCGTTTGTCCCACCATATTGCCTCAGGCGTGCTCAAGGGCCGCCACAACCCCTTCTGTAAAAACTACCAAATCCGAATCACTCTCACCTTCACTCTTCATTGTCCTCTTTTTCCCCCACCTTTGGAATAAACCCCCTCACTCTACTTCAATCCATTCTTCCCCCAGGCCTTCAAAACAGCTGTTCACCACACTCTTATCATCCCCCATCCAAATCCCATATTTTATACCCCCGTTAATCCTTATTGACAAACGTATACAAAAAACAGAAGGGAAATGGAAATAAAAGAGAAGAAAATTAAGTTAACTCTGTCGTTACAAACACCTACATATAACTTGCTCTTATATCGTTTTCCTTCAGTTACCCTGTCCCTGATGTATGTATAAGTAAACTAATTGCATTGTCATTGTATTTGACTTTGTGCAAATTGTTCATGGGGCTATGTTGTAAACTCCATTAGAAGGCAAAATACCTGATGTTTCACACCTCAGATTTGAACACATTTCTTTCACAGCCCCAGTGCCAGTGTGCAGTATAGAACTCCACTCCATGCACCAACTTCAGTTTCAAGCTTCCAAAAACCGCTCGCAAGGTTGCTTCTCAGACTGCAGCTGGAGTATGACCTAGTGTCCTGGACATCACCACCTGTAACCCATGCATCGTGGTGACTTGGATCCTGTTTGAATCCCGTCACCCATAACGTTCATCGCTTTTTTATGTGTGCAAATTGGCATACTAGCAATATCAAGAGCAGCAACATTTCCTGCCACCTCTGGGGAAGGAATACCCACCCAGCTTCTCAGCATTGGAGCAGACTCCGTCCATATGGTTGAATTCCGGGTCAATATTGGTTGCTGTACCCCTGTACAGAGTGTCAGCAATCTCTGGAGAAGAGAATGGTTAGCCACATAGGGTGGTTCTGCTGCATGTGGACGATGCATATAAAACTCATTCCAGCGGGGAAATTTTCTCTTTCATTCAAGCACAACTCAGGACCAACTTTGCTTCTGAAACACATCTGTTCTGAGCGGACACTGGACTATGCACACTCACTGCATCTTCTCCCCTCATCTACTTGCTTCTGTTCCCAAGCCATGCAATAAATTCACTAGTCTCGTTTCTCACCCATGCTTTTTCCTCTTCTTGCCCAGCTCTACTGTGTGTTGGGTGTGGCTAATAGGTTGTTTTATTTTTTTTTTGGCTTTTTTTGTTTTCATTTATTTCTTTTATAATGTTCTGTTTTCGCGATTTCATTCTTGTTCCTGGCCAGTTTGATAAATTATTATTAGTGAAGAGATGGACTCCTCGTTGTTCCCATCATTTGCCGCACCAACATTTGGTTTGATGCCCATCGTGAGGGCTAAATTATTTAACAATCCTGATGAATAACCAGGAGTATTGGGCCCGCTGGATACTTGCTGAAGTTCAACTCAACCATTTGGTCCGTTAAATCTTCATAGCTCGGCTCTTCCTGAGAGCCGCTCCAAGACTAATGGTCGGCAACCACTTCAATTCAGTTATCGTTTGTTCCATCCACTGACGATACTGTTGTGTTACCCACAGAAGCAGTTTTGTCGCCTGTTCCTCGCACAGAGGGAAAATGGAGTTTTGCAATCACTTGTGTTTTTTGGTCCAGCCGTAACTTTTTTCATTAATTTGATCTTTTTCATCAAATTTCAACAAACCTTTAACATAGAAATATGAAGAAAATAATTTAAAAATTGGTCATAATGTAAAGGAAAGTCAGACTGACTGCAAATAGCCTTATAAGCCCTGCCCGGGCGTTGAGCGTGCAACGCCCCATTTAAAAAATTTTCCTGTTTATTTATTATCATTGAGCTTCATGTGTCTGTCCATTCCATATTAATTTTTACATCAGCTCAAGTCATCAAATTTGGTAACAAAACCTTTCATTATAGAATATGAAGAACATAAATTTAATAGAATGTACAAAAAAATATTTTCATACTTTTTGTCAAGTAGTTTGGTCAATTGATCCGGATACATGTGAATGCTTTCTCATTTTAAATTGAACACATAAGTTAATTATTTATGTATTATTATTTATTTATTGTTTTAAAACTCAAAATCACCTATCTGACCATTTCATTTTGCATTTTGCATACTTGTGTGCAAAATCCAACCTCGTGCTTTGTTTCATCAAGGTATAAATTTTTAATTCATGTTTACTTTTGCTGCTTCCTGATTTCTGATGATACATTTTAAGGAAACCCAAATAAAGCACAAACATTTTTCCTTTTTTTTTATCTTTTTCCTCACAGTATGGTTTTTTTTGGTTTGCACGGTTTTGTTCATCACACGCACATCATAGTTTATAATCAGTTTTTATTATAAAATTTTTTTTCATTCAGAAGTAGCAAAGTAATTTTCAGAATGCAAAATTTATGTTGGCAATTGTGAACAAATCTTTTGATTCATCATCAGCATTCTTTTTGAAATATCTTTATCTGTTTTGGTGGTTCTCCGTGGCCTCTGCCACGTTTGAAATAAATGTCACACTCTAATGTCCTTAGATTGCTGTTGCATCAACTGCTTCGCTCTATTGACTATGATAAGTCATTCAGACAGTGTTCTTGAACAAAGACTCTTGTGCAAGATCTTCATTCTTATGTGTTCCAACTCATTAAATAGGAAAATGTATATCGAAGCATTAATTCAATCTGTCATTTGTACTCTGCATTTTATTCACAGAAATTCACTTTGTGATTTATCAAAGATTACGATGAGAGTAAATGTACACACAGTCAGTATTATGTTAAGAGCATTGCATTTTCTTTGTTAAGCATTTTATATATTAAAGTAAAATCAAGCTTTAACGTGTAAATAACTTCAGAATAACAGTAGCTTGTACATTAAACATATATATGTGGTTGAAAACAAAAAATGACACTCATATTTAGGAATGTTCATTTCCTCCAATATTTCTTTCCAACCACTTGATACTCTTCAATACCTCTTTTCTTGCAGGACTAAGTTTGTAAACTCTACACTTAATCTTTACTCTGTGTCTCGCAACGTTGTCCCACATATCCTGAGCGTGCCGTTTTTTTTGTCTCCCTTGAGAGAGTTCCAGGTGAATAATGCATACTCGTTACAAATGCTATCTCATTGTACTTCTGCCATATATATAATATGTATTATATATAAATATATATTATATAAATATATACATTTTTGGATGTCTTCCAGATCTATGCGTTTCACAGTGTTAGTGGAAACTATCTCGAGTTGTGGTTATTACTGGCCAGCCTGACGCCTGTCCTCACCACAGCCGAGGATGAGTCTTTTACCGGAGAGTTCATAGATTTGCCTCGGGTAAGTGGACCTAGCATTAGAATAGCTTTTCATTTTGATGTTCGCAAGTGTAATATATGCTGTAATAAGAAAAGTTCAGCACAAGTTGGAAAGATCAATCGTCCGCCATTCCCCCCTCCCTGCATTCTTGAACCTCCCCCATGTAATCGAGCCTGTAGCTAGCTTTTGTCTTGCTCTCTTAATCGTCGTGTTTCCTGCCTTATCTGCATAAGGGGAGGTGTGCACGGTAGTCGTTTATAGCTTTGCATGTGGTGCAGTGCTCTACACCAGGAGGATCGGCGCTATGAGTAATGAACTTTGACAAGACTCACACCACGTCTGTGTAGCATTCAAGAGGAAAGGTTCCTTCCTCCTGTCTGTCAAATCTTTCTCCTTCCCATGTCTTGCGAGTAAATGCGCCCAAATTAAATGTGAATCCACCACTTCAAGGCGCGCGGGTATTTACATCGTCAATTTGTTACAGTTGAGATCGCTACTTTCTGCCGTGTTTGTTTTCTTCTTCTCCGACCCTGACCCCCCCCCCCCACCCATCCCCAAATCCCTGTTCGAAACTGTTTTGTATTCACGGGAAAGCAAGGGTGCAATACAGAAGTCATAGGATATTGGCAATCATCCATGAGATGAGAGTTATGAGGTTTAGCGCTGCAGCGCTTGTAAAGTGAATCAGTTCGGCTCGCTCGCCAATCTTGTTGAACAGATTTGCTGTGCTGTTGTTTTAAACGATATTCCCAAATTAAACTGGCAATGAGAGCCTTTTTCCATGCTTTTCTGCCGCCAGTGGTGTTTAGAATGCAATTAAGGTTTAGCACATCTCAATGCCATCCTTTACTCAGCTTTGAATACCTGCAACCGCTAACAATATACTCGATATTAATTTTTTTCGTTTTTATATATTTTTGAATTAGTTCACACTTTTAGGATGGCAACTGACCCCATACATATTATATTTATTATATATGAATATATAGTATGTGTGTGTATATATATATATTATACTATATATAACAGATACTTTTATGCAAGCACGGTACCAACGGAACTGTAATTGTCATAAATGGATGCTCATTTCACCCATGAATTTCATGAAAATAAGCATCAGTCACCACAAAAATTAACTTAGCCCCCTTCAGCACTACTAAAAAATACCTGCCAATGTCCAGAGGCTACTGTGATTTGGATCGCCGCAAATTCCACCAAATATGGCGTATCGTCTTATTGTTTATAATATATGTATATAATTTAATTATTATATATAACCGGCTAGTCGTGCGCCTGTATCCCGGTTCTCAGAGCTGGGTTGAGGAACGCTTGGGACGGAGCAACTCTCGCTGGCCCGCTATGAAGAGGCAGCCCGGAATCATTGGGCGAAACCAATCCTTATCCCTGTCGTTAAGACCAGGGGTTGCATCAGAAAGATCCGCGTAAAACCTGTGCCAAATCAGGATGGATCATAAACGGATGATCGCTTCGACCGCTAACGGAGCACCGAAAGAAAAAGTATAGTGTCTTGTATATATATATATATAATGCTCATGATATCAAGCTAGTTAGTTTGGATGTTAAAGAATTCCTGATGCTGCGTTTGTCTGAGGAGCTGTTTTGCAACATGGAGAATTTCAGGAGCTGAACAACATGTATGTCTTCCTCAAGATGTGAATTGAGGGGGGACTTCAATTTTTAACAAAAGGAGGCCACTGGCCGATCTACATATGCTTGCAAACATTTTGCTTTGATGACCAATGAGGCTGGCAGCATAACGTAACAGATGGACAGCGTCTCCTCGTTTAACCTGAGCCAGCCCTTTGGTTGGGTGCCTGAATGTCCATCTCCAAGAGTGGACAATCACCTTCTCTGCTTCATCCTAGCCCTTTCAGCATTACTCGTATTTTTGAACATTTGAACTTGCTTCTTCGGGTCCTCAACGATTTAGACGAGAGATTTGAAGGCGCTCACAGCCTGTGTTATCTCCCAACCATTCATCGGTGAATCGGATGCCAATCTGAGATCATGGTCTCGCCAGTCTCACCCAAATCTGATCAATATTCTAACATTACTCTGTACTGTAAGGTTTCTGTGAGGTGTGTTGCTCCATCTCCGATTATTTCCACTTGTTACTGGTATCAGGGTCGTACTGGCCCCCACACTTTTCAGCACTTGTAAGACTGATTCGGAAGCATTCAGAGAGATCAAGCTGTGTGCATCATTTTGAATGCCAGGATCTCTGACCTTATTTTGAGATATGCTTCATCTTTAGTTGCGTAGAATCTTCTGGGGCCCTCAAGTGCTGAATGAGAATTGGAGCACTGGATTACAAGGTTCCTGCTGTGAAAGCAAAGAGCCAGCTTTCATTTGACGTCTTAGATGCTGCTATCTTGCACCGGGCGTAGTGGCGTCGCCTGTAATCGGCTACTCGAGAGCTTGGGTTGAGGATTGCTTTTGGACAACGAGCTCTGCATTGGGCCGCGCTATGAGAGGTGTGGGAGCCCGAATCATGGCGAACCCATCCTTATCCCTGGTCAGTTAGAGGCACCAGCGTTGCGTCAGGCAAGGATCCAGGCGGTTAACCTATGCCAAATCAGAATGCGGATTCATAACGGATATCCGCTGGCGACCCCAACGGGAAGGCAGCCGAAAGACACAACACATGCTGTGCTATCTTGTCTGTGCTATTTGTGGTGAGATGTTTAGTCACAAGAGAGATTCATTCCCTTGGTCTTGATTGTAGCTCCACACTGTTTGCCAGATGTTGATACCACAGTCTGTCGGCCTGGGAATGTGATTTTTTTTGTATACATTGTTTGAGCTCGTATGAGAGCAACCAACACAGAACATACAATAAGGAACAGGAGTTGAGGGGCGGAGAGTTTGAGAAAATAAAATGTGGAACAGCAGACATGAGGAGACCTGTGGGAGGTGCGCGGCAAAGAAAGGGGGGGGGCTTTTTCCCCATAGGCGTTAAAACAAATGCACTTCACGGACTTTTAGAAAGAGACCAGGGAATTGAAGTGGGTTTGGGGTGATTAGCGACAATCTCATGTTCATTCGCCATTCACTACCTGTGATCCTTCTCCTCCTATTAACTCTGTCTAACCTACCCTTCATACTTGTTTCTGCATTCCTTCCTTCTCACTCCCTATCCCTTGTTTCTGCACCACCTGTCCAATGCCGTCAACATGGCTTCTTTTCCCCCTCTCTCTGTCTTCTGTCTTCCATTGTCTCGATTTGCATACATTTTTTTTTTTTAAAGAACCTGTCATACTCTTAATAAAGTCTAGTTCAATTCACAAGCAGATTTCACCAGTTATAATCACTCACAACACCACTGCACTTATAGTCATGTTGGTGAATGTATTTTTTTT
>CM068953.1:148637468-148657747 GCA_035128595.1 Eptatretus atami
CTCTTTTCTTTTCCCTTTTCTTACTTTTTCCATCAACAAATAAATTCCTATTTATAATAATAAAAAATAAGAATGAAAGAAAAACTTGATTACCCCTCCTCTCTCTTCAACTTTTTTGTTTTCTCTTCATCGCGTTCTTCCACCTTCTTGTTATTTTCTTCATCAGATAATACAACTTTTGTAAGCGATCATGGGTGGGAGCTTCAAATGCGTGCACTGTTCGATGGGAGTTCAATGCATGCATACAAGTGTAGCACAGTGATGATTGTCAGGTCAGGTCAGGCTGGATTAGATCTGTGACTTGCAACGGTACCATGTAACCCAAAACTAACCTGTTTCATGGTCGGGTTGTCAGCGACTAAACCGTCTCCCTCACCAGGTTTCCTGGTGAGGAGGTTGCATGGATATAGACACCCAACAGGATTAAAAACAAAACGTGTCAAAGGGCGGAGGAGCTGCTAGTGAGCCAACGACCATCAATATCTAGTGCCCAACTGTGTGCCACCGTATCTAGTGCCACCGTAAAACCCTTCATTCTGCAAAACGGACAACAAAGAAACCTGAAAACCCACTCCATGGGAGTACCTCCTGTGCAGCTGCTCTCCGCAGGGCAGCTCACCAGATGACGGGATTGGGCAAAGACTTTGGGACCCCCACTCTTTCATGATAGGAGGGAAACCATGGGGTAACCTTCCCGGGACAGATTGCGGTGGTGTTTAAGGGTGGTGCTGAAGTGTCAACCATCAGAGGGCGGTCTCCTTAGGTTAACCGAAGGTGGTCCCTCCGGGTGGGTGCCTGGAATGTCATCTCCCTAAGAGATGGAGATGGAGATGGGCCAGTCATCTGCATGGGGGATGGCCAGATGGAGGCCCCAAGGAGTACCATCAGAAATAAGACACAGCAATGCAATGTGGCGTATGTATGTATGTATGTATGTATGTATGTATGTACAGATATGTTTCAGGCCTTATCCTTTGCTGAAGCAATGAGTGCTGCCCTCTTCTTTTTTTTCACAAAGGGAAATACCTGAAGCATCAGCAAATTTTTGATTATTAAAAGTGGAAGAAACATTCCAACATAGTTTGTTGAGCAGAACTGAGGAGAAAGGCATTAGTATCCATACTTAAGGCCCAGTCACACCTTGACGTTTTAGCCAGCAATGGCAACGTATGAAAATGTATGTAAAACGCTGGCTTATGCTGAACTTTTGATGTTTTTTTTTAAAGATTCGGACGTATTCATATCGAGTTGGTCGTATGCATAACGTATTAGTAACGGACACAGAACGTTTCGTTGTCTTATAGATAACATACCAACGAATGCTTAGTCTGTTATCGGCGTTCACAACCTATGCCCAACGATAGTCTAACTTATGCATAGCGCGCTGCACGTATCGCCGACGATCACCGTGGCGTAGCCTATTAAAAGGCTGCCGCACAATGATTCAAATCATAACCGCCGGAGAAATGGAAGTGTCAACATCGCATTCACACCTTGGCGATCTTGCCAGCGTATGCCGACCTCTGAAAATGCGTCTAAAACGCTGGCGCACATCGAATACGGTATGGGTATTTTGGATATACGTGAATAGAACGCTAAAGTACGCTTCATACGTCATAGTAAGTGGAAGTACGTCTTGTATTTTTTAAACGTGTTAAACATTTTACGACGTACTTGCCACTATGCTCACACGTTCCGCATGCGATGGGAATAAGTTGTACACACGATATGCGATCGTTGGCACACGTCGACAAAAAGTAACTTGTAAGTTACTCACAAGTCGAAACACGTCGAGATAATGGTTAGCGTCAGTGTTCCAGACTCCCTGTTTTTTTTTTTCTTCTTCTTCGGTATGACGGTGATGTGACACTTGATTTCTAGTGCGGTTATAATAAATATAATTAATAGGCTGCCCGCTCAACGATTTAAATCATAACCGCACTAGAAATCGAAGTGTCAACATCACCGTCATACCGAAGAAAGAAAAAAAAAACAACAAAAAACAGGGAGTCTGGAACACTGACGCTAACATTACCTTGACGTGTTTCGACTTATGAGTATCTTACAAGTAACGTGTGTGGACGTGTGTCAACGATCGCGTAACGTGCCTACAACACGTTACTCATAGGTTAGAAATAAGTTTCGGGTACGCTAAACATTACCTCGACGTGTTTCGACTTATGATTAACTTACAAGTAACGTGTGTCGACTGTGTCAATGATCGCATAACGTGCCTACAACTTATGGCCAGCGTAGCGGAACTTGATGGAGTCATACGCTGGCATAAGTCGTAAAATTTCAAGCATGCTAAATTTGAGGACAACCGCAAAGTACAACGATGAAAGCCAGCGTACTACGACGTAGGCAGTGTTTTTCAGCATGCTCTCAATGTTTTCCAAAACTTACCCATAACGTATTCGACGTGTGCCAGCGTTTTAGACAAATTTTTTCAAAAATCGGCATAAGCTGGCTAAAACGTCAAGGATGTGACTGGGCCTTTAGTGGGAGATAATCGGGAGGTACATCAGTCCAAATTTGGGTTTCATCGCCAGTCACGTTTCCCAGTGAACCTTGGAAATAACAGTTAACATTTAATCTACCATTTATGAAAACTGTGATTTTTACCTCAGATGTTTAATATTTGTTATGATAAAGAAGTAGAAGATTGCAAATGCCACTTGAGCTTTTGTTGATGTCATTCCAGTTTTTATTTTATTTGCGACAAGTGTCTTTTCGAAAACAACATGGGCAATGTTTTGAGTTTTGATGAAAATGGAGATCCACTCCAATTTACGAGCTTCTCAATTGCCGAATGAATCGTGAGAAAAAAATTCAGACATTTGTGTGGGAATTTATGAATCAAATTCAGCAAAGGAAGATATAATGCATATCCAGAAGAGCAAGATTAAATGGAAAGGTGGACAAAGTAAGTAAGTGCTTAAAAAAAGTATCTGTCATGATCTCACTTATAACTGAACGGACTGCCTATTCATGAATGTTCTACTTGAACCTCTGTTCAAATTTGAGCCTCTGTCTATACATGTAAATGTATGTATGTATGTGTATATATATATATATATATATATATATATATATGTATGTGTGTATATAAATATGAAATACATATGTGCATATAGATATATGTATATATTGTATAGACAGATATCAGTTGTTGTCGTTGATGTAAAAATCCTAACTATCAAAAATAACTCTACAGCGCACGAACATTAATTCCCATTAGACTAGAGACGGGACCCTAACTAGAACACATACTATACCGATATAACTGATCTATAGGGACTCTGAATGTTCTGAGTGCAGTAAGCTTCCAGATTCAGTAACAATATATATACAGTATATACTTCTTCTTCTTTCGGCTGCTCCCGCATAGGTCGCCACAGCGGATCATCGTATGATCCGCATAGCTGATTTCGGCACATGTTTTACGCGGATGCCCTTCTGACGCAACCCTGGTCGCCACAGGGATATGATACAACCTATTTTTAACCCGGGGTATACACGGGCCCAGTACTGCGTACTCATTTCGCCGACCTCGGAAGAGACAGGTTGAGTTCAACCCCTGGTGTATTAATTTCAGTGGCGAACCGGGCTTGAACCAGGACTCTTGGATCCCAAGCCGCTGCTAACCCTCTCGCAAACCACCAGGCTATATAAGTTATATATAGAGTATAATATAATATTATATATATATATATATATATATTATATTATATATATATGTATATATTACATGTATATATATACATGTGTATATATGTATATTATCAGCATATAATATATATATAACATATATTATATATATATATGTTACATATATACATATATAATACATAATTACAATATATACATTTTATATAATTTTATATATATAATTATATATATATATAGATATATATATATTAATTATATATATATTATAATTTCAAGTGTGCTCTGGATAAAGTGAGGGTTTGTCTCAATCTGTCCTGTCCTGTCTGTATGTACTGTCTGTCTGTTGATTGTCTTTCTGCCTGTATGTTCTTTCGCTTATGTCTGTTCCGTCTTGTCTGTCTGTCTGTCCCGGCATAGTTCCATGGGTTTTCATCGATCTGACAAAAATTGTGGTGTGAGGTTGTATATCATGATTAGTTGTTTTTTTCCTGAAAATGGGCTGGGTTGCGCCCAATATGGGCGGAGCCACGCCCAAAAAACTTGTTTTTAGCGGGTAGCCGATTTCAGTTTGCATCTTCTCCTAGGGCTTTGTCGAATCTGACAGGTTTTGGATTGTGTTAGGCCCAATGGCAACCTGCATAGCCCCACGGAGCTCGATTTTTTCATTTTCATCCAAGGCTCAAGGTCAAAAGTCACGAATGAAAAATTGCGATTTTGACATAAAAATTTTTTCTTCTCGAGGGGTTTGTTGTCGAATTGGCAGAGCGTTTTCTCAGTATTTGGGTTTAGCCCAATGGCACCTGCATAGCTCCACAGCAGCTCGATTTTTCAATTTGTCCAAGGTCAAGGCCACAAGGTCCGAACTTAGAAAATTGTGATTGTGTTTTTTAGGGGTAGCCGATTTTCAATTTGCATCTTCTCTCTAGGGGTTTTCGAATCTGGCAGGGGTTCGGTATTTGGTTAGCCCAATGGCACTGCTAGCCGCGACCAACTCGATTTTTCATTTTGGTCCAAGGTAAGGTCACAAGGTCACAAACTTAGAAATTGCGATTTGAACATAAAAATCCATCTTTCTCCGAGGGGTTTGTCGAATCTGCAGTCGGTTTCGGTATTTGGTTAGCCCAATGGCTCTGCATAGCCCCACAGAGCTCGATTTTTCATTTTCATCCCAAGGTCAAGGTCACTAAGGTCAAGGTCACAGGTCACGACTAGAAATTTTCGAATTTGACATAAAAATCATACGACGCCCAAACTTTGAGATCGATGGATTGCACAATATTTTTTATGCATTAATTATAGGTAATTCCCCACCTAAAAGTCTTGAAACCATTTTGCTTTATCTCAACACCTTGCCCGTGGCGCCCCCTTCAAGTTTTTTTTACGCTGATTTCATCCAAAAATATGGACTAATCCGATGAGTGGCGAAATGCCATATTAGCTATATGACGTTATATTGTTCTGAATGTTCCAGAGGAAGTTTTGCACAAAGGTCATAATCCTTGACCTTTGACCTTTAAAGGTCACAACGGTCAAATTCAAAGTATGCGGAATCGAATCGGGTTTCGACCTTCTTTGACGAAACTAACTCCAATAAGCTATAGCAAGTTATCCTGTTCCTTATTTTAATGTCCACAACATTGTTTTTGGTGACCTTAAAGGTTATGCAAAGGTTCAAATTTTTAAAGTTGTTGAACGAAACCGGGTTTATCGACATTTTGCAGCTTAAACCTGTATCGTACACATCATGTTTGATCATTTTTTATATACTTGGTCAACATTATCACATTGTTCTCAATCCTTGACTTCTGAAACAATCGACATCGTCAAATACCGCTTGTGAACCTCGTCGTCTTCAGACTGGTCTCTCTTATATAGTTGTGATTTGGTTATCTTGACAACATTTGATTGAAAGCATTAATGTGAATTTTTCCTTTGAAGTAAAGTAGAGAAGGTTCATGCTGTGTTTCATCATTTTTATAGTTGCTTGGAAATTTTTAATATCTGTCGAACTTTGTTTGTATACAGTTTATCCATATACATTAACGATAGATTATTCATTTTCCTCAATTTAGGAATATCCCTCAATGCACATGGGAAACTTCAAATCTTTAACATTTAATGACTCTCATATTTCGTATAATGTTCAACCCTTTTCAGGTTTCCATTGTGGAGGATGTAATGTGAAGCAACACAGACCATAGAAAACATTTTATCTTTTGTTTTGAATATTAAAAACCGCACGGTTCTTAAGTTTTATCTCTTTTGGTAAATCAAATAAGAAGAAGCTTGAGAGGATGCTGATTTTAAGATGTGCTATATCTAAAAAGAATTATTTTTGTGATAGTAAATCCATACCTACTAAGCGGCGTTTCTCTCAAACCTTCTTTACCCTTGTGGAACCCTTGAAATATGTTTTCATGTCTCAGCGGAACCCCTGCATAAAATTATATATACCTTTATTAATATCTTAGCTGCTTTTATTATTTTTATCCGGAGTTCACGTCGCGTAATATAATGTATTTTTCGGATACCTGGTTTAAGCGAAAAAATGACCCCCTTTTTTGTCAAATGTATTGGCAATGAGGGACAGACCACGTCATCATTGGTGACGTCATCACGTAACAGGCCTGGGCCATGTTTCAATGACGAATCGTTTATTCCGGGCGTCCATCGCGCTTCGTTGTTGTTTGGTGTTATTAATATAACATTCCCTATGTTGCTTATAATGTAAATAATATAAGAGGGTTGAAGCCTCTATTATAATATCAAGGAGTTTCCAAACAATATGACGAACGTGTATAGTTAAAATTACGAATATTTAAATCAAAACAAAAACTACTCAAAAAATACATTAGCCTCTATTTATTACTGCTTCCGCGGATAACCCCTAGCGACCTCTTTGCGCGAACCCTAGGGTTCCGGGGAACCCCGTGAGAAACACCGTTACTACAGTGTTATCAACATTCTTGTTCCTGTCTCTGGAGATCATCGTAAACATAACATCTTTACAAAATCTTGAAATGATGAGATTTGGGTTAAGATAAAGTGAGGTTTGTCCTCATATAGGGAGTAGTTTCATCGTCTTGTCTCCACCATTTTCAATTTTACTCCCAGATAAAACTTTAAAAGTTTCATTTCACTTAATGTGTTTATTAATTATAGTTTTCAATACTTTGTTTAACTATTATCAACAGCTTCCATGATTGAAGATGGTCCAGGGTCTTGAAAGTGAAACCAATCTTATTTTTTAATATGTCCTTTAAATCCCCATCAGTGGTTTTCATGGAGAATTAGCTTCCTTTTTTTCATTGTTCTTGCGTTTGCGTGATTGAAGGTGTATTATAATTTTTTTTAAAGAAATCATTATCACATCCATCAACAATGTTTTGTTTCTTGCCGTCAAGTGGAGATATTTGTTTTTGAAAAGATTGAAATGTGTGTTGTTGGGCTATTGAAGGTTGTTATTTTATTAATATTTTATATTCGTGATTACAAACATCGCAGTACGTTGCATTCACCATATTTATAAAATAAAACTTTTGCTTTAAAAAAAAGATGGTATTGATTGAAAATTTAGTGAATTTATAGGGGGTGGAAAAATTTTTTCTGTTGGCTTAAAAAAACCCAAAATATATCCTCCAACTTTTTCACTTTTCATAAATAACAATTTTCAAGACACAAAAAGACATTTCAATCAATATCTCTCATTAGAGTGTAAAGATTACTGAGAAATATGTCAAGGATGTAAAATTGAACAAAGACAAATATAAACAACTATTGCGATTAAAAACAATTTATGGTAAATAATATGAGTTCTTCAATTCCTTCAGTGGAAGGCGCTTTTAGTATATCTGGGAAACATCAATTAAAGTATCTCTAACAAAATTCTCCTCTCCTTCTGCGTAATATATTCAAAAACTAGAAAAAGCAATGAAACAGAAAAAGTATCAAAAATAAAAAAACCTTATGGATGAAGCTTTAGAAAGAAAAAGATAAGACCATCTGCTAATATGCAAAGAGAAATTTTGTATTTTTTTTTCAACAAACCCTAAAAGATATAAATACTTGATGAAATAAAGGATGTAATATATCAGGTGAAATGAACATTTCGCTTCAATTGTAGTTAAGGATCATTTTAAAATTACCTTTAATATAAAAAAAAAATGTAGCAGTTGAATCTGTTAATGAAAAAAACGTTATAGATATTGATGGTAATGTTTTTTCTACAATTAAATATTGAATGTCAATATTTCAACTGAAGATTTTTGAAGATTATGAAGTGATTATGATACGAGAGTGTGTTTCATAATGACAAGTTATGATACTGAGAGTTTGTGTTACAAACGATAGGTTATTGAAAGTAGTTTTATAAGATGATTTGAAAGTACCCGAAATGATTACCGAGCATTAATTTTAGTTTAAGTAAAGTTTCACTTTTATAAATATGCTATATTTGACCTCTTGAATTTCCTGCATTCTCCATTATGACAAATTTGCAGAATTGTCCTGTTGTGTGAAAGACGCGGGATTAAACACAGAGTCAAAAGCCTATAAACAATGTATATTCTGTGATTTCTTCTTAATTAATGATAATAAAAAAAATATAAAAAGGGAAAATAATTCTTTTAGATTTATACCAAAAAGAATTACTTTACCAAGAATTGATTAGAGAAATGGAATGTAAAATATGAGCGGTGATAACACAACCTTTCCTTACAATGGAAGAAACTGAACGTATTAGAGAAATGTTCAAAAGGATTGTTGTTATATATTATTTCACGATTGTCATTTTCAGGAAATATCAACAAAAAGATATTTAGCCATGAATAAAATAATGGATTATCTTCGAAATTAAACCCGAACTCGGTTAAAATATAGAGTTTCGAAAAAAGCCAATAAAAAAATTAAAATAACCTTTTTCCAAATATATAAATGAATGATTTTTTTACCCATTTGGGAAAATAAGACAAAATTTAACAATCATAAAATTCTTCTAAATTCATTAAGATGTCTCATAGTTGCCATGTTCAAGCTTGCATGTGGAAAAACCGCTTACTTTTGAAGGATGCTCCTGACCTCCAACTTTTTAAGATTATGATAATTAATAATTTTCCCAAAGTCGAGTTTTCAACCTGAGTACCAACTACTCACAAGGTTTTAATGCTGTCTTCAAAAAGAAGATTATCATCGGTTTTATTAAACTTCAAAACAATGTAAATGATTATAACATTGAAGATATAATACAACTATTTGTTTGATACACAGAGATATAAAAAAGAAATCAAAACTGATAACTTGTATCTCTTAGTGATAATACGGATGATATTCGTCTCCCCAAGATTTGATAAATCAAAAAAGAACGTCGTTATCTTTGATGATTGTGTTAATGAAGAGAACCCCAAACGGTAATGGACAGCTACTACACAGAGGGAGACATTCTTCTTGTAATTGTATTTATCTTAGTTCAATAATACTTCCAACTTCCTGGTCGTTCGATCAGAAGCAATGCTAATACTTTTATTATTCAAGTTAAATTCAATTGACCAAACAATTTTGGGAGAGATTAATTGTTCTACATTATGTAGCTAAAAAGGAATTTGGGGATACATGAAGCACACGACTGAAAAATTATAAATATTATTGTGTGAAACAAAGATGAGATATTAAAGGGATATATTTTTTGTTTCATAAAAACAATTACATATATAAATCTTGGGGTAAATCTGCTTCTGGAAAATCTTTCATAATCAATGTTGTTGTATAGTACAAATAGTGAATTATTGCCAAATTTACTTAAAAAAACACCTCGTGATACGCATTGTACATCAACAACTAGAGCAATTAAAGACCTGGAGAATAAAAGGGTGAAGATTATCACGATACATGCTTATGCGAATTGGAGGAATGAGGTCAACTATACTGAAAACGCCAAAGAACTTACCACTTGTTTGAAATTGTAATAAAAATGTAACAGTTCAAAATAAAAACAAACCAACACATTGTTAATTGAAAACATTGGCATTTTATTTGATGACATTATCAAGTTTTTGACCAAGACACACCATCTCATAAGTTTGTTCTACCAGTACAGAACAGCACAGGGTGACAATGTCAGTCCCCTTTCAAATAGCGTGTGCTGGCCACCATGTTTGAATTACAGGCAGTGCATCGTCGGCGCATACTGGCCTACCAGTCTTCTGGATGGATTGCTGCTGCGATTCTGTCCCACTCAGTCCTCAATGTCTGAAGCCATCTTACTTAACCATTCTGACGTCCTGCCCTGCAGTTGCGGACTCTTGGCCTCCCTTATCGAGGTCTGTCATCTGCCAGAGGCTTGTGTGGAGGGTGTCTCTGTTCCACCAGGGCCGATATCATCTTGGTGTGAACAGCCAGGCGACGTGCCAACCTCACGGTAGCTCAACCACCCTTGGCAGTATGCCCAAGGCACACTGCCGTTGATCCCCTTGACAATCGTGGCATGTTGATCGAAATGCCCATTTTGCACTGGCCTTTTTTAAAGCCAATATCAAGGGACATCCACGTGCAGCTCATTTGAAAATCATTCCCGTACCCCTTGTGCTAATCACTGACAGGTTCAAAACGGGCTGCTTCAACAGCTGTCTATGAAGTTGACCATTGAAGGTTCAGAGTGACCATGCCGTGGACCGGTTTTTGTTCTGACAGTGAGGACACTATTGTCCACAAATAAGTTCACACATTTACTACACGCAGTGGTTATTGTGATATTTGAAGGTTTTTAAAAGGTTGGTAAGTTTCTTATTGCATTTCAGTATATTGAGGAGGTTTCTCTTGGTACAACAAAATATTCACATTGTAAGAGCTGAGGTAAAGGAACTAAAATCTGGTGGTCTTAGCATATTAGAAACTAATCCATAAGGAATGCAAACAAATTATTAAACATCTGAGTGGGGTTAAGATTTTATAATTCGGTTTGATGGTGATGAAGTAATTCAACGCAGGACGTATGAAGAAGCAGACGATGCAAGTATTAGTGAAGAAGAAATTACAAACTCGTATTAAGTTAATAAAGAATTTGATGAAATATTTAAAGAAAAGGGATTTATATTGAACACATCTCGTTGGATGATGAAAAAAGGGAAAATTTCCCTCTTGATCTTTACAATTCATAATGAAATTTTCCAATAAAAATAAATGGATGCGAAAGAAAGAGGCAAGAAGATTTATGGTATATCAAAGAGTTGGTTCAAAAGTTGTAAAAAACAGGAAGACATAAAGAAGAAACGCAGAACAAAACTAACGGGGTGGAAGAAGCATTTTGAAAGAAAAACAAGATAAATTTTTTCAACCACTTTTTAAAAAACTTTCCCAAGAAAAAATTATAGATGTTTCCACAGGTCCCACAATCGAATATACTCCTACAAAAAACTTCAAATGTTAAAAGATTTCAGTCAAAATGAAGGAGGAAGGAATTAGACATATTAGGAGAATTAGAATATTGATGATGAAGGATTATTTCAACAATTGTGAAGAGATTAATCAACCCCCTGATTATATTGTGAATGCTCTCAAAACAATAAATATTCAGCGGAATCAAAAACCAAAGCAGGACTCATCCAACGAACAGCGGTAGCAATATTTCATCTTGCTTCAGAAAAGTATTGATATTAATGATGAAAAGGTTTCCTTTGAGGTCTGCTCAAACCCCCTGTTAAACTAACTCCGAGATTAATTGTTTCTTCTCACAAAAGATGGAAGACAAGCTTCAACTGTGAGGGATGAATCAAAAGTATTTTGGATAACCATTGGATAAGAAAATAATGATGATAAGTATATAGATCTGGTGGACACTCTTAATTATTAGCGTTAGTCTTTCTGGTAAAAAAAAAAGAAGAATGAGAAGGAGGAAAACACATTATTCAGGCTTTAAGTATCCTTTGGTTCAGGGTATATTTTCTTTCAAATGACCCATTCACAATTAGTTAAAGGACTGTGATTGTTGTTTAGGTAGTAGAAGGGCTGGAAATAACAATTGTTTTAATGAAGCATCAGCCATTTTAGACCAGTTTGATGAACATGAAAAATAATTAATAATATCAATATAAAGACATTTTATCTCTCATAGTTAAATAAGATAGAGAAAGCACAAATCCTTGAGTTTAATTCATAACAAGCGACCACACAATCTTCATTCCCATACCCACTACAACTTGACCTCAACAAAAGAATATGAGGCATCTTTATTGTCCATTGAAACTTATAATACCTTATTTAATATAATTGAGAAAAATGACCAAGTTTAGTTAATAATCTGGGAAGTGGATTACAAAACGATAACAGTCTCACCGGAGCATATGAGATTTCTCAAATATCTTCCGAAAATTGTTCGTCTTTATGAAAGAACAGGGTGATGAACCATAAAAATATTGTTATAGATATTCAAAAACATACTTCACAAATCAATGATTAAACTTAAAAATAACTACAAGGTTGATTTCACAATTGATAAATTCATTTCGAAGAGTTATTGGGTTTTCTTCCCCTCAAAAAAGATTGAAAACTAATGGGACGTTTACAGTGATAATGTCATTCAAATATCCTCAGGAATAAATTCGGTATTAATTCACTGTGATTTGATTGATGGAGTGCTTATAATGAGGAATAAGCAACAAAACAATATTTTCATTTCAGCGATACTCAACCCCAATTGGTTATCAATTCAATATGGAACCCAAAAATTGTGGTTTCTCTCCTTGTGTCAGCGAAAAATTTCATACACAGAGTAAATTTTTAGGATAACCGACCAAGAAAATGCCGATATGATTTCTTTAAGCGAGAAGTTATATCCATCAGAATTCACCTGAACGTGACGTTTTCCAATATAATAAAATGACGATGGTTATTGTGCAGGAAAACGAGGTGGCGAAATATAAAATAATTTACAGTGGGTTGCGGATGTTCTTTCCCATACTACACATGGTGAAAGTTATGTATCTAGGTAGAGGGATACTATAAACCTAAGAGACAAAGGAGTTCGGATCATCAATTGTAGAGGAAGATTGGGATAATTGTTTATACTCTAATGGTTATCGGCTATGATATCGCATTATCTTAAACATAAAATACCTAATTGGTATTCAACTGCTTCTGCTTGTGGGAAATGTAGCAGGTGCTATAAAGAGTATCAAATATGCCCAAAAGGGAATCTTCATAAATTACAAGCGAATAAAATAAACGATTAAGAAAGGCAAAAACTCAGTTGTCTCCCCAAAGGAATGACAGAAAATAATTCAAATAAAGTGCCGTTCAGTGCAGTGTTTAAAAAGTTAACATCCTTTTTCCTACATAAATACAAGTAGAGGATCATTGATGAGTATCTGATGATTTGGATGGATACCAATTGTTCATTTCTCCAAAACTCCACTAAAAAAGAAGGATTACTTCAAGGTAAAGCCCAAAGGTGATGGACTGGGAACAGACTGGAATGCCAAATGGGTACAAAAAGTTTGAAATAAATAATCAAGAAACTTATTGAATCTATCGAAAGTTTCCTTGTGTGTAAAATTTACATTCACTATAGGCTGGGAATAACACAAACGCTTCATTCGTCAACTCTAAGTTTATTCTGGAAAATGTTTGCATGCCAGTGACTCGAGTTTGGACATCTGGAACACAAGACGTTGCAAGCACATGTAGCTTGTGTTTGAATGTCTCTTCCAGTGTATCTGCGCAACATTGGGGCATGAATATGTTCACCACCATATATTCAATCTCCAGTGATAGGAATGGGAAAGGGGGCATGTCGAAGTTTTATTCCTGAATGTCAACAGGAAACAAACACAGACCACTGGATATAGTCAAAGGAAAGGAATGTGATAATGATGGATACCAAAGCAGTAATAGTTTTCCTCTTGTATGGCATTGCTGACCCATGCCAATTCCTACATATAAAACATATGGTATTTTGCTTGAGCTTGTGCCAATCATGATAAATTCCCTTTGTATGGGTCTTAAAATTAGATTTCAACTAAAAGAATGATAATCTGACAATAGATTACTTTTTGGTGGTTCGTAATGCCTTTTGCTCTGATCTGAGAGATAAATACTACTGGTTACAATTGATTGAAAGGTCGTGCCGTAGGCCCCGCCTGAATATAATTAAGCTGAAGCGTTAAGACATCCTATCTTAAAACAGAAGAGCATGAATTTATATAGAAAGACGACTTAACTCAACATAAACAGTCGCATGTATCACACCTTAATACTAAGATAGTCGAACGACCTCTAAATCCTTGATACCAAACCACTTACACGTGGGCATCCATAATTTGGGTGTTCTGGGAATCGTAAGCCAGATATCTGCTCGAGACTTACTACAAGTTTTTAAAGCATAAACCAGATGGCGATACATGGCTTCTGATAAGAATAATTGCATTTGAGTGATAATGCTGAAGGTGAAAACAACTTTTGGTGTTCTGCTGGCTGTGATGGAAACAATATTTCCTACTCCACGAACGATGATTAGATTTGAATTAATTGGGGAAAAAATGATTATGCTGAAGTATACAAGTATTACCAAAAGGCCGCTGTCGATTGCCTGCACCCCTAGTTCTGTGCTCTGCCAATGTGTGAAAGTAATGGAAATAAAGAACCTATTTTGGATATGACAGACATTTAAAGTTTGTATACAATCTATGCGTTTGACCTGAGTGGCTCAAAAGGAAACTATAAAGTCGAATCGATGGATACTTCCCTATACATTGAAAGAGGAGAGAGCTGAAGAAGTTGATTCATATTGTTTGCTTTTGGAAGAAAACAGAATTACAGAATTAATACAGATAATGGTGTTATGATTATCTCCATAATTTTTTGTTAAATAATCAGTGGGCCAGTGGCAGAGAGTGACAACCATCGAACAGGTATATGTTAATCAGGAGATCAATCTTCTCCAACTATCTATCTTAGAGTGTGCAAAATCAAAAGCCTCTCTCAATGATAACGTTAATACCAATTCAATGAAAAAAGAACCAGCAGTAAGAATTGATGTCTGATATAGAGACTCACAAGAGAACAGGTTAAAATCTTGAACGATACTGGCTCACTTAAAAAATTTAAATGACAAAACCAATGTTGAAAAAATATGTCAATAAGAAGAGACGAGGTGTGGGATTTACTACCCATTGTCTAATTCCTTTATTTTGAGGCTGGTTTACAGTGCGTGGAGCATTGACGGCGGTGGTAATTTCACACAGCGGTGAAAAACTGCCAACGAAAGAGAGCCTCAAACTCAATTGTATGGGCTCAATAGAGACCAGAATTGGAGAAGATCTAACTTGCAGAAACAAAATAGTGGAAGTGGGTGCTCTCTCGTCCTATTCTTTACATTAGTCTTCCTGAATAAAGCGAGATTGTTAGTTTGGAGATATTGCTTTCTTCTATCGCACAACAAAGCGTGTAAAATTAACTAAAAGGATAATGGATTATATCTTTCGGAATAATAAAGATCGATTGATGAGTGCGTTTAAAGAAATTTGGAAAGAATAACAACATCAAATTTACAGCTGTCAATAATATTGTAAAAATTAAAAATTCATATTGTGGTTATTGTGGAGAGATGAATTTAAAAAACGTCCGAAACTACAAAAATATTATTATGAATCTTAGAAGATAATAATGGCGAACGGTTCTCATGGTTTTGTATTTTTAAATAGTCCAGCCAAATATTATTTTGATGTTTGCGTCCTTACACCACCTGTTGTTGAAGTAATAAAATTTCTTTACAGAAATGGTGTTTATCGAAACATTTCAAGTCAATAATTAAATTCCAAGGTGTTGTGGTTCAATTATGTCTAGTATGTGTTATTTTCAACCAACAAAAAATAAATTTTTTTAATGACTTATTTTTAATCTTATATAAATGACTATGTTGTAAAGATGCGTTCTATCTTTGGTGTTATCCCAAGAACTGGGATTTTTGATTTACCAAATTATACACAAAGGCACAGGCTGAACGACAGAAATATTATATACCAAAAAATATTAATATGAAAAATGCTTATAAATTAATATATATCAGCCCGGGACTGACGCGAATGACTTTGGTGAGATTAAGTGATTTATCACAATATATATCCAAAGGCTGGCGTTCCCACTGTTTGTGCGATCCGTTACGAACGCACGATTTGGGCCATTTCGTAGCTGATCATGGAATTTCTCTGAAAGTCTGTTCCCACTATTCATGCATGCCGGCACGATTTGAAATCGTGAGTCTCACCAGAGCGTGGTGTTTGCTTGTCTAAGAATCGATCCCGATTCATCCGATTAGGACACACGATTAGATGTGAACTGTCTGCGCTTTGTTACGATGCAATACGATTCTGTCGCGCTTTGTTACGATGCAATGACGATCTGATACGATGCATCTCGCATTGACAATTGATGTTGTTGATCGTAGAAGAAATTTTGCAACCATTCAAAAATTTTCTACGATTAACACGATTGCCACGACTGACCTCAAAGAAATCTGATAAGATCTGATAGGATCACACGATTAGGTCCACGATTCAGACCACAATTTTCAATCGTGGCCGCACATCATGATAGTGGGCAACCTAGTTTAAAATAAAAACGGCCTTGTATTCCAAAAGGTACAGAAGTGTTGAATTTTATCTCCAGGTCATACAGAATTCACAGTTACAAATTAAAATAAATTTTTATAAAAGAAGAGCGTATCATGTGTGAATATAGGCAGAAGGCGTTGGGAAGGAGAGTGTGAGTGATATGAATGATTTAGGGTATAATTAGGTCATGTGAAAATGACCAAAAGATCTGGAACAAAATTGAAAGTGGTCTCGTAAGGAAGAATTATCCACTTGTATAGAGAAATGAGTTTTGTTGGAAGCACGCATTTCCGTAAAACAACAAATAGAAATTTATTTTGAAAGTTGGATATAATACATGGCTTTTGCCCTAGTTATATATCATGCAGAAGAAAACAGGATTAATACACTAGTGACCTTTAAAAACAAATATGGGAAGAATAGAGACGAGCTTGGTTTCATTGTCATTTAATATATATTTCTGTCATATATTTCTAATACATAAATGACAGCAAGAAGGCCTCTCAAGAATTCATCATCGTCTGTGTTCAAGCGGAGTGACGTTCAGAAAAAGGGTATTCGGTATTTTAATAATATGTTCTACAACATAAGAAATAGGTATTTTCAAGTAACAAGATCGGCTTTATACTGGATGGTCTAGTGAAAAGCCTTGGACAACTTTGATTTAATTAAATATTGTTTGAAATCATTGAAAAAATGTATAAAGTTAAGAAAGCCGCTGTCTCGTTTAGAAATTCAAAATAAATTTTTTAATGGTTCTCTTGTTGTAAAAAAATAGTTTGGATTACAGAAAAAAAGAATCCTGTATGAATATATGTGATGTATTTATTCTCTATGGGTGTGTAAGTGATTCAAGGATAGTAAGGGATGAGGAAGGAGTTGAAGAAGAAGAGAGAGAGGAGGAGGAAAAAAGAGAGAGCAGAGAAGGATGAGAGCGGAGATGAGGAGAGACAGAGAGAGAAGGAGAAGAGAGAGGGAAAGAGAGAGAATAAATAAATATAAAAATTATGGAAACCAGTGAGAATTTAAAAGAAATATTGGGTATTACAGAAATTAAATGAATCTCACCGCACTGAGGAGGGGAAAACAAAGAATGGACAAAGTCTGATTAGAAATACTCTCTCTCGGCAAGACTATTGAACATCGTTTTCAAGGCGGTCGAGGTGCTATTGACTTTCTCAATTAAAGTTGTGTGCAGGTCTCTTTTTTCTTAAATAAAAGGACGGAGAGAGCTTGAAGACATTCTGGGAGGATTCTTTATGCACATTTCGATCGGATGTTAATTGCTTACGCCATTTAGCGGTTTCGCGCACCATCTGAACCTTAGAGCCAACCAAGGCCGTATCCCAAAGATGTGTGACAAATTAAGATTGTCTATTGTTGTTTTTTTTCGTCTGTGAAAACTAAAAAGTTTTTGCACTCTGTAGGAATTTTTCTCATAAATAAATGAGTTATTGGTCTCAAATGCTAAAAGAAAAACAATACTAAAAAATATCTCATAATTTAAAGTAAAAAATAATATGGTTATACAAAAAAAGTAGGATACATGTTCATGGGTGTGTGGTTCAAAAAGGAGTCAATTTATCTCCCAAACCAAACGCTGGAGGAAATATAAACAAAAGTTTTTATGCGGAATAAACTTACAACTACTGGAATACCAGGGTGAATTACATCTACCAGGTATTCTTTCTGTTTGGTCCAGGCACCTAAACTTGGATAAAAGATTAGATGAGGCATGACAATTCCTAAACCATGGAGTAAACCCATCAATGATGGTTGAGTGAAGTGTGCATGAGGCACGATAGTTGATTATGGGAATACCACAACGTTTTGGAAAGGAAGCATTTGAAGCTGATAGAGAAATGTTGTATAATTTGTCTCTGATACGAAATCCAACCTTGATGGAGAAAAAGTTGATAGGTTTTCTTCGTGTAAAGGAAGGATGATCAGTACTAAATTGGAAACTTATGGGCTTGGGAATTCAAAAAACTTATAGGCTCTAATGATGTCATTAAGACTGAGAACAATTAGTTTTGATGGAATTACATCAACCAATATTCAAAAGTTTCATAGAAGGAAGGTTTATTCCAAGGAAGTTGATTTATATCTGCGTCCGCTGCGATTTGATTTTGAACTCTAATAATTGATAAGGGGTACAAAGTATGCTTTAACCGTTTATTTGATTTGAGGGAGTAAGATATGCGTGGGTTGTCCCCTAAAACAAAACAGGTTACTTTTTAGCTTAGGCTTTTTTTCACATCTCAAAAAGCAGATGTGAATCTTATGTTAGCTTTTTCAACTCAGATATTTAAAAAGGTTTATTAGTAAGAGAAAACCGATAAAAATACTGATTGACCATTATTCCATTGCCTCTTACGGCGGGTTCCTTCATCCGAACCCCCAGACGAAAAATGGGAGTTGGTACTGTCGGTATGAGGGCTTCAGAGTTTCGGGCGTATAACAAGACATTTATGAATTTTTGGTTAAAAAATAACAGCCATTACTCCTTTGTACTCTTTTTTGCCCAAGCCTCCGGATTGGTTTAAATTTTTCCTCTTGCCCAAAAAAGCGCATTTTTTACGATTTCGAGGTCTGCCAATAATTTGTTTCAGGCAGAAAAGCTTGTATTGGAAGTCTCAGCTCTCTAATTCGTACTTTAAAACGTTCTTGCGAGGAACTAGTGATAAGAATATTATTCTCTATGCAGGACTCTTCTCTCGGCTGTGCGGGTTTGCTCCACCAAATACTGCATTTTATTCTTTTATTCTTTCTCCAAATAATTATTCTATGGTCCTGTCTTCTTCGGGTGATCTCAAGTGTTCTGAACTTTCTTTTACTTTTTGATTTTAATGCTTAGTGATAGGGTATGATGACCGATCACACGTCAACGTTATTTACGAAAACCATCAGAAACAGACTTGATCTCTCTCAATAAATACTCTAAGTAATGTTGAGAAAATAAAAGATAAGTTATTGCTTGCCTATAGATTTTGGTTATTTAATTGTCGAGGGACATAACCTAAGTTTCAAAGTTGGTGATATTCGTTGCTTTTACCCTATTTGTTCTTATATGGAGGAGAATCTCTCGCAGCTACTTGTTTGAAAAGTTATAACAAAAGGCGGTATTTTATGGTATCTAACCATGAAACTTTAAAATTGTTGATTGTAATAGATTTACAGTCCTTGGACTTGATAAGGTATATGATTAGAAGGGGAAGAGATTTTAGCGTTCATTATCACAGGAATTACAAAAGACAAAACAAAGCCAGATAATACTCATGGGGAAGTAATAGCAATTTTTGTTGCGGCTTGTTCACTCACTGCCCTCTAGTGCTTTTTATATCACCCGTTTAATTTTTTTCTCTACACTCGGGGTGTTCTTTTTTTGTTTAGATCTGGTGATCCAAGTGTCCGTGCTTTGCTCCACGCTCAATTGTTCAGCTTACTATATGAGACAGATGGCGACTTGGTGTTCTTTAGGGGGATGGCGATTTCTGTCCAGAGTGTTCGCCAGAGAGGCATTTTCAAAAGCCACCTTTTGTTAATTAAACAATTACGTTGCATCGCGTTTTTTGATAACGTGTGTCAAGGCGGCGAATTTGTTGCAGAGGGTCGTGCGTTAGACTCTTAGATTTTTTATCTCTATGATTGCCATTTATTTGCCTAGGAGTCGGTGCTGGGTGCTGAAGGATCACTCTTTTATACTTCAGAATCGCTCAACTGGATGTGGAGGACTTGTCAGCTCTGCGATATTCCTCTTTGGGGCAACCCCGCTTCGTGAGTGTCGGTGTTTTGGGGGGATGTGCTCATATAATGTTTGCTGGGGACGTTCTTAGAATTCTGTCGTTGGAAAAACCCTCCTATTTGAGGAGAACCCGCTCTAAAGAAGCCAGAAATCCGCTCCACCTCACCCTACTTTGAGTCGAGAAATTTATTTTTGGGCGGTTTGTCCTTATACTATACTACTATCTTTCTCTTTTTTCTGTTTGGGAATGCTGTCTTCTCTTT
>CM068953.1:148662783-148678817 GCA_035128595.1 Eptatretus atami
TGGTTTAATTAACACTATCTTCCCACATTCGTCTCTCAATTATTTTTTCTAACTTAAATGAATTACCAATATGTACGGCCCATGGAGCAGTCATGCCATGAAGGGTCTATAATCTAATCACTAACTAGTGTTCTTTGCCCACAAGGTGTGTACTGGAGAGTGCTCTTTCTTTTTTTTTTTTCAAGACGCCAAGGGGTGGCGAGCTTGCCCCGTTGTCCTTTCGGGCGATGTGGAGTCATGAAGTCAGAATCGCACGACGGCTTTCGGATCCCAAGGAGAGTGCTAAGCAATCGTGTGGCAATCCCCGGTGAGTACTCACACGAACTGCAGGCTTTCTGTGAAGGTGCGAGGTTATCCGGGGGCTCGCTCTGGAGTTCGCGAAGGCACACGCGGGCGCAGATGTGATGCCCCGAATGCAAATGAAGGAACCTGTTTGCCGGGAATTCAAACACCCCGGGCATTTTAGCTGTCGGGCCTTGTTGAACTCCAGCGAGCGTTTTCGAAAAGGATTAATTAGCACGAAGACAAGCGCGAGGCCCGCGCGTGCGAGGACGTTCGCTAAATGCCTGAACGGCACTCGCACGCTACGTCCCTGCGAAGCCGGCGCGGATTGCACAATAAACTTTTAATATAACCGGCGGCAGAAGGATCGCCACACCCGTCTCCGTCTGAAATCGGTCCGTCGTCTTTTCATGCATCCCGCACCGTCACGCACGCGCATTTTACTCACACCGATAGTCATAGCTTCTGGCACACATTTCAGCACAGCACTTCGGGCAATCACACTGGGGGAATCGTGTTACCTCAGAATCCCGGGGTTTCCATAATTACCCCCCCCTAGCTCGCGCGTGTACGCCGTTCACCTCGCTCACCACTCACCTCGTTCGGCCCTACCGGAACTCACTGCGTCGCAATCTACTTCGGAGAGCGTATTTATTTCTCCTTGCTGTTCCTTAAGGAGGCCTATCCTGCCTCTTTGCATCGGAATTACATTCAGCCAGCTGGCGACTACTATTGTCCTCAGCTCAGCTGCTACGTGTGGTGTAGCTCGTCTTTAGTAGTTCATAATGGCACTGACGTGCCCTGCTATGCTGTTCTGTTATTTTCAGCGTCTCGTGCTTACTCTTTTAATTTTGCCGTGCGTCCTTTTGTTATTTCTCCGTAATTGTGGTGGCTGTTGCTCGTCAACCCTCGTGTCCTCCAAAGCCCGCGTAACATCGTTTCCCCTAGTGTATTTTGGTGGCCGTCTCTCGTGCATCCGACCCCAGGTTACGCGTCTCCATTGCGGTGCCCGACACGAATTTGCACTCCCTGCTGGTCGGTTCTGTCGCTCGGCCACGTGGTGCGCCATTTTCTCACGCCACGGGTCAGCGATTTCGCCACTGCACAGCTGCCTTCGAAGTATTCTTGGCGCCTCATTGACCTGCCCTGTCTGGAAGACCTCCCCATCGTCATCGACATAGAATTTCCCCCTGAGCTGCGTTTAGCAGTATCACGCCTTTGTGGGTTTGCACTATCGCCGCCTCAGTGCTATGCATTCGTGTCATCCATTTTGGCATCCCTCCATTGTCGCACTCTCTGGAGTTTTATCTTTTCGTTTTCTGTGTGTTCCTTATAGTTTCGTGCTGTCTTCGCCATGCATTTCACGCACGGAAAAACATTTCCCCATACCGGTTGCATGGATTTAGTTAGCAGAATGGCAGTGTTGGAGTGTTGGTGTGAATTGGAAAATGAAAAATGTGTGATGAATGAGTGTGGGACAGCGGGCCCAAGTGTGAATGGAGCGAATGTGGAATACATGGTGCGAATGAATGATTGGGCGGAGGAGTGAAACCCACCCAAGTGACCCCGTGGTCAGTGTAATGTTAGTTAGGAGGTTAGTCAATTTTACCAAAAGGAGGTTCTTCTGTTGTTGGTGGTGTATGAAGGCACGAAACCAATTCGTAGGGGTGCAGGAGTCCATGGACCGGCTGGGAGCGTGGCTGTTGAAAGGTGAGTATCGAGGAGAGGGCACCCCGGGCACCGGACAGTCGGCCAGAGTAGGCCAAGAGTCCAAGGGACCGGGATAGTGTAGTGGCCATGGGCGACCCTCGGAAAAGAACCCGGAGTGAAAAAATGCCACGTGGTCATCGGAGAGGGGCAATGCCAGGAAGGGCAACCCCCCGCGTTAATAGGGAGCAGGTAGGCTCGGAGACAGCCTCAGGGCCCAGGGGTGCCGTAGTGTGAGTTCGGCAGAGGGTAAATTCCTGCCAGTTGAGCCACGCTGCCCAGCCAGGAAATTGTGCAAGGGCACGAGTGAAAATTTGTGGGCAGGGCCCAAATTATTAATGGACACCAACACAGGTGACGGGAATCATGGTTGTTAGAACCTACAGTTTAAAGTGACAGGCGTTTTGAAAAGCCCCAGGGTAGTTTAAAGTTAATAAATGCTAGGATAGTTAGGAAATGTACCCCTTCGCGCCATCCACCCCTTCGCTCTCCGTAGGCCACTGGACCCACATTGGTAAGATGGCTGGATTATGTGGGAGGTTATTCTGAGGCTTCGTTGGGCCTCGAGACAGGACGCTAGCCTCTTCCTTATTCCCCTCCAAAAAGGATTTTAGGGGTTGGCAGAAGGCTAGGATGACAGGATAGGTTAGCCGGACAAAGACAGAAAGGGGGTTAGGGAGACGAAATTATAAAAAAAATAAAAAGGGGCTGAATTTTGTTGTTTTGTTGTTTCAAATTAAGGGATTGTGTATGGACAAATACGGGTAAACGCGATAGGTTGGGGGGAGACAGTAAGGTAGGTCCGAGCCCGTTTCCAGAGCGGCCGGCACCACCGCACTCCCTCCACAAACCTCACGGAACGAGACCAGAGGTCGGCCAGCTACGCATGCCGGCCTGTTCTGCTGCAGTTGCTGGTCCGCATCTGCCTTGCCATGCCTCATTTGCCCGCCTTTGCCATAACCCCATGCCTGCTAGCCCTGTTTGCATTGCCCCTGTGTCACTGTCTATCCATGTGTGCCAGGACCATCTCTTCAGTGTGTTTTGCCAAGACTGTCCTGCAGGCAGCTACACCATCCATCATTTGTTTTTGCATCCATCCATTTCCATGAGCCAGAGACTGCATTGAGCAGCCTGGCCACCTCTTCTTGCATAAAGGCCACTTCAAATGGCCTGTGGGACAGCGCATAGCCTGCCGTGTTAGGGTGAGTTGCCGCCAGCAGCTGGGGGTATGAAAGAAATAGAGAAGAAGGTTCACTGAAGTACTCAAGGGGGACCTTTTGAGCAGGCTCTGAGGACGACTGACCTTCAGCTGCTGAGCACTCACCCACACAAACTGTTGATATTGTTGTGCCTTTTTCCCCACAGGTCACAGGTTCTGGGCCATGATTAGTTTAAATAGATAAGGTAAAATTGTAAATAAGTTTAACCCACCTGTTGTTTGTCTTAGCGCCGGCAATTTATTCAAGTTGTCCGTGTGAGTCTGTTAGTTTAGGTATGCAGCGCACTAGGTTATTTATTTTTGGGACATGTATGAAAAAATGTCGCACTCAGGGATCCGTAAGTAAAGCGTACAAGGGGAGAACTTACACCACTATGTTCTCGAAAGGACCGTTTAGAAATACCCCACTCCACTTTCTCAAGCAACCCTGGAAGAAGTCTTTTCTTTCAAGCTTCTGGGTCTCACTATCTGCCATGACCTTCCTGGAAAGTCACATTTCAACCTCGCCTCAAAGCCAGTCGCGACTGGACTCCGTCGCAACAGTCCTTCCTCCCACTCTGAGCTCTGACCACTTACAAGCTTTTTGTCCGTAGCCTGATCGGAGTACTGCTCTCACCCTCTGGGCTGGTTGCCCGCCTCCCACCTTTCTTCGGCTTCACGCTGTCGAAGACCAGGCATTTAGGATCATCGGCATCTCCCGCAATAAGTGAGTCTTGGGCCTCTCACTCATCACACGCAGGTTGGTCGGTGGTCTTTCTGTCTTCTACCGTTTCTCCCAGCTTGCCCCCCTGCTCTCCCTGCATTTGTCCCACCACATTTGCCAACCAGGGCGCTCAAGGTCGCCATAAACCCCTTCTGGTAAAACTAACCAAAATCCACGACCATGTCCACCTCACTCCTTCATTCCTCTTTTTTTCCCAGCTTTGAATAACTCCCTCACTCTAGTTCTTTCCCATTCTCCTCCAGGCTTCAAAACAGCTGTTCACACACCACCTTTACATCCCCCATCCAAATCCTCGATCTTTTCTACCCCCGATAATCACCCAAGCCCCTTCCGTTCAATTTCCCCTGCTTCCTCCTGAAGTCCCTGTAAGTCCATCTTCTCTTCCCCATGTTCCCCGTCCCATCCCCATCCCCTCTCCCTTCCACAGATCACAATGTGTCTGTTCCCACTGTTTGTCCCTTCCACTCCCGCCCCTCTTGTCTCAATGCCCCCGTTGCTGTCGTTGTGTGTTAGCTCTCATACGAGCCTCGACATGGTATATATGAAAAAAAAAAAAAAAAAAAATAAAGTAAAAACTACAACAGCTGTCACACGCAAATTGATCGACTCGGGACGATCTTAAAAAGGAGGGTTTGCGAATCTGGAACCATGACACAACAGACAGGTCTTAAGGTCAAGGTTATATCGTTAAGTATTGTGTTTCTTAGTTAGGGTCCGTGCCCTACTCTTATGGGAATTAATGTTCGTGTGCTGCATGAAGTTATTTGATAGTTATGATTTTTTACATCCCTTATTACAACTACAACACACCTTCGCTCCATCTGACGCAATAACGCCCGCGGTGGGCGTTAGTTCAAGGTGGAACCTCCGCGGCGGCTCTCGCCCAAGTCGGTGAGAGCGAGGTTGCCGGTCCTTCGAGCTGTTGTAGAAACGTTTAAGTCCTGTGTTCCTTGTAACATATTTGCCCTGCTGTAGTCGTGATAATCTGGCTCTTGGGTGTTCCCTCCCCCCCCCCCCATGTTAAATAAATTATCATTTGTTTGAATTTTCGCCGTTTCTGTGTGTCATTGTCTTACAACGGTGCGTGTTGGAAATTGGAAGCGGCAAATTGTGCCTTTGGACCGCAGGCTCTGGTAACTCCGCTCGCTTACGCAGGATTCCGAGCCGTTCCCCGACTTGGATCGGACAGAGTTGGCCGAGGGTATAGTTTTTTCGTAGTTGTGACGGCGTGAGTACTTAGGTAATTGGAGTTCGACAAGTGACCCTACCTCACGCCGTCAAAAATATTGGCGACCACGGTCCTGTAAGGGACCCATGCCTCTTGGAAGTGCTCCGAGATAGCGCACGATCTATGAATTCTGATGTTTAGTACAGCCGACTCCTTACTGCTCCACCTAGGTCGAGCGCCGCCGACGACCCGGCCCCAACAACAATACTATGTCACTGCCTTTCCCTCATCCACCCCAACCAGACTCTGCTTAATAGAACCTCCAAAAGATTTGTTTAAACAGTAACTTACCGCTTTAGTGAACCCATGCGACTACCTTTAATTAGTTTTATTTATTGTAAATGGTTCCTCATCTGGTCCTTGAATTAATGCTCTCCGAACACCTTCCCCACATAACTACTGATGCTCAACTAACAGGTGGTATGTTTCCTAATTCTTCTCTGGATCCTTTCTTAATAATGGGTGTTACAATTTGTCTACTCTCCAATCCTGCGGTACCTGTCCTGACTCCAGTGAGTTCAAGTTGTGCCCGATGAAATTCGCAATTAATTTAATTTCAACCTCCTTTGACAATATTAAAGTTTCCTTCAGTGAGTGCAAAGTGAAATGTGCATTTGAGGAAATCGTGAAGTGCGCACGCGCTGAAGGGAGGAGAGTTTCGTTGCCGCTCCTCCACTCTGAGCAGACCCACTTCACGCCCGTCCCACCCACAGGCGACGCCCATCACCAAATACGAAGTCAAGTGAAGGGAAATCATGTCGAGCTATGTACAAATAGAACAGCCTGCGGTGGCCACTCAAGGTGATACATGTGGACAGCACGAATATTCATCGTTGGTTTCTTTTGTTTGAACTCAAACTTGGCACCGACGTAGGTGCTGTGGTGAAGAGGAAAATATCTCGGAAAGGAGTGAAGCTGTTATCGCAAGGGAGGGAATCACAAAGCCGGCTATGCGTCGTCTGCCCGTCGTGGAGGGGTGAAAAAAAAGGCCCGGGGGGGCCCCCCCTTCCCGGGGGTTTCCCCCCCCCCCCCTCCCCCCCATATCCCTACGAAGGGGGAAAAAAACCCGCGGAGTTCTCAAGGTGTCCTGGAGAATGTTATCCCGCGACGCCGTCACCTACACCGAGCATAGCCAAGCGGAAGACCGTCACCGCCATGGACTGGTGTATCGGCCTGAAACGCCAAGGCCGGACTCTCTACGGTTTTCGGTGGTTAAACATTCGGTGGTTGGGTTTTCTCAGCAGCTACAACAAAAACGGCTTTTGAGACGCCATCACTCGTTCTTTAAGACGAATTATAATGTTTTATGGATCCACAGAACAGAAATAAATAAATAAATATATATTCCCTCACGAGGTCGTTTTTATCACAGGAGAACTCAACGAGGTCCGTGAGTGAAACTCGGCGCTCGTATCCAGTTCGGGGTTCGTGCATCGTCATTTGTTTCTATCAATAGCCGAACCGAAGCACAATACCATTTTAAAAACCAGTCGGTATAAATTCGCTGGGCGGATTCGAACTTCATACATGTTTACTTCGTTCACTAACCATAACAACTCATTAACCACCTTACAAACCACTAACGAAGATCAAAAGGTGCACCTGTTAAAGAAAACGTTGCAGTGGCTCTGAAAGAGCCGTTTGGGATGAACCCGGAAGCGCTGGGTGGCGAGCCGAGCTCACTTGGAGCTGGTGTACTTGGTCACGGCTTCGTGCCTTTCGGACACGGCGTGCCTTGCCAACTCCCGAAGGAGCAGCGCACCGCGTCTGGATCTCCCGGACGTGCATGGTCGAGCGCTGTTGTAAGCGCAGACGAGACGCCTCGGAGCGATTGCGCTCGAAATGTCATTGACGGAACGAATTCAATGATGCTGCATCGCTTTTTGGAGGAAAACACCGTTCGGGGTGACTTGCTTCAGAACCTTGTAGATGTAGATGCGTACCTCCTTTCTGCGAGCATGGGGCGGCGCTTGCCGGGACCCGTTCGAGTCGCTTACGAAACGGCTTTCTTCGAACCCTTCTTCGCGCCACTTGCTTGGGAGGATCCGCGGGCATATTAGTATCGATCGACCGAAACCAAAAAGTTGAGTCGGCACAGAAACTGTGAACAACACTGAATCGTAGTCCGTCTTATAAAGGTTCATAATGCAATTTTGGATCACAAGGTTTGGAGGCGGGGCCACAGAACCTGAACGCCAGCCATTGGATGGTTGAAAAGTGGGCGTGAACGATATTCCTGATCCGACTTTCACTACAAAATGAACTCGATTCGGCAAACATTGGGCACGATGTTCAGGAAGATGTGTTCGATTTCAATTACTGTGTACAAATTTAGCGTGCGTGGTAAGTGTGGTGGAAAAGAATAAATCAAAGGTGGGGCTAAGATGAAAAAGCACTCATCCGTAAAACCGAAACAATAGGGTGACTGCATTTGGCAAACATCCGCCATTCGTGATGACTTCATGCGCTCATGACACGACGGTGCGGACGTGCACACACTAAATACTGAAATCGCCGTTTTTCTGTTTCCTTTTAGTGAAAAGGGGAAAAGAATATCAAAAGAAAATAAATTTTTATTTTTTATTTTTCTTAATTCTTATTCTCTGATGCTGATTTTCCTATGTTCGAGTCTCCCAGTTCACATCACCCAACTCTCTCTTCGTACCCTCACGTTTGCCTTCTTGAAATCAATAGCCTTACCCAACTCTCCTGAACTCAAACCCTCACAGAATCTTGCACGACGCAATGTTAATGGTCACTTTATCCTCAATGCACCCCGACTCTACTCCTCCACCATAATTGGGATCCCGTTACAAAAAGGAGGTCGAGCACTGCACCCCCCCCCCCCTCGTGGTTTATCTACAAAACTGGGTTAAAAAAAGAATTCTGGGGACTAAAACTAGAATCCTCATCTGCCTGCTGGCCCTTTCCCTGTTCTGACTCCAATCTATCCCCGGCAAAGTTAAAATCCCCACAATCAATACTCTCCTTACCACACGGCCCCTTTTGAATTCTTCATGTTCTCGCTCCTCCCTGCCCTCTTCCCTCACAAGGAGTCCAATAAAAGCATCCTACCAGTATCCACTTAAATTGTTTTTACAACTCTAATCTCCACCTACAGAATCCTCATTATATTAGTGTTGCACCTTTCTCTTAATGCAAAGAGAGGGGGGGGGGCAAGAGAGGGGGGAGAAGAGCGGGGGAGCGAGAAGGGGGCAGCGAGAGAGGGGGAGCGAGAGAGGGGAGCGAGAGAGGCTGCCCATACTGGCACTCACCATACGGGCCACCGAACCAATGACCAAGTCACGGTGCTATGACGTTCACGAATGACGTCACAATTCAATGTTATTTATTTATTTATTTATTTTAATTTTTTTGCAACGATTGATGGTCGATCTGATTGAAAACTTGCCAGGAAATATGGCTGGGGACCCGCGGAGTGCCTTTTCGAGGTTGATATTATCCGGACGAGCGGTTCCAAGTTAAGGCCATTTATATGTCGACCAAATGACAAAACACGGTGATATGCACATCACGATATGACGTCACAATTAATGTTATTTATTTTTTACCTACCCTTTTTTTTTTTTGCACTGATTGACGGTCCGATCTGATTGAAACTTGCCAGGAATACTTGCTGGGGACCCGCGGATGTGCTTTTCGAGGTTTGATATTATCGGACGAGCGGTTCCCAGTACGGGCCACTTATCTGTCGACCAATGAACAAGACACGTGCTAGACGTCACAATTAATGTTATTCATTTATTTAGTTATTTATTTATTTTGCACGATGACGGTCCCGTCTGATTGAACTTGCCAGAATATTGCTGGGACCTGCGGATGTGCCTTTTCAAGGTTGATTCTTATTGGATAAGCGGTTCCAAGTTACGGCCATTTAATATGTCAACCAATGAACAAAAGACACGGTGCTATTACGTCAACGAAATGAACGTCACAATTAATGTTTTTTTTATTATATTATTATTTATTTTTTTGCACGATTGACGTCATCAATCTTCTTCTTCTTCGTTTTGTATGACATCACATCGACGGTTTTGGGACTGAAGTATGTGCTTTTTCAAGATTTTGATATCGTTCTTCATCCTTTCAAGCTTTCCCAAGTGTTTACGAAGGTTTGAAAGCTGTTTTTTTTCCCAAGGTTTTAAATGAATTGTCAATTATTAAGTAATCGCCACGGGTTGAATTTTCCCAAGGAAACAGCTGTTTCCCAAGGTTTTGAATTAATTGTTGTGCTTGGTAGCATTTGGTGAATAATTTACTAGAGAGAGGGGCGAGAGAAGAGGGCCGAAGAGGGGACGAGAGAGGGGTTGCGAGAGAGAGGGGTGCGAAGGAGAGAGGGGCGGGTCACAATTCAGAGAGGGAGAGAGGAGGGGCGAAGGGGGGTGAGAGAGGGGGGGGGGCGAGAAGAGAGGAGCGAGAGAGAGGGGGGTCACAATTCCAAGAGAGGCGGAAGAGGAGGAGCGAGAGAGGGGGGTGAGAGTGGGGGGAGAAGAGAGGGGCGAGAGAGGAGGGGGGGAGAGGAGGAAGGGGCGAGAACTAGGGGGAAGAGAGGGGGGGCAGCAGAGAGAGGGGCGTCACAATTCTCTTCTTCTTCGTTTGATCAATTAGTCACAATTGACGCTGGGGACCTGAGTATGTTTTCCCAGGTGTTTCAACAAGTTATGGCCCATTTTATGATACGGTTGGCTCCGATCTAATTGAAACAATGCCCCAATCCAGTCGTCGTTAACGAGAGCGACAGGAAACGGAAGCTGCACATAGGCACGCACCTACGGCCCCGCACTACGAGGCGCACCTACGGGCACGCACTACGGCACCACCTATGGGCGCACTAGTAATTATTAGTTGCGACAATTAATAAATTAAATAATAATCGTAAAATATTAATTTCTCAATCAATCTGGCTGATAGCAAACCAAATTACACTGTTTCATCCAAAATCTGTAACTTTTTGAAAATTTAACTAATCAAAACATGAAAATGAATCGATTTAATGATTCAAATGAATAAATCAAAAATACCCTTTATAGCCAAATCACTTGTTCACTGTCGTCCCAAATATTCAGCTTCCAAGCTCAAAAGAGTGCCCTGATATACGACTATTGCCCCAGTGCGAAGAAAAATAAATAAGTAATTAATAAATCAATCTTAATGAAATAGCAAAAAACAAAATAAAAACTACCGTTTTGCCAAGCACATCTTCGCTTTTTCCCCAAATTTCAGCTTCCTATCTTAAAGGATGGCTGAGATATCGCCCAGACAAACACACAAAACAAGCAAAACAAATGGGTAAAAACTGAGTACCCTTCCTTCAGCCCCTTGTGATGACGTCATGCATTATAAAGTCATCAGCTCCCCCTGGTTCCGCTCTTCGGTGGCAGAGTCCGAGGTCTGGTGTCACTGTTCGCTGGCTTCGGGAATGCTTGTTCTGCTCAAGAATTTGACGGTCAGTTTGTGCTGACCAGCCATGTATGATAACCGTTGTGAAGCTTATATTTAAATGGGCTTCAAATAAACCCAATAACTCGTATTGAATTTTTGCGACTTCCCCGGACTCGGTTTTTTACTGGAGGGTCACAAATGTGAGGGGTTTGGCATTCAGGAGGCAATGAGAGGCCTTGGTGCTGAAACGACACGCCAGGAACGCATGTCGTGTTCAGTACAGATGTTGGAAAAAGCGAACTGAACGTGCCTGGATATGGAACCGGGAAGAACGGTGTACAATGAGCAAAAAAACAAACAATATCGGATTCAAACTGTAACATTCCAATTCCTGGGACATGTGTCACTTGTCACCTAGTGCTGTTTATTTTTTTTTTGATTTAAATGGAAAACAAATTGAACCTAAACTTTCTTTGGAGGTGGGGCTAGGGATGGGTACAAGGTAAAATATATGGCATTGATTCCTCTTTCGTTTGTATTCGTATCAGAATTATGGTCATACGATCTGCCCACAACACACCCACACACAACACACACAACACTGACACACACCACACACAACACACACACAACACACACACACACCTTAACCTTAATGCCAAGGAATGTGCACAATACGAGCAAAACTCAGTCTTCCAGTTTATTCACATAATCGAGATTACATCCACATAACTCCTCTCCCTCGTGCACATTTCCTTCCTCTCACAATCTTGCAGCTTCCCCCTTCAGTCTACCTTTACAAAATACAACCCACGTACATCACCAACCATTACCGTTCATTATAACGTTGACTCACAACAATGTTATGACCATTTTAAAATACTATCGATGAATCTCATTGTAAACTAGAGGAGCATCGGTAGAGTGCAAACCTCCGCCACCAATACTGCTGGGTCACTTATAGTGAACCTGATATCCTATTCATGTATGTCAAAACGGATCAGACTCTTACGAACCACGATTGAATAACCTATAACTAGATCGGACGCGCATGTAGAAATGGCAAAAAAATAATATCGAAATTTTTTTGAAAAAAAAGTTGCAAAATTTGTTTTTTTTTCTCTAACAAATTTTTTTTTTGGGGGGCGGGGGGGGTTGAAACTACTTAAAAAATGTAGAAAAGCAACAAAAAAAATTCAAATATTTTTCAACTAAAATCGAAATTTTTTGAAAAAACTTGCAACAATTTTCTAAGTTTTTTTTTTTGACCAAGTCGCAAAATCTAATGCATGATCCTTAACCATAACCTAAATCCCCACCAAAAGTTTCGTCGAAATCCGTCCAGGAGTTTTTTCGCGACATAACGTTCTACAAACAAACAAACAGACAGTCGTGAAAACAGTTAACCTCCATCCATGCTTCGATGGCGGAGGTTAACTAGAGGGGGAGCAACTTCGGTAGAGTGCAAATAGCTCTCGCCCAATCCTGCTAGGTCACTCAAGTGAACTCAATATCCTATTCATTCAATTGAACGTCAACAGTGCTCAACAGAGTTATAGTTTGGCAACTTTCCCTTTTACTTTTTAACTTTTACCTACCAATTCATTGTCATAACTAGATTCCTTGAGATCAGAAATTGATTTTAACGTGGGTAATCACACCCTGAAGTTCCAAAATCAGCCGCAACTTAAGATTTTGGCATGTTTTTTTTGTTGGAATTCATTAGTAACAGTGTAGAAATGCAAAAAAAAAAAAACGAAATTTCTTGAAAAAAAAGTTGCAAGTTTTTTTATTTCTCTACATTTTTTTTTGGGGGTGGGGGGGGGGGGGGTTGGAAATCACTTAAACATGTAGAACTGCAAAATAATAAAATATTCAAAAAATATTTTTTTCAAAAAGGCGACATGAGCGGCGCATATTGGATTTTGGACCAAGTCAAAAATCTAATGGCATATCTTGGACCATACCTGACCCCCCCATCCTAAGTTTTTCGTCGAAATCCGTCGAGGAGTTTTTCGGATGACTGTTCACAAACAACAGACAAACAAACAAACAGAAAGGGTGAAACGTAATCTCCGATCCTTCGATGCGAGGTTATAAATGGCGGGAGAAATCGGTAATCATAAATGGTGGCCAAAATCGGCAACAGCATTGCAATCAGTTCAAAACACCTGTAAACACATAATATCATTAGCCCTTATCCTATTACAAGATCATAGCGCCCCCGGGAACTGACAACAATCACTTTGACAGTCAGATGATACACTACTGGAATCCAATGTACCCGGAGTAAAGGCACAGAGAGTTTTGGGGGAAGAGGGGTGAAGAAATAAGAAGTTGAAAGAGAACGAGGATGGGGTCTTGCGAGACGGCGCCTCAGTGAAACCTTTGGCGACCTCTGTGAGGTTGCCATGATCATGGGTCTCAGTGGCCACAATTCGCTCCTCGCGCTCCTGGTTCCCCTCCGGTGGCAGAGTCCGATTGGTCTGTGTGTCACTGTTCTGCATGGCTTCGGGAAAGCTTGTTGCTGCTCACCATGTGAGGGGTTTGGCGATTCAAGGAGGCAGAGAGGCTTGGTGCTGAAAAACGACGCGCAGAACAATGTCGTCGTTTCAGACAGATGTTCGAACCACACCGAAAGCGAACTGAAGAATGTGAAGAGGAAGGGCGTTTTGGCTGAAAAATGAAGTATGTAATCGTAAATATGGTGGTGAAAATGAGAAAGGTGTGAAGGAGAAGTGCAGGCAAGCAAGATGCTAAAGATCTGTTAGCTTAAGGGCAGGACAACCTTGCTGGGGAACAGGTCAAACTTCTGTTCTGGCTGAGGTGGAAGTGGAAAAGACGAATTTGCTCGCGCTGTCCTTGTATCTTCTTCCCACCCCGTCCCCCTCACCCCCTTGTCCTGACCGTGCCGGAGTCTCCTCCATCGGGTGGAGGTACTTATGAGTGAAGACACATGGCGGTGCCAACATATGTGACAGACACTTTGACAACGGTGGAGTCCTGGTAAGAGTGGTTTCTCTCGCGATAGTGGTGTTTCCCCTGAAGGCTACACCTCTGATCAAGGCCATCATTTTGAATCTCACTGATTTCAGGCACTTTGTATAAGTACAGAATCAGAAGTCCAGAACGACTCCGACAGGCCACAAGGATGGTCAGCGTGAAAATTTTTAATCGTACTTATACAACCTGACTCAGAAATCTACCCACTGACAAAAAAAATGACATTGGGCTAGAACACTTAGCTTAAGTATCGTGTGGTACAAATGCACCCTCCACAGTTCCCACTGAAAATGCACCTTCTACTTGATGTACGGTTGGAACCAAGGATGGCAGTTGAATCGTGTTACTGGGATGCTGACAATGAAGATCGGTGACCAAAACCTTGCAACAGCTGGTGCCAATCACCCTCTATTGTTGTCCGATGCGAATGAAAAAGCAGGGAAGCTTCTTGACAAGTGACCAGACAGCAGGAGAAATCTCGATCTGCACAGCTAAGGAAACTCCACTTAGCAGTACGGTCAACGGGTGTTCTGCGGAACTCGGACGTACTGTACAAACGTCGTCAAGTAGATCAATAATATTTGGGCACATCAAGGATATGAAGTAGTGAATCCTGGAGAGGCAATCTACATTTGTAGTGAGGATATGTCAGGGGAACAGAGACAGTGTTCCTGAACAGAAGCAGAAATAATGAGCATATCATATTTCCTTGGCTTAGAAATGTAAAAAAGACATCTGTCCACAATGTTGATGAGATCGACAGAGATGAGCACCAACTAGAGATGAAGACCAACAGAGATGAGACCTGAACCAGATGATTCATAGGCCGCAGATGGCAACAGAATACACTTGGCCAGTTATTCACCTGAGGAAAATTTACCAAAAGGCAATCAGAACATTGAAAAGAGAATAGAACAAATCTGACAACTAGAAGTGGGAGCAGATCAGGAAGAGGACTTCAACTGCATGCAGAACCATCTTCCAGGAAGTCATCAAGATCAAAGCTGCAGAGAGACAGCAGTCCAACTCCATTCAAGGAGCATCAATATGTGTACATAAGTGGAGCTGAATCAGGAAGGACCTCACTGCAGAAGAACTCATCTTCCAATAGGAGTCATCAAGATCAACCTGCAGAGAGAAGCACTCCAACTCCGTTCAGGAGCATTCAATATGTGTACAGAAGTGGAGCAGAACGCATCAGGAGCAGGACCTCACTGCAGAAGAACCATCTCCAGGAAGTCATCAAATAAACTGTATGAGAAGCAACTCAACCCGTTCAAGGAGCATCATATGTGTACTAGAAGTGGAGCAGACGACTCAGAAGAGGACCTCAATGCAGCCAGAAACCATTCTACCAGGAAGTCATCAAGATCAAACCGCAGGGAAAGCACTCTAACCCTGTTCAAGGAGCCTTGATCTGTGTCCTGGAACTTAGATAAAGGACATATCTCTAATTCATGTAATGAAACTGAGTGCCATGCGGCGGCGAACGGTGCATGAGAACTGCCCTCGCAGGAGATGGTACCGTGTGTATGAATCACTTCAGATTGAAACAGTAAGCCTCAGAATTTAGGGAGTATTAACCCTTCTCAGTACTCAAATGGTAAAGTTTAGTTAGCGAGTGTTTGTCTAGGACGCATCTGTACAGGGGAGATTTGTGGCTTGGTCAAATGCCATAAATGCACGATGTATATGGTTTCGGTTATTTTGATATCGGAGGAGAATTGATGACCTTTGATCCGAACCAAAATGTTACTGCATGTATTGGAACTCATCAAAATGATGTTTGTGAAGAATTAATGTTGTTGTTAATTTCAAGGTTAGTTTATTGTTAAAACATAGTGTTGTTGAAACTCTGCTAATTTTAGGTTGTAAAGTAATGCTTTGAAAATGTTGAACTCGTGGTGCGTTGTGGATCCATACGGTCAGATCTGTTTTTCCGACGTCGTCTTAAAATTCTGGGAAGCTAGGGGTTCGGGTGCCCGTCCGTTCTGGATGTTCGAGAGATCGACTATGTGTATGAACGCTGATGGCCTCGGTGCAATTGAATATAGCTCTGAGATTGATCGTCCTGGTCAGTCGGCTAGAAGGATAATGCTAGTACTATTTGAGCGAGATGTGAACAGGGGAGACAGCCCAGAGTGGAGAGCAGTATCATCAAACTGTGGATGAATATTCTTCGCTATTTGTTTGAGAGCAATCGCCTAATTTTCCATACATTGCACGTGAACCTGGGAAAGAGCATGTTTGAAACACTTTTTCAAAGATTCTTACCAATTCTGCACACCTTTTTTGATAAAATGAACCCCATCGAGCCTTGGATTCTGAATGGAAGTGAACGGCAGGCGAAAACCGAAACACAAATCTTGTTGAACAGATTTTTCAACACAAGGAAGTTGTTGTGGCAACAAAAATGAAAAGAGCGACTGTTGTGGCGAGCGATAGCCCGCGAATTCCGGGCCCCCGGA
>CM068953.1:148689529-148700808 GCA_035128595.1 Eptatretus atami
CGCGTGCGTATAGCTCCTTTCATATCAGTTGCTGAACTATTGGATTTTCACTTGGCAATATAAAATCGTGGTTCGATCCTCGATCTAAGTATTATAACTGTCACCAGAAACGTTTCCAGAAACTTATCAAGATAATACCTATTAATGCTAGCGTGTTTGTCCGTCGAGTCTCACAACTTACCCTCAACGATAGCCATACTTTAGCATAGCGCGTCGGCAGCGCTATCGCCGACATGCCGATCACGCATTGCATAGCCTATCTTAAAAGGCTGCCGCTCCGATGATTTCAAATCATGACCGCACTGAAATGGATCATCTATGCACCCATGAGTACTGGAACACTGACGGTTCTCCTGTGAACCCCATTTTCACTAATCCAATTCCCGCTAAACCTGCCCATAACCATTAATCTACTAGCCGTAATTTACAAAACACATTCAGCATAGACTGGGTCCGTCCAGTAATACATCTAAATATCGTCTACTTAACTCAATATGTCGTTGGAGTGATTCTTTTTGCACATACGTTTCAAATAGCACGTTACCTGTTACACTTCAGACGGTTAGAAATATTTTCGTGGTACGCTATACATACCCTCATTTCTCGACTGATTTCGACTATCCGAGTACACTTACATAACTTTGTTTGACGTGTTCTCCTGATACTCTGCATAAATCCGCTTGCCTGATCTATCTATCCGTCCTACCTATGCCGGAATGTGGAGTCATGACGTCGATCCGTCGAAAAAATCTTTGTGCCATGCACATAAATGTCGACGAGCTCGCGTACTACACGTATGCCAGCGTGCTCCAGCGCCTTAACGTTACACAAAAACTACTCACATACCATTCCAACGTGTGCCACGTATTCGCTTCAATTTTCAACGCGGCATATCGCTGGCTAAAACGTCAAGGTGTGACAGGTCTTTCGTAGGAGGTGACAATAATCACTTGAAAGCAGAAGTCATTTTTTACCTCACCACCAAAGGTGAAGGACTTTGTTTTCCACCTCTTTTCTGTCTGTTGTTAACTGCAAAATACGACGATTTTCAAGTATATCGGTCATTCGAATTTTGTGTATTATGTTGTTGGTCGCCAAAGGTGACCCTATTGCAGTAATTCGGTTGTTGTTTTCGTGTTGTCCATCAGCATGTAAGGTAGTTAAACTGGCGGAATTGGACAAACCGGCGTGTAGTTACATCTTATGACTCTCGGCTCTGAATTGCTATGGTGCTTAGGGACATCTTTGATCCCATAACAACCGATAAAAACCTTCAAAAATCGATATCAGTCACAAGGCGAATAATTCCAAAAAAGCCATTATCCACATAGTTATGAACATTTGAGCAAGACATAGTACTATGCTGATGCTCAGTCTAAATATATCCCGTTTTTGATTATGGATACCATCGTTTATAACAAATCACACGAACCATCCCCTACAATAGGTGTATGTGCAAATATTGTGAACAATTGAAGGCCCCTAGCGACCAGCGTGATGCATCGATACGCAATAAAACGTGCAAGGTTCATGCACTGTTCCAGATGAGTTACGACTAGACATTGCCTCAAGACATATCGCACCACGATATCCTAGGTATCAAAGCGGTACAAAGTCAATTAGTGCAAAAAATCGATAATCTAAGTGTCGAGAGCTGAGGTTGCCTTCGCGCCAAAGCCACTCCTCCTATGGTTAGGTCGATTCATCTGAAAAATTCCATCCACTAATCGTCCTCCCGACAACAGTTCTTCACCACACCGATCCAAGCCGCGAATTTTGATTATCGTATCTTTGCGTTCACCCACAGCTACACACGCACACACTCATACTCCTCGCATATTTGGTATTTTCGATTTCAAAACCGCCATCGTTTTCGGTATCATTTCATTCAATATGCTGATACCGATAGTTAAGTCAGTAGATTGGAACGTTTGGATGATGATTTGTACTTCTGTGTCAGCTAATGTAAGATTAGTCCCTATCTCGATATAGTGAATCCGATTGTGCCTCTATACTTATATGTTTCCTCTCGCCACCCAAATGGCCCCGCAACAAATCTGGTGTCTTTGTTCCGCCAGTTCTTGTTTCCCTCGTGTCCAGCTTGTCCTGCTGTCATATCACTTCCAAACGGAAGTTTTGCAATATACCTGTCATGTAAATCCAGTCACCAAGAGATAAATTTTTTATTACTTTGGTCCCTGTAAATCAACGGTACACAATTAAATCTACCCTGCCCCAAGCCACAGTAACCTGGATAATAATTTTTGTAAACCGTTCGCCCATACCCAAAGCGCTATAGATTCCTTCCAGCGCACACACATTCTGAATGGTCAAGGTCAAAGGTCAAGTCCACCTTCTGGGACCCACCATAAATCCAGGTATCGACGAAACCCTTATTTTTTGAAGTAATTGAATCGGATAGTCCTTCCAACGCCCATCGGAACATAGCTCATGGTCTGGGCTCAGTCTGATTAATTTGTGGCGATTGGCCTCGACTCTTCCTAAGGTTTTTATTTTTTTTTTGTCCTGGTAAATTCACGTATAAATCACTCCTTGCTAGGAGCCACAGTATCATTGGAAATGCTAACTGTCGCAGATATCAGGGCCTTAGAGGTCCCTTCAGCTGCATAATTGAAGGTCAAGTCCAAAGGTTATCATCTTTGTCGAAACTCAAGGGGATCACGAAACCCGTATTTCTTGAGTCTATTCGATCGATCGTTCGTTCAAAAGCTTCATGGATATAGGTTCATATCGGTCTGCGACTTTCAGCTGGATTAATTTTTGTGGCGATTGGCTGGACTCTTCATGGTTAGGCGGCTAAGGTCAAGTCCATATTTGACCGGCCAATGCTCAAATTTCAAGTTTAGGAACCAATATCGTGTAGTTACCAGTTAAATTGAACACCTCGATGGTGCTTTCTAATATTTCAAGCCTGAGACATATGATGAAGTCATTTGTGACGGTTTAATGCAGCAAACGCATGAGTATATTTCATGGTTACTGGTCTGTATGAACGATTCTTCAATCGTAATCTCTCGTAGCAGATTTCCTCAAGGAGTCTGCCCCTTGTGGATGCTAGCTCGTTCTCTCCAGGTGTGACTCTAAGAAGTCACAGTCGTGTCAACCTGTGGCAAGATACGGGGTCACCCTAAGGTGAAGTTGGTTTATTTGTTTGTCTGTAAGGTAACCATACAAGGTCTACATTGTTTCAATCAATCTCAACGAAACTTTCAAACCACATTGAAGAGTTTGTCATTAGCAAGAAGCCTGTTGTTGAGGTCCAAAGGTCAACAGGGCCAAAGGCACAACTGAGGTGTATTCAACAATCCCATTTCATTCCCATTGACTTGAATATTTGAAGAGGATTGCCATATCACGGTCAGCTGGAATTCAAACACACAATTATTTTTGAGTCAAACATAGCCGCAAAGAGGACAACGATCAGACATATTCTAAAATTTGGCAAATTTACCATGATTGACTTGCAAATTTGAAGTGGAAATTTATAATTCAGGTCAATAAACGTCAACCACCAAGTTTTGTTGATGGCAACATTGACCAATAAGCCAGCAAATTGGCTAAACGGTCAACAACTAGAGGTGAGATTTCTAACCAATCCTCAAATTTTCATCCCCGATTGACTTTAAATTTTGAAGCAAGATTTCTATGTTCAATGTCATCGTGATTTCCACCCCATTCATAATTTTGAAGGTCAGCAAATATGCCAAAAGCAATGTCTAAAATCTCAATTTAATCCATTTACCTGAACCGATTTTGAAAGATGCACATTTGTCTAGGTCCAGGTCGCTGAATTTCAAATACCAAATTAATTTATGGTCAAAGAGACATTCATGACACAGCCTAATTCTGAATATTGAACGATCGGGCCAAAATACTAAGTATATCACTATATCTCCCAAAAAATGTTGTGCGACCGGTAATGATCGAAGAGGACATAGCGAATGCGATGAAGGAGTGAGAAGAGAACCAATGCGGAGTCCGGATTTTGGTTTGGATCCAGGCCAATCAGTGGGTACAAGAACCGTGAATCTGTTCCACTTGGCAAGTATGGGCGCTCTGCCTGATGCCAGCTATCTTTGTGTCTTGTTTTGCCGAAGTCGTCACTCGACAGGACGTGCTTGTCATTTGTCTTCTTCTTGCTTTGTTTTTGTCGTTGCAAGAAATTCTCAAAAAGTTGTCCGGATACGGATTAATTGTGTGGAATAGGTTATGTTTGACATGGACGCAAAAGCGATTAGATTGTGGTGAAACTGATACGTCAGACCATCCTTAGAAAATGCTTATAGTAGGAGTTCTTAACACTGAGGAGTAGGGCGAAATAACGATAAACAGAGAGATATTATCAAAAGTTGTGGGACATGATCGTGGAAAGGATAACTTGGTGAACATGTTAAGTTATGGTGATCAGGGAAAGAAATCGATTCAATTAAGGTAAAGAAGCCGAATCTGATCCGGATAGATAATGCTTTTAAAAGGTGATCCTTTCACATTTGAGACATTGGGCCAAAAACGATTTTTAGTACTGGTAGTACATTGGACTTTGTCAAAAAATGTGTTGAGCCCGGATTAGGGTTTCTCTATGATGCAACCAATCATTGCGGCAGAGTTACGCTCTATCGAAGTGTCCCTTACTAGTTTCATTCGTGTTTCAAGACTCTTCCAATTGAGCTGCTTTTTGTACTCTGTATGGAAAAAATATCATTGGTGCAACCATTGTTCAGTCTTATGGGCCGCCGTCAACTCTCTGTATTTAAGATGTTCCTTGAACGAAGTCATCTAGTTGCACAGTTAACTTGGGAACCTTGGTATTGCATTGCAATTGTCTGCTCCCCATTATGGCAGCCTCTCCGCAATGAGTGTTAATATGCTCAAATATTGAATCTTTGACAATGATAGGAGATGCAGGCATGCAATAATGTTGATTGCCAATTTTGTTTCAGCAAAGCGAGACATCAAAGTGCAATATTTTTTCATCAGCACATACCTCGACCAATTGCGTATAAATTTAAATGTGGAAATGACAAATTTTGTGTATCTTTCTCCCACCTCCATCCTCTCGCTCCGCTCCTCCACCTCACGCAATTTCCCTCCCTCTCTTCCCTCCACCCTTTTCCGTCCCTCTCCCACTTCCAACCCTTTCCTCCCGGACTGTCAAGCGGCAGCTCTGGCCTCCCACCACTTCTGTCCCCTCTGGACCTCCTTCCCCTGCTGACCCTCCCACCCAACACCTCCCTCCTCTGGAGCCCACCGAGCCACCCATCCTCCCTTGTTCCACTCTTTCACTTCCTCCCAAAAGTATACCCCTAGCGTTCACCAGGATCAATGCAACATCTCTTGGAATCCGAACTAGCCTACAATTAAGCATATATTTAGGACAAACATTAATTTATTAAGCTGCATAAAGTAATGAACTGACATATCAATAAAATTGATCATCATATGTAATGCTTTGGGTCGACAACACTGCATGTTTTTCCATCAGAGTGGCTAGAACATGCAATTGTGTTGGTGTTCCATGTAAAGTGCGCCACTTAATATTATTTGATGCATAGTAAAAGAAGATTGTTTAATAATCTGTTTTTGTTCATGGTCGGAACACACTCTCGCAAATAACTATATCGGGATACGAACGGATCATCAAATTGCTTGTTTTTAAAGTTGGTTTTTAAAAATGGTTTAAATTGTAGTGGATATTTCGATAAGTTAGCAAAGGTGAAACCTTTTTTTTTCTACAAACTCTTCTTCCACCCCTATAACGATCGGTAAGAAAGGAGTCATGTGACCTTTTAATTTGAACTGTAAATATAGAACAAACACAACCTATACATTCGGTTGGAAGGTAACTTTACTGCTTATCTAACGACAAAGCTCTCAAGGCTGAAAGACGAGACTCTCAAGGGGCGAAAATTCATATCATTTATACTGGTCGCGATATCCTTGGGAAGCTCGAGAGGAGTGAGGCCACACATGCTTGCAAACGCACCATCTGCTTCACTGAATAGGGAAAGAGTGGGAGCATCGCGTCTTTAACTAAATACGCAATACACTTAGTAATTCGGTAATTTCTTATTGTTTTTACGGTATTGGGGGTAGATGGAGGGAAAGCCTATGCAAAACGTTAGGATAGTACAAGTTGCTTGGTCTGGACAGTAGGAGACATCTCAAAATATAATTAACTTCGGGAGACTGAGCTAAGTGGTTACTGTTCACCTACAGCGGTGGTGCTGTGTTAATTAGATGGGAATTAAGAACCAATATTCACAGTAGGTAATTGCCCCTTGTGACCTTTTCTACGTTTTTGTATTTACATATCGCAGCCATGAAAGAAGTGAGTTTTTAATACAGACCACAGAGTCAAAATCAACAGGGCAGCTGCATGTGCCAAGTCAGCAGAATGCTCTTGCTTCCTGGTTTTGTGCCAGGCAAGCCATGCCTGGAGGTGGAGATTGATGGCCGTGACATCAGAAGGGAAGGGATTTTTTTTTGCTATTGTTGGTTGAGAGTACAGGGACGCACACAGGGTCGAGAGATCGAGAGAGCTAGGACACGGCATGAATGAATTTAGGCATTCGGCTGCGTTTCGACGCTTGATGAACGGCATGATCCTCGTAATCTTCTGGAGCGATTGCTCACGTGTGAAGCACAGAATGACTCTTGGTTGGGTTCATATGAGATGAGTCGTCAAAGCCTTGTGTAGTCACTGAAGAGCAAGCGCCATTCTGCAAAGCAGTGGGTCGGTAAAGTGCACGATCGATCAAAGGACGCTGCAACAGCGGATGGTGAGCCGTGGCACTGAGATACCACCTCACCGGAATTATCTCACGCACGTTTCCCGCCCAGAGACGTTGGCTTGGCATTAGACTTTGGTCACGTCTTTCCCACACAGGACGATAGCAAGCTCAATCCTGAATTAATAAAGGACCACTCTGGAATAAGCTAATCCAAATAAAGGAAGTTTTTTTCTTTTGGTTTGTTTTCCCCTTGTCTCTATTCAAGTCTGTGTGTAGAGGGCACTTCACTTTTAGATTAACAATTTATCTCACTTAATCACTGAAGGTTTTGAATCATACCCTTGTATAAATAGTCCATTTTTCTTAGAATTCCTGTGTTTATTTTAAGTTGTTATGTCCCGTGTAATTTGTCGTGGGGTTCGAGTGTATAACCCATGTCACTGGCTTCCATCTGTTCCGTTCTCTCTCGCCAGTGCCCCGCCCTGCGGGTGCACTATACACCTCTGAGGATCACTGTGGTCTGTCTACCTCCTCAGGAAACCGATCGGTGATAGCCGGCTGGTTGGTTGTTAACGCGCCGCGTCACCACACTATTGGGTCGAGGGGCTTAAAATTTAAACCGGCTACACGACACGCGATAATGATTTCAAATTCTCTCCAGATTTGACCTTATTTTGTCGCACGAATTCGATGCACAAATCTGAAATCATATTTTGATGACTCATATTTTTCCGGTGTAGTTAAACGTTTTTTTTTATACGGCGGGGGAAATTAAAGACGGGTGGGATACTAACAGGTGGAATAGAAATAAATTAATCAGTTCTTTAAAAACAACTCATTTTTTCAATGCTGAATTGTCAATTATTTGCTAAATTCGGAAAATAAACAATATTGCTCTTGATTTTAGATTTTGTTGGAACACCATATGTGCATATTTGTCCATATCACCTTATGTCAAAAGGCTGACACATCCACCTTATTTTCCATATGCAAGCGTTATACGTATTAAAAAGCCATGACCTGCACTTATAATGGACTGTTCTTCAGAATAGCTGCATATGAGTGTTCGCTTTTACATCATTGTATATTTTAATTGTCTGTACCTCCAAACAAAGATCTAAATATCACTTCCCACTCCTCAAGGCACATATCTGTTACGTCCAAGCACAGAATTCTTTTTCAATGTCTGGGGAAAGGCACATTTCTGCGTTCGCCTATCTCATAAACGATACCTTTCTCACTCTGAACCAATATAGTTCCTCATTGTTCACCATTCACACATAAAGTACCGTATGCAAAGAGCGGGAGGAAAGAAAGTCGACCTTCCTGAGACTGTGCTGGTATCGCAAGGTGTGGGAAGAGATTCTGTCGGACATCGTCAAGGAAGCAGTTTTGAAATGACTGGCCTCTCCACAATATTGTGACAATCAGAAGTGACAACGCATCTGGGGGTTTCAAAGCTGCATGTGATGGCAAGAGCAAACGAGGACAGTGACAGGGGACTTCTGCTCTACCCCTGATTCGTAGAGGAGTTAAACAGTACCATCTTCGATTGAAGGAAAAGGCGACGACAATCTTCTTGTGGGTTTTTAGCTGGAAAGCTTCAATCAACCTTATATGGGCCTAACAAAAATCCAAGCGAAGAAAGAAGAATATTTGTTTTTCTATATATCTCTTGTCTTTCCCCTTTTCTTAACGTGTTTTCCGGATCAAGAAATATAAAATTCCTCTTTATAATATATAAAAAAATAAGAATAAAGAAAAACTTGATTACCCTCCATCTCTTCAACTTTTGTGTTTTCGTCTTCTATCAGTTCGTCCACCGTATCTTGTTTTTGTTCATTACAGTATAATTACAAACTTGGTAAGGATCATGGTGGGACTTCGAAGCGTGCAATTGTCGACGGGAAAGTTCATTGCAATGCATAATAAGCTAGCAGTGATGAATGTCAGGTCAGCGTCATGGTGTGGATAGATCTGTGACTTCGACGGTAAACCATGGTAACCCAAGAACTAAACTTTGTTTCATGTTCGGTGTGGTCGAGCGACTAAGACGTCTCCCTCACCAGGTTCCTGTGAGGGGGTGCATGGATATGGACACCTCACAAGATAAAAACAAAACTGTGTCAAGGCGGAGGAGCTCCTCAGGAGGCCAACGACCATTCCCATATCTTAGTGCCCAACTTTTCTGCGGACATCCTCCTGCAGTTGGTTAGCTTTTTTCTTTGGAGTTGGTGGCAGGATTTGCCACTCTGGGCACCGTATGAAACCCTTCATTCTGCAAATAACGACCTACAAATAATCTGAAAACCCCTCCATTGGGACGTATCTCCTTGGGCAGCGCTCTCCGCAGGCAGCTCACCGGAATGACGGATTTGGGATAAGACTTCGATTTGGACCAAAGACAGATTAGGGGTTGTCCAGCGTGGTGCCTGAAGTGTTCTATCGTCACAAGGGGCGTTCCTCCTTGGTTATAACGAAGGGTGGTCCGCGGGTTGGTGCCTGGAATGTCATCTCTCCTAAGAGATGGAGATTGGAGATGGCCAGCATCTGGATGGAGGTGGCCGACGGGAGCCGCCAAGGAGTACCAGGCAGAAATAGACAGCAAAGCAATGCTAAGAAAGGCAATAATCGTTATGTTGGTCGTGACAGTGTAATGTTTCATGGCCTGTATCGCTTTGCGTGAAGCAATGAGTGCTGCCCTCTGCTTTTTTCACCAAGGGAAATACCCTGAACATCAGAACATTTGTTAATTAAAATGGAAGAACATTCCAACATCGTTTGTTGAGCTAGCAACTGAGGAGAAAGGCATTCGATCTATGAGATTAGGTGTGAGATAATCGGGTAGGTAATCAGTCCAAATTGGGTTTCATGCAGTCACCTTGCCCAGTGAACTTGGAAATAACGTTAACATTTAATCTAGCCATTTATTAAAACTGTGATTTTTAACCGTCAGATGTTTTAACATATGTGATGATAAAGAAGAGAAGATGTGCAAATTGCCACTTGAGCTTTTGTTGGAGTCGATTGCCAGTGTTTTATTTTATTTGCTGACAAGGTGTCTTTCGAAACAACATTGGCGTGTGTTTTGAGTTTGATTGAAAAATGGAGATCCACCTCCAATTACGAAGCTTCTCATTTGGTCAATGAATCGTGTAGTAACAAAGAGTTCCGGACATTTGTCTGTGGGAATTTATGAAGTCAAATTCAGCAAAAGGAAGATATAAGTTGTCATATCCAGTGAAGAGCAGAGATTAAATGGAAAGGTGTGATCAAAGAAAGTAAGTGCTTAAAAAAAAAGTATTCTGTCATGATTCTCACTTATCACTGAATATGGACTGGCCTATTCAAAATGTTCTAATTGAAAGCCTGCTGTTCAAATTTGAGCCTCTGCTATATAGTAGATGTAATGTATGGTATGATGTATATAATTATATAATTGTATGTGTGTATATAAATAGCAATATCATGATGTGCAGTATGAATATATGTATATATCCTGTATAAGACAGTATATCGTGTGTCGTTGATGTAAAATCCTAACTATCATAAAGTAACTCTGTGCATGCGCACGAACATTTGATTCCATGTAGATAGGATGGGACCGCCAACTAGAAACACATACTTACCCGAATATACTGATGCTATAGGGACTCTGAATTTGGCAAGTAAGCTTGCCAGATTCGTGAACACTACCTCCCCTCATCCTTTTTAACAGAACTTGTCCCGAGTCGTTCAAATTCGTGTGACCAGCAAAGTTCTCTCCCTTGTACGCTTTAAACTTTACGTGATCCCTGAGTGCGACATTTTTTCATACATGTCGCGCAAAATAAATAACTAGTGCGCGCTGCATAGCTAAACTATACAGACTCACACGGACAACTTTGAATATAATTGGTGCCCCGGCGGCTAGAAGACAAACACAGTGGGTGTTAAACTTATTTACAATTGTGACCTTATCATATTTTAAGAACTAAATCATCCAGAACCTGTGCCTGTGGGGAATAAGGCAAACAATATCAACAGTTGTGTGGGTGAGTGCTTCAGCAGCTGAAAGGTCATGCGTCCTCAAGAGCACTGTCTCAAGGGTCTCCCCTTGAGCACTTCAGGAAGCTTGTTTTCTTTACCTCTAATTCTTTCATACCTCCCAGCTGCTGCGGCAACTCAACCCTAACAGGCAGCTATGCGCTGTCGCACAGCCATTGAATGGGCATTTATGCAAGAAGCAGGTTGGCCAGGTCGCCTGCAAATGCGTCTCGGCTCATGAAATGGATGGGATGCCAAAAACTAAATGATGGATGGTTGTAGCTCCTGCAGGACAGTCTTGCAAAACACAGTCTGAAGAGATGGTCCTGGCACTCCATCATAGACATAGTGAAACAGGGGCAATGCCACCCTTTTACATACATTTTGATACGTTGCCACACGTTGGCTAAATCGTCAAGGTGTGACAGGGGCTTTACCATTTGGAGATAAAAAATAGTCCATTCTGACTCTGTAACAATGGCTGTAATTCCCAGTAGTTTA
>CM068953.1:148832973-148860337 GCA_035128595.1 Eptatretus atami
GTGTGTGTGTGTGTGTGTGTGTGTGTGTGTGTGGTTCTAAGTATATTCTGTTGGCTTATAGCTTGTTTGTCCTTCTTTAGCCATTCAGTTATTTTCTTTTTTACGGAAACAAAAGGAAATCTGTAATTTGAAGGATAAATCCATTTTATTTGTGAAGTGGACATTTATGCAATAATTTTAATAATAATTTTAATGTTTTTCATTCAGAGATAAACCTAAGGAATTTTGAGTGTTTTATGCCTTGCCTTTTTATTCCTTGCCTTGTCTCATGATAATAGGATAAGGAGGAGGGCAGTTATAAATATGGTACATCTATGAATGATGTTAAATCTGTTCCCTTTCAAATACACCAAGGAAGATCACACTTTTTACAACCATAAATCATATCACAGAATCTTCTGCTTATGATCTCACTTTTTAAATTGCTTTTACAGAATTAAATTTCCAAAAGAGTATTTGTGTTACATTTGGAGCAAAATAAAGTGAGCTAGTACAGTAATACCCTGGTTTACATTGCCCTTTTTATGTAATTTCGCAAATACATTGTCACGCTATCAATACCACTTCTCGATATTCATCATCTCAACTCACACTTACATCGTTTTAAAAGCCATACCTTTTTTCACAAAGCCATTCTTTTTTCATCCAGAACTTATAAGACTGATCAAGACCCCAGAAAACATTTCTAAAGTACCAAATCAGGAGACCGCAAAATTGCCGAAAGAACGACTGTACATTGCTTCACACACATAAAAAAAAAATTTCTGTGCTGTTGATTGGCTAAGAGGCATTGTAAAAGTGTTAGCTTAGAAGTGAAATTAGATGTTATTCATCCATTGGATGCTGGTAAATGTGATGTTGCCGGACAATTAAGATTGCCTCCTATTAATAAATATGCCCACATTTATTAAAGAATAAGGATTAAGAAGAGGTATCGCCAATTTTGAACGCTTCCAGAAGAGGTTTATTTTTATTTAAATATGTCTGGTAATTTTGTATTTTATTTATAGGAATGTGTACTTGAGTATAACTGTCAATCAAAAAAGGGTAATATCGTAGGTAAAGAGCAAAATATAACACCTGAAGTGGTGATGTGAGGAATGCATTTTCCACTCATTCCATTAATTATTTAAAGAAAAAACTGCTTTGATTTTCAATGTTTCGATATTCGTTACACTTTTCAGAAACATATCCCTGACGTATACTGGGGTCGAACAGTACTACATTTTTATGTGGAACCAAAACAATGCATAAACAGAACATATGAATGATTTTGGGGGAATATATTGTTTACCCATCTCTTTAATATTCACAGGTGAAAAATTCTGAACAAACTCTGCAATGGGCAAAATGGTTGAAAATTATTTTGTGCTGTAAGTTTTTTTAATGATATAAACAACAGGTCAGAACAGAATTTTGGTCCGCCAGAGGATTCTCATAATTGCACAAACACGATGTTCAAGATGTAAATTTTGATCTCAATGATTTAATTTTTTCTGAAAGTATTTTCAAAATGTTATATTCTCTTTACCAGAGTACATCCCCAAGGTTTGCAATGGGCTCTGACAATGATATTCACTATTGAAGAGATAAACAAAAACGTTTCACTCCTTCCCAACATGACTCTCGGATTCGATATCTATGATTCTTGTTTTTCAATCCAAATCGCCCTGGAGAACAGCTTGTGGTTTGTGAAGAAAAGAATCGACTCAGACGTGGGACCTGAAGGTTTTTGTACTCCACGTGTGGTTGTTGGAGATTATTCTTCAAACATTCTAAAGTTTCTGAGCCCGTTATTGGCTCAGTTTAAGCTTCCTCAGGTCGAAAGAGCTCCCAATTTGAATTTGTATCCTGTCAATACTGTCTATTGATTCTGTACAGTTTGTTAAACCTTTTTCTTGTGAATATCAAGCCATTTTGACATCCAGGCAAATGTTATTTTTCATAATTTGAACTATTTAATAATGTGTCTTGAACAAACAATTTTTCATTTATTTGAAATGCAGTTTAGGGAGTATGTGCAGTGGATTCCATCAACGTCCTTTCTGCTCTTGCCTCCAGCAAGATTTGAACCTGCAAATTCTGAGTCTCATGATAATTTTCTTTTTCCTTAATTTTCTGAGCACTTGATTTCAGCAAAGTAAAGATTTCCATTACAATATAAAATAGTCACCTTAATATTCTCCTTTAAAATGCAGGCCACATGTAAATAGAAAATTCTTTCACAATCCTTTAATTCACCTCCATCTTCCTCATAATTCTGTATTGGCACATCATATCACTAGCACACAACATTAAAATAGTGTCTAATTTGATGTCTTTGGGGAAGGGAAATAACTAATTTTAATTCCAAACTAAAAATTGTTTGGTCCTTATGCAACATTATTTTTCTTTGATGGAGTTGCCAGTTTTATTAAGCATTTAAAACATTTCTATATTTTATTGCTTTGTATTTAGACTTGGAAAACATGTTTATTTTATAACAAGCCAAAAATGAATTCTCAGGATGTGACTGCTCAGATAATGATTTTTTTTCTCTTCTATCGCCTCCACTTTTCAAAAGTCATATTTAACTTTAAGAATTTATCTTGCTGGATAGTCATGCTTAAGTTAATGGAAGTAAATGTCTTTTCAGTTACCTTGTTCTTCCCCTTTCTCTCTCTATCAACATTTTTTATTTAAGATTTGTGGAGGAGTCCATGTATGTGTGGGCGCACATGTGTGTGTTTAGAACTCTTCCTTTATGAGCTAAATATGAACACAAATATGTGTTTATCTTTAGCTCATTTAGCAAAAGTTCCATAAGTAAAAGTTTCTTGTTTTAAAACAGTTGAATGCCAATTTTATTTTCTGCAAACCATGCTTGTTATATTCATACAAACATCACTATTTAATCACTGTCACATTCTCACATATAATTCCAGGTTAGTTATAGTGGAGCCTGCACGTGTCTCAGTGATAAAAAGAGGTTTCCATACTTTCTTCATACTTGTCCAAGTGATGTTTATTTTGTAACAGCCATGATTCAGCTGGTGCGATACTTTGGTTGGGTATATGTTGGTGTGCTGGCTGTGGATGATGAATTTGGTAGAAGTGACTTGATTCAGTTCCTTAAGGAAGGACCACACAATGGAATATGTATTGCTTTTGGTGAACTTTGGCAAGAAGAACTTGGCATTAAAAACCTTCAAACAGTTGGTGAGAAATATTTTGTTCCTAGCGATGCAGATATTTTCAGAATGTTTACCAATGGAAGAAGAAAACTCATTACCTCGCGCACGTGAAACAATAGGCGGGGTTAAGCAATTGGTTCATGTCTGTCCGTCTGGCAAAAAACGTCAATTTATGATTGAGGAACAACTTAATTTGCATTGAATATTATATTTTGAGCACAAATTGGAACATGAAATGGAAAACAAACCTGCTGTTTTACAGTATTTTGTGTCAGAATTTGTCCTAATCGCACATGCGGAGAGAGGAGTGAGATAATTTTTATTACTCTGTCTGCCTGGCTGGCAGTCAAGCAAAATTGAAAATCATTCCAAATAGCAAACTTCCTTTTTTTTTTAGGATGTCAGGGTGGACACAAACAATAGGCATGAAGAACTAATGTGATATGTTAGATAGCATGGTGCAACAAAACTGCATCAACAATAGTAAAATGATGGTAAAGTATAGCATTTTTTTTTAATCCGACCTTTAAAATCTTTCTTTTATTTCAATTGCATTATATATTTGAACACTATAGAATACAAATCCCCTTCTTGTCACTTCCAATAACTGACAGTTTTGCAGTACTTAGACATGTTAAATATGGTGGTGTAAAATTGTGATGTTTAAGACTGCTCCAATAGCAGTAAACTTCCAGAATTTTTTCCAATAATCATTAAAATCATTTTATTTTAATTGAACTATCTACCTGACCTTTGTGTGGGGTAACATGTTCCATGTACTCTCTTGTTTGTATAACATGATCAATTGGCCTTTAAAGAAAATGATAAGCAAATGAATAAATTACATACAGTATAACCTTTTTACTGGATTATTTCTTCCACCAAATTGTAGACAGCTACAAAACGATTGTTTCACATATTTCCTCAAAATCTATTTTGGGGGTACTTTTTATGCATCTTGAAGTAACAAAGAAATGGCATTGAGCTGTTTGGATATGCCATCTCAAATTCTAAAGTTCAAGTTCTTGATGCAGAGATTCCAATTTCAACTGCTTTGAGATTGATTGAAAGGTGTACGTCTCATAACATCTTTATCTGGAAAACAATAAAACTAGAATGAGCAATCAGAGATTGCCGAACCTCTCCAGGACTTGTTTTGTGTGATGTTTGTGTAGTTTTGTGTGGTGTATTTTGTGTGGTGTGCATGTACTGGAGTGTTACATGATTAATAAAAGACATAACAAAAATTGCCAGTTTATAACTGCTAGCAGTAATGACTGGGTATAAAGACGTCTCGCTTTTATGCAACCCCGCTTTAATCGGACACCTGACCCTGACACTGACCCATGACGTTTATTATGATTCAATTGAATTCAGAACAAGATTAAAATAAATTAAATTCAAATCAAATGGAAGACCAAATAGGTATGGCACTGCATTGGAGTCATCAGAAGGAACCCAAACAAACAAAAAGCAAAGATGAAGTCATCATGAGCAATAGGATTCGGGTTTCAGCTGCGACTCCTCTACCCCCAAGCCCATCCAGGTTTCATCAAAGTGAGCCTTATTCAAAAGTAAAATAAAAAATAACCAGTTTCAAAATATTAAATCATTCTGGCTGCCAGACCATGCATTCGATCAGGTTAATATTTAAAACACATTTCCCATCATTTCTACATTATAATTTTGATGTTTCACATTGATTGATGCAGCAGTTCAAGAGAAATGGTTTGGTTAAGATTTTTGTTCAATCCAATATGGCTGCCAGACCATGTTACTTATTAATTATTTGTGAACACCCTGGTATCCCCAAGGCTTGCGGAACATGTGGTGAAGTTTCCCCTCAGTCTGTCAAGCCGTTCTGGAGAAGAAGATTTTTAAAGGTTTATTCTTCAAGAAAAATCATAGCTGCCAGACCATGTGACCTATGAAGTTATAATTTACACCCTATATTCACCAAGGATACTAAATCATGTGTGCCGAGTTTCAGATCGATCTGGTAAGCCATTCTGGGGAGGTGGATTTTTGAAGGTTTCTATTTTCAATACAATATGGCTACTAAACCACTTGACCTATGACATCATCAAAAAATTTTTTTTAATACATTGTCGAGGCTCGTATGAGAGCTAACACACAACAAGGGGGGCAGGAGAGGGAAGGCCACAACAGTGGGGAACAGAGACATTAGGAGATCTGTAGAAGAGAGAGAGAGGGATCTGGCAGGGAACACGGGGTTTACAAAATGGACACCAAAGGGACTTTGAGGACCTTACACGACGGGGAACTTTCAGGAAGGAAGGCAGGGAATTTGAAGGGGGTAGGTTTGGGTTGGATTAAAGGGGGTAGAAAAGATCGAGGATTTGGATGGGGAAAGATAAGAGGTGGTGGTGAACAGCTGTTTTGAAGACCTGGAGGGAAGAATGGATTGAAGAGAGTGTGGGAGTTTATTCGAAAGGTGGGAAAAATGAGGAATGAAAGAGTGAAGGTGAGCAGTGATTCTAGATTTTGGTAGTTTTACCAGAAGAGGGTTGCTGGCGACCTTGAGCCTTGCGGGAATATGGGGGTGGGGGAATATCGCATACAGAGCAGCGGGGGGGGGGGGGGGGGGGGGAGACCGAGAGAGGATGGTAGAAGACAGAAAGACCACTGACCTGCCTGTGGTGAGAGAGTGGAAGCTCCAACGACTCAGCCTCACTGTGGGAGATACCAGTGATCCTAAATGCCCTGGTTTCCACCGTGTGAAGCCGAGAAAGGTGAGAGGCAGGAGCACCAACCCAGAGGGGAGAGCAGTAATCCATCAGGCTGTGGACAAAAGCTTTGTATGTGGTCAGGAGCTCAGGTGTGTTGAGGAAGGACTTTGGATGACGGAGAATGCCCAGTGGGCGATTGGCTTTGGAGGCCAGGTTGGAAATGTAGCTTTCCCAGGAAAGATAGTGGGAGATAGAGAGATGCAGAAGCTTGAATGAAAGGACTTCTTCCAGAGAATTGTTGAGAAAGTAGATGGGGTTTTCTTTCCAAACAGTCCTTTTGGAGAGACATAGTGAAAGTGTGAGATTTGTCAGGATTGAAAAACATGTTCCATGTGTTGGACTAATTTGTGATTTTATCCAGATCAGGGCCCAGGACACTGCCTTGAGGAACTCCAACCTGAACTGTAAGGGGGGATGAGAGAACTACATTTTGGGCCACATGTTGGCTGCGATAGGAGGGGAAATTTGCGAGCCATGAGTGGAGCTGGCCTTGGATACCACAGTAAGAAAGTTTGGTGAGCAGGGCAGCGTGCCAGACCATGTCAAGAGCATGCAATATGTCTATCGATATGGCTCTGATTTCTGATCAATTTATATTCTGCCTGTAAATGGATCAGAGATATTGTTTGTGATGTTTCCTGTTTATCGGATAAGGTTAGTTTTTCTATCCAAGATAGCCGCCAAACCATGTGACTTATGACATCATAATTTTCACACCATCTACAGCAATGGTGTGAGTTAATATTTGTGAAGATTCACATTGATCGATGAAGTGGTTAAAGAAAGAATTTTTTTTACGATTTCATTCAATCCAATATGGATGCCAGACCATGTGATCTATCAATTATTTGTGAACACCCTGGTATCCCCAAAGCTTGGCGAATATCTGTGTGAAGTTTCCCCTTGATCTGTCCAGCCATTCTGAAGAAGATTTTTCTCGGTTTTCGGGTAAATCCAATATGGCTGCAAACCATGTGACCTATGACATCATAGGGTGGGAAGGTTTTGTTCCTCATAGATAGGCTGTCATACCTGTAAAGTTTTGCCTTGATCTGTTCAGCTGTTTGTGAGAATAATTTGAAGGTTAAAAATAAAAAAAGCCTGCCGAACCATGTGACTGGTGATGTCCTCATTTTTTTTCTTTTGACTAATTTATCCATAGATGACATCAAATATTTTCACACTGATTGGATGTCACATTCTACGACATCCAATCAGTGATGTCATATGCAAATATGATGTAATAATGAAGGCACCTATGATGTCTTAAAAAATATCAAAAATAAAAAAATAATAAAAAATATGATGACTTATTCCCCATGCAGAATATTTGCCATGTGCCAAGTTTAAATTTCTTCCAATGTGTGGTTTCTGAGATTGAGGTCCAAATATTTTCCTTTTTTTCCAACATGGCTGCCACACCACGTGACCTATGATGTCATAATTATCTTTAAACATCACACATGAGTGGTCACTCCTGTGGTGAAAATTCCGTATGAATCCAACAAGTGGATGCAGAGAAAAACACTCATGTTTTGTGCGGACAAACAAAGAAGATACACGTCATGCTTAGTTCGATACTTACAAAATCCACCCCTCCAAAGAAGTTGCCATGGATACATTAAATTGTGCATTTCATGAAGATTAAAATTGATGATTTTTCAGATGAAATTTGATGATTTTAGATGTTTTACCTTTGACCTTTTGATCTCAAAAATGGTTGCTTTCCTAAATCAGTGACCCAATATACAAATACTGTTCTACTTTCAAGTCAATTGGATGAAAAAAGACGATTTTAGAAATCTGTCCTCAACATGACCTTTCACCTCAAAATCAAAACGTTTTCAGTTGTGACTACCTCTACAACTTGGTAAAGTTTCATGACGATTGGTTTAGAATAGTGACCTGTAGGCGATTGACAGACAGATAGACAGACAGACAAACAAACAGAATAACAAAGTCGACCAACCAACATACTGTCGGACCCTGCTATTCATAGAATCTCCATATTTGCAGTTAATAAAATGCGACACTTCTCCATTTGTGGCCCTGTACTTCGCACATTCGCAGTTTGTTTGTTTTTTGTTTTTTTTGTTTTTTTTGCAGTTTTGCAGTTTTTGCAGGAGTATTCGCAGTTTTTCACAAGATTTTTGATTTCTTCCTTATGAATCATGAACTGACGGGAACTTATCCCCCTTTTTCCCCATTGAAACAATTCGATATTCGCGGCATTTTCCAGAAACGTATCCCCCATGAATAGCAGGGTCCGACTACTTGCAAATGTTCGATTTTGCAAGTAACAAACAAATGGACCCAAATGCAAGACCCCATCCTCTGGCGAGGGTAATAAATAGAAAAGTAGCTTTCATCTGAGACAAGTTTTTTGGGGGGGATGAGACTTCTTATTCCTAAATATATGCCTTAGTTCACAATGTGCTCTAAGTTCCATGTCCTTAATCAGTCGCAGAAATTACAGAGAAAAGGAAGAAAAATAATATGTTGGATGAATTTAATCAGGTATTTTATGAGGAAAAGTGAATGTGATAATATGTTTGCAGAAAAGATGTCCAATTAGTTTGTGCTCCTCAGGAAATTAATTAATATTGTGCACTTTTTTGTTTTTCAAGGTAAAATAATTGCTGAATCGAAGGCCCGCATCATATTTGTGATCGCTCACAGTAAAAACTTATTTTCACTGGCTGAATTACTTTTATCACAAAACAACACGGAGACGACATTAATTGGATGGATGAGTACTCCCGCCATGAGAGTTCCTCAGTATGCACGCATATTTGATGGGTCTATTGGATTCGAACAAAAAAGGGGATTTGTGCCAGGTCTTTATGAGTTTTTCATCAGTCTTCGACCACAAGATTACCAACAAGGTGTTCACAAGGATGTACGAGGTAATACATCATTAAATGTTGCTGAAGCAATCTTCAACACAAAAGAAAACAGAAGCTTTGAGAAATCTTTCATGTCAAAGTTGAGAAATGCTGAAGTCATGACGGGGATCAGTATTTTCCATCAAAATAGGAAACACAAATCACCAAAAAATGGTTGTTCATGGAACCTAATGCAAAGGAGCAGCGAATCACAGGATTCCAAAAAAGCCTTGGGAAATTTGTTTTGCCACTGGGATTCAAAGTCCACACAAAAGGTGAAATAAATATGTGCATTACAATGAACGAAAAAGAAACATGAAAACATGTTCGGGTTGATGTCATTAAAATACAACCTTATAGCACATCATGTCATTATTTATCACCATGCAGCTTCCTACAATCCCTGATGGCTCATTGGATGTGTTTCTTTTGAACTTCTGGGAATATACTTTTGATTGCTATCTGATTTACAAAGGAAAACAAGGAAAGCCCTGTACAGGTTCTGAATATTTGGAACAAACCAATACACCACTGATCGAAGTTTCTCATCTTGATTTTGCTTACAACACTTACATGGCCGTTTATGCCATCGCATATGCACTGCAAGATCTACGATCATGTTTACCTGGTCATGGTCCTTTTGAAAATGGAACTTGTGCCATTTTAAATAACTTTTCATCTTGGCAGGTGAGCACTAGATTTTTTTTTATGCTCATCTTGGAATGCACTATGGGAATTGCATCCCCTCCTGATTTCAGACCTCCAGAACAACAACTGAGCTAATTGTAGAGATGCTTAAACGCCTTATATTCATACCTTAACTGATAATGATTGCACCTAGCTTGTAAAATACATTTGTCGTTTCAGAAGACACAAGATATCTTGCAGGAAGGATGATAAATAAACAAAACAAGAAAGATGTCATGCATCCATAAAATACTTGCGAAATGATACTTGGGAAATCCATAAAATAAATTTAACCTCCAAAATAATTGGCTGGTTGAATTCAGTGACCAAAAATATAAATTGGCTTCAAATTTCAAGTCAATTGGATGAAAATTGAGGATTATAGAAATGTCACCTAAGTTGTTGACCATTGGCCTATGTTAGTTAACCTTTTGTTCTATGTCGATCTCAAAAGTGATTGACGCTTGAATTCAGTCACATGATGTTTAAATGGTTTTCAAATTTCATGTCAATCGGATGAAAATGGAGGATTTTAGAAAATTTCGCCCAAATTGGCCTTTTGGCCTGTGCTGATGTCAAAAATAATTCGTACTTCATTTCAGAGACCTGATACGCAAATGCTCTTCAAATTTCAAGTCAATCAGATGAAAAGTAAGGAATTTAAAAATCTCACCAAAGCTGTTGAGCTATTGGCCTACGATGACCTCAAAAATAATTGGTGGTTGAATTCAGTGACCTGATATTTAAATGCTCTTCAAATTTCAAGTCAATCGGATGAAAATTGACAATTTTAGAAATTCGGCTTATTTTGACTTTTTGGCTTATGTTGACCTCAAACATAGTTTGTGGTTGCATTCAATTACCTAATATGCAAATCCTCTTCAAATTTGAAGTCAATCGGATGAAAATTGAAGATTTTAGAAATTTGAAAAAGTTGTTGACCTTTTGAAATTTTGACCTCAAAATTAATATGGTTTTGTCAAACCACGAACTCAAACATTTGGTGAAGTTTCGTGAAGATCGGTTTAAAATTGTGACCTGTAGGTGATTAAAAGTGAGCGGACAGACAAACGGAAGCAATCATCATACAGTACTTTTCAAAAAAAATATTTTTTTGCCAAATAACAAACAAGCAGACAGACAGAATAACACACAAGACCAATAAATATACTTGAAAAATCTTCGATTTTCACAAGTAAAAAAAAATGAAGAGGGTATCACACAGTCTCAGAGAACTGAACACTGCAGTCATTGAGAAAGTTAAAGTAACCTCCAGCCACAAGATCACAGCAGTAGCAAATATTGGGGTTTGGTGAGCCAGACCTCACCATTCGCAAACCTTCTGGGAACTTACGAGTGGGGTGGATATTATGAGTGATTTTATTTGTTGATTTTATCTGTCATACATTGAAGAATATATTTAGTTTTTAAGAATTTGCTTCATGATTGTTTTCTGCCTGTTATTTACATACTTGTTGCCTTCTCTGTGTTATGCTTTGTATGAATATTACTATGTAGGAACTAAAAGTTTAGTCATTGTAAACCACAGGGTATTAAATCCATTGTTGCAGAACCAGATTGGACAGTTTTTTTCACCAAATTGTAAGTAGGAATGGTAACCAATAATTCATACTTGAAGCAGAAGTCATTTTAAAAAGTTGTGGATAGAAGGTCTCATTTGCAACTGAGAGTGAATAAACACTGGAGAGTAGGTTGAAACATCGTTGGACTATACCAATGATGCCAGAGACCAGCTTGATCAATTATTTTTCCCCTCTGAGTGCCTCAATTTGTACATGCTATGTGATGTTTCACTGACAGGCTAAAACAGTAGATACTAAGGATTGTTGGGGGAAATATCTAATCACTGAAGGCAATACTTGAATCTGAATGAAGGATTACTTGCCCTTTCGTCGAGGTGGTAATTCATGATTGATAGACTGTCCTACAAAAGGTAGGACCCAGGTCATACCAATGAGTCAAGCAGCAGTGGAGACGACAGAGGCAAAAGGGACCGCAGCACTGATGAAGTTGGTATGCAGAGCTGCTGCTCTCGAGCATCAATGGAAGGAGTGAACAGTGATGATTGAATGAGTAAACAAGTTTTCCTCTCAGAGCAATGTATTACCAAGTTGTCTGTTTATTCTGGGTTCCAATCTATGAAACATACAGTTTGCCAGAGGGACATCAGCATATAATGGACAGGCAACTATTTTATCAAGAATGGAGATGTCACAGGTTGGCACGAAGGGCAAGAAAATTCAATAGGAATATGGAAGTTGAAGACAACCGACTAAGACTAAGAGACTAACATGAAATAACAGGAATATTTGAGCTATTCACTTCTGGTTCTGAGTCTGTGCATGTTCAACGTCAGATCTAGCAGTTGCTCCTTCCAGTTCATCAAAGCTAAGTTTGCCGGACCAGATTTGTAATGTATTTCTGTTATATTATTTTCCCTGTGTTGCTGTTTGTGCTTTCATCGATAATATTAAGCCATACCTTGTCTTTTCTTGTCAAATCTGTGTCCCTGTTTCTCTCGCCTACCTACCCAGGCCTCAGTTAAGGTAGTTGGTTGGAAAATTCTGTCTGCTCTGATGCCGAATGCCTCATTCCCCTTCATTTCTCTCAAGTATTGTCCTTTCAGTTTCCTCAACTTCATCCTCTTCCCCCTGCTCATTTAAAGAAAAAATAAAAATGTTCACTCCACAAAAAATCATGAACTCAATCTGCCTGTACTTCCTTTGGCCTGTACTTCATTCTTTATCAATTACTTTTCTCAATAATCTTCATTGCATGAAACACATCTTCCATTAAAAGCTTTTTAGTTGTTTTTTTTTTCAAATAAATAACAGTGACATCAGATTCCAATACCTTCTGTGGCAATAACAGTGACATCAGAAATAACAGTGACAAGTGTCAGAAAAACATTTTAATGAAGTTTATACCTTTTATAGTTGCAAAGATATGAATATAATTTGATTTTTCTTGATTCTGTTGTGCCCATCTTGGATTTTCTGACTTTTCTCATTTTTTCCAAAGCAGAGAAGTCCACACCCACCTGGACATCATCAAACATATTCTAGAGATTAATAATCAACAATAAAAAAAACTTTGTCCGACGAAAATGGGTTACCTTCTTTGGCAACCCGAGGATATTCAACACTTTGGTTCTCTTTTTCTACAACCCACTATTTAGTTAAAGTATGGATGATATTTTTCATAAAAAGTGAAAGACTTTCGTTTTCTGCATGCCTGATGTGCCCAAAGTATAATGGTTTCTGTTTTAGCATCAGTGCTTCTCATGTATAGTGGCCTGCAAAATAATTCACACCCTCCAAAGGTTTCACATTTTGATGCCACATGAGCTTCTTTAATGATGCTTTCAAATCAAAATTAATATATAAAATCTTCAGAAACTACTCCAAAAGAGTAAAGTTAAAGAGTAAAAAAAATGCAGATAAAATATGAATAAGTTAGTTTAACAGAGAAAATCAGATGATTCTCAGTTGTCAAAGTATTTAAACCTTTTGCCTAATTAACTCTAATCACTACAGGAGCAAATTATTTCTTTGAAATGTCACAAAACAATAGGCTTCACCTGTATGTAATCAGTGGTTTAACTTAAAAATTAAGCTCCCCATTTAATGTCAAGAGGTTTAAGGTGCAACTCACTTGGTCAATGAACAAGGCAAACATGAAGACCAAAGAGCTTTCCAAAGAAGTAAGACATAAAGTGGTGGAGAAGCACCATTCAGGAGAGGGTTATAAGAAGAATTCAAAGTCACTCAGTATATCCCTTTGAGTACGATGAAATCCACCAACAAGAAGTGGAAGACGTATCATACCACACAGACTCCACCCAGATTAGGTCGCCCATCCAAACTCAGCAGCCGGGCATGCAGGAAACTAGTTTGGGATGTCACTGTAAAACAAACAATGACTGAAAAATCTGCTATATTCTATGTCCAAAATGGAGGGCAGTGTTCATCAATCAACAATATCCCATTCCCTTCACAAAGCTGGCCTCTATGGCTAAGTGGCAAGGAAAAAAATCAATTACTGAAAAATAGGAATGTAAAAGCTCATATGGAGTTTGCGAAAAAGCATTTTAGTGATACTGCAGACATGTGGAGAAAAGTATTGCGGTCAGACAAGACAAAAATTGAACATTTTTGACTAAATTCAGTGTTATGTCTAGCGCCAGCCAAACACTGCACATCACACAGTCAACACCATACCTACTGTCAAGCATGGTGGTGGCAGCATCATGTTATGGAGCTGCTTTCATCAGCAGGGAGTATCAAGCTTGTCAGGATAGAAGGGACAATGGAAGGTGCAAATTACAGGAGAATCCTTGATGAAAACCTGTGTGAGTCAGCCATGAATCTGAAACTGGGTAGGTGATCCACATTTCAGGTGGACAATGATCCGAAGCACAAAGCTAAAGCCACACTAGAGTGGCTTAATAAGAAGAAAATGTTCTTAAGTGGCCCAGTGAAAGTATTGACTTGAACCCAATTTAACTTTTATGGTGATACTTGAAGATTACAGTCTATCTACGATCTCCATCAAATTTGGTGGACCTAGAGCAATTTTCATGTGAAGAATGGGCAAATATTTCACCATCTTACTGTGAAAATCTGGTAGAGACCTACCCACAAAGACTTGTAGCAGTCAGTGCTGCAAAAAGGTTTTCCACCAAGTACTGACCAAAGGGGCTAAATACTTTTATATCCAGTGAATTTTGATTTGTACATGTTTTTTGCAGGTATTCCTGACATGTAACCAACTTCAACTATAACAATGTTTAATTTGATCTCTTCAATTATGAATAAATAAGTTCATTTCAAAAAATAATTTCTACATAATTTGTAATTCATCTAAATCTGGCATTATTGGTGGGGGGGGGGGGGGGGGTGAAACCTTTTGCAAGCTACTGTCCATTATGGTGTAATTTCTTCAAGTACTGATTTGATTGTTGTTCTTGCAGTCCATATAATTTTTAACATTAGTCTCCAACACTGCCTTTTAAAACTGTCAATCTTCTTCCTTTCTTTCTTTTTCACTGTCCATGACTTGCATCTATACATTGCATTTACAAATACCAGAGCATTCATCAGCCTCTTTTTGGTTTGTATTGCCACATCTTGTCTTTCCAGATTTTTGTCAATCCTGATGCTGTTCTCCCAAATGTTAAGCTTCGATAAATTTATCTTTCACATTCTACACTCACTTCAATTTTAGAGCACATATTGATGAAACTTTACACTATTTAGAAATGATCATCACCCAATCTGAACACATTTTCTTCTCAGTTGACAAGATTTTCGTCTTTTTTAGGTTTAAATATAGACGAGCTTTTTCACTTTCCTTCTTGTCTCTAAGCTGTCTCGCATCGTTTTGAATCCTGATGCAGCTATAAACTGTGCTGGTGTTTCACAGTGTGCAAGAAATTCAGTTATTCTCTGTTGGATTCTGAGACCATTTATTAACAGCAAACAACAAATAATAACAAACATGTGCATGGGAAAGAAGGAAATACAACACAAGCAATATCAAACACAATCCTGTTTCTGCTCAAAATGCACACAGCAATCCTCTTTATACTATTTTGGACAGAAAAAGACAGGGGAGGGCTAGAAATCTGGCAAGGGTAAATGGAGTGGATGGCTGGCGAGCATGAAGTAGTGTGAACACCAGTCCAGCCTTGAGGAGAGGGTGATCACAGAATTAGGACAAAACACAGAGACCGGGTGGATTACCTTCTGCTGGACAATGAGATGCCAGAAAGGCGTTCTTCTCTTCAGCAGCTGGGGAGTTTCATTTAAACATTGGAAATACCAGTCTTGGCTAAATTATTTCAGTGAGATAAAAGCACATAAGAATTAGTAAGATACAGTTCTACTTTACTTGGAAATTCATCTATATTACTATGGAGGTCAAAAGACTGTCGGGAAAAGGGAAATTTTACTGACAGTCAATTTGACTCCAATACAAAGTAACATCTTATTTTATGCTGTGTTCAATTAAAAGCAGCAAGTGAATATAATTGAGAATACATGAATATAATTATTTTTTCTTCCACATCACCCCCCCCCTTTGTCCTATTAGGACAAATTTACATAATTATATTACATGTGATCACCATACCCCGTTCCTAAAGGACAAAAGATATCCCTTACACATGTTCACACACAATAATGGCAGCGAGCGCTCATAGAAGAAGAATGCTGGACAACGGCCATCTTGATCGTGCCCCAGATGGGTTAATGAGCGTGTTTCTGCCTTGTTTATGGCCTGTTCTTCAGCACCTGTCACAAATTGTAAAGGTGTGCTACCCGAGGCCAGAAGATAAGCAGTTCAAGGTGTAGATAGAGCAGTACCTAACTGGAAACACAGTTTAGACACTCCTTGAGCTGCAGAGAAGGTAGATCCTGGCAGGTACGAGCTTGGGCCCGACATTGGGTTGCAGATTACACTGGGTTGAAGGACGTGAAGAGGACTCAAGACGTGACCCAGGAATCCAGCACCAGCCAAATTTGGGGCCTCACAGCAGCAGTTTGTGCAATCAGGTTGATTCGGTAAAGTGAGCTATGCACGTTGGAGGCAGCCGTGATGGCTCCATGAGCCCCCCACATCATTGGGCACACGTTGCAGATGACTAGCCATGTGGACTTTCAGGGCCTTCTTTGTGCATTGTGCAACCATGGTAAGTTCACAATGTATCTGCAGAGCAAGGGTTTTGTGAGTGTGGTTGGGGTCATTCCCCCAGGCAGGCACCATGCACACAGCAATCATTCACAGCATTCATTCACAGCATTAAGTCTTTGCCTTCTCTTCAGTGGGTTTTTTTATTTTACATGCTCATCTTATCTCCTCAAGAAGGGGGTCATGTAATGATCACGTGTTGAATGCCCAATCACCCAAATCTGGGTTCTCCCCATCGTCCAATCTTTTGGTGGAAGTTCTTCCAAAGCTTCATCAGACAAAATCATGTACTGCATAATTCAACTGCTCTCAACACTCCGAAACCAACAAAATCAAGGTTAATCAATGATTAGAATCCAATTACTAAAACGTCGTGGGCCCATGTATTTAAATAAGACTGACCGAGGTTCTTATAGAAGCATGTAACTTGGTTTTCATGATGTATCAAAATTATACCTTTTGTTTTTTGTTTTTTTTTACACCTAAACGACATGCTAAAATCTAAAGAAATCTCAGTTGTATGTACACTCAAAACTAATCATCTCATTTTCTATTTGCATGTGAAAAGGGTGGCAGTATATATCAGAGTTCCAATTTGAACAATTCAAGAAAAGCCTCTTCATTTTGTACAATTAAAGAGGGGGTAATTTCCCTCTCAAAGTATGAGGCAATCAGTGAAGGTGCCTTGAGTGAGGGCAATGTTGTACTCGCACAATTGAAAAAAGTACGATGATAACAAATACCATGTCCAACAAAAATCAATAATTTTGTCCACCATACTCCAAAGATCCCTTTTAGTCAAGAAAAATATTCTAACATCTGTATAATAATTATGAAAGTTAGCAACTTCTTTAATTTGCAGTGTATTCTAATTCATCTGAGACATAAGCACAACATCCAAACCCAACAAGAGGACAGGCTTCCCCCTGCAGAGCAAGTACTAAATCCAAAGCGATTCGATTTTGCACAGTTACCATTTGCATATGCAATCATTTTAACATTCATATCTGCTAAACTATCCATAGTTTCATTCACAAGCAGTTCCAAAGCAGCTGTCATTTAAATTAATTTATTATTTTTTCCAGCTAACTTAGCACTTTCGTACTGAGGAAAGATGGTCATAAAGCCAAGTCATTGTTAGAAATACCACGCTTACTTCGTTGCAAATTTTGAAATGGGGAATAGGTCAGTAAATGTACAACAAGTACCACTTCATCAAAAAACCACACACCTGTCCAATTAATCAGAAAACAAATAAAATGGGAATTATTTTAATGCTGCTTGTGGTGTCATTACACGATTTTCAATAATATAATTCTTACACTCTGACCTACTTAACATTAATTTCTGTCATGCCTTCTGCACTAGACATAATTCTGGTTTATCTTTTTTTTTGTCTTTCCACAAAATATGGAGGTAGTTTATTTAAATTACAGTTCGGCCAGTACCAGCTACTGATCAGTGAGAGCAATAAAATTACAATACATGGTACAATTCCTAATTCCATTAGTTGATTTCATAATTGCTGTTTGGTCTCGCCATTCTTCTATTTCTGTAGTATGCCTAATATAAATACCATGCTGATTTTACTCATACATTGATTTTCCCCTTACAGTTAACTTATGATTCCTAATATATAATATTGACCAATCTGTGCTCGAGTGGTGGGCTTGGGATAACAGATCAACACATTTCATGAGGTCCATAGCTATAGTGATTCGTAATATATTAATCAATCAATACAAGTTACCAAAAACCAGTGGCATACCCCCACTGTGATATAACCGATCATTTACATATGTTCCAAGTTACTGGATTTAAAGGTGGGGACTCTAATTACTCCGCAAATTTTGATCCATTCAAGAAGAAGTTAGAAAAAAACAAATTGGGAGATTACTCTGTCACTTGAAGAACCCAATGTAGCTTATAATACATTTAAATTAGGATTACAAGACTTATATCATAAAGGTTTCTCAATTTGTAATTCAAAAACAAAACATGATACTAAACTGAACGCCGAATGACTGACGGGCTGCCAAAATCGATCAAGCACAAAACGAGGCTGTATAAAAATTATTTCATAAACCTTCAACTGATAACAAATCCAAATTCAAACAATTTCAAAACAAACTTAATCTGTTGACTATACAAGTAAAACAAAATCACCACAAAGAGAAGCCCTCCCAGGACAACTCAAATACCAAAGGATCCTAGTCTATAATTAAGCCATTAATAATAACTGAAAGAATCATGAAGGTTTGAATACCATAATGAATTGTAATGGAAAATACCATAATTTTTTGATCAGCTGAGTCTGAAAGTAATTAACTCAGTTACCAAACACCACCTCCACTAGTTACCAACTCTCCCCAATGTTTATGCATTTGACAATCAACCCGGTAAATAGGTGTGTGAAAATCACTTTTCTGATGAATAACACATGCAAACATTATCAGGAGTATCACTTGTCCATCACTACAATTTAGGTGAAGGCACAGTGGTGTGCTGTTGCTAGGTTGTTATAATTTCCAAAATAGATTCCCAAAACAATTCAAAGCTAGGTTGCACATTGCTACATTAATTAAACAGGAGTAATTAAACTATCATTGTAGTCACAGGACGGCCACCCAGGAATCTTTCTCGAGACTCTCAGCTCTGCAAACTCCCCCATGCCACTCGGTCTTGACATCCTAGCAGTGTGAGTTGTCGAGCTGCAAAACTTGACAACTTTGGCTGCAGCCCACTTTGGCTGCAGGGCGTTCATTTGGGATCATTTGGGAACAAGAACTTTAACATTGTTAAAAGATACGAAATTTATCCAAACAGTTTAAACAATACCAAATGCTAATGTTGTTGAATTAATTTATTAATCATGCCTGCAACAACTTGCAGACATCTACATGGCAAAAAGTTTGGGTAAAGTTCATTTGCATATTTTTCCAATTTCTCTTAAACAGCTTTATGGTCTATCAGCGTGACAGTAAAACAAAATTGACATACAATTAAACTTGATTCCTGAATTAACCTGACAAATAAAGGCCCACATAACAAAATACATGAAAAATAAAGACAACAAAGATGTTTTTGGTTTCAGCCACCCACGCAGGCAAGTTTACCATGGCTTGCCTGCAAGCTTGCACATCAAAAGCTTGGCTTCAAGCTTTTGGAATTTTCTTGTGATAAACATGCAAAAGCTGTGGGTCTGAGGAGCACCAGCCCCACCCATCAAAAGCATTCTTATTTTGTAAAGTGTATAGCTTGCTCCATGTCTTTGGCCTGGTTATTGGATGTCTCACATTTACGAAGGATGGACAAGTTTAAATAACATATTTATCCAATCATATTCATAAATCACTATTTTAACCCAATTCTCTTCACCACTTTATGTACTTACTTCACAGATCAATCATTATAAGAGGTATTTGCACTGGTAATGTCTGATAGTTATTGATTCATCAAATTTTGCAGCAATCCCATAATTCTCATTTGAGTTAACATTATTTCATTAACTATATGCATGCCCGAGTCAAAAAGGAATTTTGCATGCCTGAGTTGACATCCTTCTCTGATAAAGCCGATACTTGTTACTGAGCGTCTGTGCCATCAAAGGGTTACACTGGGTGGTTTGCCATTGCCTTCCCAGCAGTTGTTTGGACAGGAATTTGTCTTTAACATCCATCAACTAATGAAGATAGCATGCCTAGTTTAACGCCCATCCGAAGGATCACACATACATTAATGAATCGCCCGACCTGCTCAACACCAAAATGAGTGTATAGCTGGGTTTAATAAAATGTTTAAAGCAGCTATGTGGAACTCCTTGTGGAGGGCTGACCACTGAAGGAAAATGAACACCGTTTGGTGCCAGGGGGCATATGAATTGAATAGAGGGTTTCAGTACTCAAATATCTTTTTGCAGTTCTAACAGCTGCTTGCAAAACAAGAACATTGTCCAGAGAAGGATCAATTCTTAAACATCTATGTTGCAAAGAAGCTGGCATTAAAACATTGAGAGCAAAACACCTCAGCATGCTGGGCTGAGCAATTCGAGGCAATTTCCCACTTTTAATCATTTTATAATCATGAAAAATCACATTTCTTAAGTCCTGAACAAAGCGCTATTTAATTATTTTTTCTCATAAAGCCAGCGATAGCCAGCCTTCCCAAATGGACCCCGTTCAGAATATATTTCACATTCACAATTTTCGTTTCACAATTTGATCAGCATTTCTATTCTACAAACCAAGGCTCTATGGTGTTTCCAAGATTAATCAAATTGACCGACCCCTATGGCTCCTCTCCTTGACATCAACACACACATATATATATATATATATATATATATATATATATATATATATATTATATATACCACTCCACAGCATGTCTGAGTTCAGTAACTCCTTTTTCCTTTTCAGAAATAAAGCTTCGATGCTCGCGCATGAAACACTTGCTTCAACGTCATCCAAGGGACGCACACACATTTATGTCCTTCCCTGCCTACATAAATAAAGAGATTCCAGTTCATAGCTAAGCTGAAATTCAAACACAGACTCAGTGGAAAGTGTTGGCCCATATGGGGAAAGAACCCACGACCTTGGCATACAGTTATCTCACAGTGAGATAGCCCGAGCTTTAATCCATTCTGACTCCCACAGCTTAACCACAGCACGAGTGGGGAATTCTCACACATTCTATTTGTGTGTCATTTGGAGCAATGCACTGGGACACATGTGCACATATCTGAGGGCTATCTTAAGTGTCGAACACAATATGTATTCATGTTTAAACAGAAAACAGAAGGGATCAACAATGTACACAACAAACATCCCTCTGCTCTACGTCATGGCCAGTCACCAAACCATGGACAGAAAAGATCAAACACAGACTGCTTAACTCTTTTCCTGAGGTTTACATTCAATTGATTCCTCACAAGCAACCATGGGGCACAACTTTGGCTGTTCATGTGACTTATTGAGGGATATTTTAATCTGTCCCCAAACTGTCTTGCTGAGGTGGTTTTAATCATTTCATTTTGTTTTATGAAAGTTCATTTCTCTTCATGCTTTAGTTGTTGCAATATCATTTCTAACAAGACATTCTTGCTGATATATGTAGCATTATGACATCGTCCAGTAATCTTCAGTTCCTTATTGAGCCCACAATCACTTCTAATTCAGATGTTCACCAAGATCAAATTCACATACACCACCTCACTATCTGGTCTTAAAACACTCTTAAGGGCATTCATTTTGCACTCCAAAGAGACCACACCATAATGCCAGGGCTCTGTCTTTCAATACAAGCTATAAACCCAGTTATTTTGTTGACACATCGAAGCCACAACGACATTTGAGGAATCTGATGTTAGACGTTATTGTACTTCCTCTGAAATTAGAGATGTGCACCTCTCCTCATTCAGAGTCTTCACAGTGTATGCTGATGACCAATCATTGTCTACAGTTTCCATGCTTATCCATTCCCATAAGCTTCACAGTTCACAATACCAAATTGAAATACTACTATATTGTACACAAACTATATCAACACTCGCATACTTAATGTAAAAACACAACACTTCGTACAACATGCAAATCAATGCAATTCATTGCACGTACAATACTCAATGAAAGTCATACAAATTCTGTACAAGAACACAAATTCACAAGAGCCCTATCCTTCCAGCATTCAGGGGAAAATATACCCACAATTCTGTCACCTCCAACTTCTCGTTGGAAAACAATGAATTTAGTCAATTTATCCCTCCACTTCAGGTGAAGATAACAATAAACTGACAATTTATCCCTCCACTTTAATCAATTTATCTAACGTCAGGTTAAATGAGCCAGTTCATGTCCCAGCTTCAGGTGGAACAGCCACATCACAATATATCTCTACTTCAGATAAAGTTACTGAATTACAATAAATATCCCTACTTCAGGTAAAGACACCAAATTACTTTGAGTGTAGCACCGAGACCTAAAAGTGGGTGTACACAATGGCTCTTTGTCTGACTGGGACAGGACGCCAACCTTGAAATAATGGCTCTTTGTCTGATCAGGACAGGAAGCCAACCTTGAAATAATGGCTCTTTATCTGATCAGGACAGGAAGCCAACCTTGAAACACACCAACTCTTCAACAACCGGGACAGTAACCGGAAACACAGCATCCTTTTAACAACCCCAAGCACAAGAAATGGTTCAGACTCCTTTGTGTAATCGGGAAGCAAGTTTACCAACTGGTCGAGTGGTGAGGCATGCAGGGAGGGAGGCAAATGCACCTATACTCCCCCCTCAGGAAAGAAATCCCTTACCGTTATGGTAAGCTCACTTTTGTTTCCCCCTCTTCCAACTGCATACCACTGATCTCGATTCACTGAGGCAAATTGCATCCTATCACGGTCTCCAAATTGTGGAAGACATTCAGTTCTTCTCTGTTGGAGTCTGAGACCATTTATTAACAGCAAACAACAACAACAACAAATAAAAACAAATATGCACTTGGTAAAGAAGGAAATACAGGACAAGCAATATCAAACACCTTCTTCTTTCTGCTCAAAATGCACATAGAATTCCTCTTTATACTATTTTGAACAGAAAAAGACAGGGCAGAGATAGACATCTGTTAAGGGTAAATGGAGGGGAGGGCTGATGAGCATGAAGTAGTGTGAACATCAGTTCAGCCTTGAGGAGGGGGTGATAACAGGGTAAGGACAAAACACAGAGACTGGGTGGATTACTTTCTGCTCGACAATTAGGCGCCAACAAGGCGTTCTATTCTTCAGCAGCTGGGCAGTTTAATTTAACCATTGGAGACACCAGTCTTGGTTATATGTATTTCAGTGAGATAAAGACACGTAAGAATGAGTGAGATACAATTCCACTTTACTTGGAAATTCATCTATGTTGCTATGGAGGTCAAAAGGCTGTTGGGAAAATGGGAATTTTACTGACATTCAATTTGACTCCAGTCCAAAGTAACGTCTTATTTTATTCTGTGTTCTTTTAATAGCAGCAAATGAATATAACAGAAATCCTTTACCTTTATGGGAATCTCACTTTTGTTTTCCCCTCCTCCAACTGCATGCCACTGATCTCGATTCACCGAGGCAAATTGCATCCTGTCACGGAAGATTACTGTACGATGTCATAATTATTTTTTTTCTTCCACATCAGGCAAGGTGATTCTACAATGCATGTGCCGTCCCTCAGATGGACATTAAACAGGTGTCCCATCTGCCGGCATTAGTTTCTAGCCTTTAAAGTTACCATGGGGTCTTTATCGAAGAGTCGGTGAGCTTTTGCTGGCACCATAGCCAAATTAAAAATTCCTGCTCAAACCTACAGTGGGAATTGTATCATCGGCACAGACGCACTCCCAGCCAATAATGCTGTGCTGCAGCTTTATTCTGCAGATCACTCTTGTAAGTACTATAAGTTTTCAAATTAGGAGCTTGGAGCAATTTCATGCATTATATGAGACGATTTTCAACGATCTACTCTCACGGACTAATTAAAGTATATCATCGAAATATTTTTTCACTTTTTAGGATCGGATTTCGTCTGGACTAAATAAGTGTTGAAATCTGTTGTGAAATCCGATAAGCTAAAGAAATCACGAATCTTATAACTGAGCCAATATACCTATTTACTTTAAGCAAGCAACGCTATGTTCCCTCCTCCATACATACACAAGAAAATGTGGAATTTCCAAAGCATTAAACTTACCTTTTTCTGCTCTTTGGATAATTATATTGAGCAAACAAAAAATTTAAGAACGTAACAAAATTAACCAGCTTCATTGAGCTGTATGATTTAATGCATTCACTGCAAGACCTCGCTCCCTGTTCCCCAGAGGGCCTGCCTATCCATAGCATCTGCCAGATTTGAGTCTATATTTTTGGGGGTTTCGCGAGGTGCTCTTCAGGGAATCAAAGCAAATCCTGTGAAAAAATTGACGTTTTTTTTTTTAAAAAGCGAAAACATTTGCGCGGACCTCGAACCGATGTACCATGTGAAATGAGCAGACGAGCATGCAAAATGGCGGATTTTCTGCCATGTTTATTTCAGGGAACCAGCTTCATTAAGCAATATGATATAATGCATTTGCTCGAATGCCTGTTCATCATAGCTACGAATCACTGTCTACATCACTTTTGTAAGCACTATAGTTTTCAAAATTAGGAGTTTGGAGTGATTTTGTGCATGATATGAAACGATTTTCCACGATATACTCTCATGGACTGATTAAAGTACATCATCGAAATATTATTTCACTTTGAGGATTAATATCGTTCTGACTGAATAAGTGTCGAAATCTGTTTTGAAATCTGATAATTTCGAGAAATAACGAGTGTTATAATTAAGCCGATATACCTATTTACTTTAAGCAAGCAAGGCTATGTTCCATCCTTCTCCATATATTCACAAGATAATGTGAAATTTCCGAAGCATTAAACTTATTTTTTTCTGCTGTTTAGAGAATTATATTAAGAAAACAAAAAAATTTGGAACGCAACAAAATTAACCAGCTTCATTGAGCTCCATGATTTAATGCATTCACTGCTGGACCTTCCACATCAGGTGGGACTCAGAGGGACTGCCTATCCACAGGGTCTGCCAGAGCTGTTTCTTTATTTTTGGAGGTTTCACGTGGTGCTCCACAGGGAATCAAAGTAAATCTGGTGAAAAACAGACATTTCATTAAAAAAAACTTATAACGTTTGTGCGGACCCTGAACTGATGGACAATGCAACACGTGCACAGACGAGCAGGCAAAATGGCCGATTTTTTGCAATGCTTATTTCACTGTCGATTGAACTTTCTGATATTTCCAGGGTTGTTCTGCATTTAAAGTTAAAGCTTTAAAGCTATAGGTATCCTTCATGGTATTCAGGGGCAGCCTGCCCAACCGTTCCTTATCAACCATTTAAGTGGAGTGCTTGCATGAGTGCTTACGCCACTTTCCAAGCACCCACTGTCAATCGGGGTACCACGCTACATCATTCTGAGTGAACCGTTCACTCTCTGTGGATGCTTTTGCCACAACACATTATTCAGAGCGAGTTGTTCATGCTCCATTACCCTGAGCGAGTGGTTCGTGTTATGTCACCCTGAGCGAGTGGTTAGTTCTCCTTCACCCTGAGTGAGTGGTTCATGCTCCGTCACCCTGAGAAAGTGGTTCGAGTTCTGTCACGCTGAGCGAGTGGTTCGTGCTCCATCACCCTGAGTGAGTGGTTCTTGCTTCATCACTCTGAGTGCGTTGCGAAATAACACCCGATTTCCAAGCCATTTGCCATATTAATGTGTTTTCGAAATTACGGAGCCAAATTTTTTTTTCACCCGTCACACGCAGCCGTTTATATAGAAAAATATTTGTGACCATATATCTGAAACATCTATTTGAACTGCACATCGCTTTTGGTGAAAGCTACTCAAGGTTTTGGTTGTATACAATCAGTACTGTAGTTGGTAATCACTTGACTCCAACCTGCCAATTCCCGTATAATTGCCGATACTTGCCTGTGTGTGTGGTGTGTGTGTGTGTGTGTGTGTGTGGTGTGCGTGCTGTGTGTGTGTGTGTGTGTGTGTGTGTGTGTGGCGTGTGTGTGTGTCGGTCATAAAGCATAACATTCTTTCTGCTAACTCCCCTAACCAGTCTCTCTCTCCTCTCTCTCTCTCTCTCTCTCTCTCTTCTCTCTCTCCTTCTTCTCTCTCTCTCTCTCTCTCTCTCGCCCCCTTGTGGTCAGTGTAAGTTTCATGGTGGTGTATTGGTGTGTGTGCTAACCCTGTGTTGTCCCTTCTGTGCAACGATTTTGCTCTTTCCCTACCCACCTACCCTTCTCTTGTGCCCCCATCCCCCACGCCCAAGTTAGAGAGATAGAGAGAAGAGCACTTACCACTGTATTCGGTACGTTCTTTCTGCTTTGGGCAGTAGCGAAACTGATATACTGTTGTGCATAATTAGTTGATTGCATTTATCTATTTATTGATTGATTGATTTATTTTGTTTTCACTATACATTTTCCTTTCATTTAAATTGTTCTCGTTTTCTTACGACCCATTGAAGTTTGTACGGTGTTCGCTGATTTATTTTTATACATACACCTGGCCAATGAAGTAATGGCGGGTCAAAGTTCGCGGTATGCTTCATTTGAAGCGCTAACCCGGAAATAAGGGATAGTGTGTGTTCCTCCTTCGGAGATCGACATGGAGAAGTTAATTGTTGCTGTCGGTGAGATCATTGGGATTGAAATGTAAAGGCGCTTTCCTGTATGAAGAAACAAGTTGTTTTTTTTCGTTTCTGAAGTCCTGATGGTTGCTCAAGTCATCGAGCATGTACTTTTTTTATCTCAATATTTATGTTCCCTTTTACCCTTTTGATACCCCCCCCCCCAAAAAAAGTTGTGATTTCAAATTTACAACCTTTCATTAAAGTGATCAGATGGTAACCCAACTGAAAAGATACGGCAGGGTTGTACCTCCATTCACAATGATTCCGTTTCGTAGTCAGAATGATAAGTTATGTCCGGACAGATACTCTCCTCACACGGCCTTACCTTTCCCTTCCCTCATGCTGCCTTGCCTTCCCCCACCACTCCTCACTCCCCACCCCTTCCTCGCTCCCACCTCCTAACTCACTGCCCGATCCCTCCTCAGTCTTCCTCCCTCCTCGGTCCCCTTTCCTCCTCTCCCTCGCCTCACCCTACCATCCTCTAACCCTCCTCTCTCCCTCCCCTTCTTCTTACTCAACCCCCCCTTAAATATTCCTGTCAGCAAAGCGACGGGTTGTATTTGCTAGTTATCAACATACAAGATTTGAAGTGAAGCATGGGAGCTAATCAATGTAATTTTGGGTTGCATATCAGCCAAGTTATTGATGCATCTCACCAATTTATTCCAATATTTATGAAAACTGTGATTTTTACCTCCTTTGTTTAACATTTTATTGTGATCAAAAAGTAGATTATAATTGTCACTTGAACTTTTGTTGATGTTATTCCAGTTTTTATTTTATTTGCGACAAGTGTCTTTTCGAAACAACATGGGTAATGTTATGAGTTTTGATGAAAATGGAGATCCACCTTCAATTTACGAGCTTCTCAATTGGCAAATGAATCATGATAAAAAAATTCAGACATTTGTTGTGGGAATTTA
>CM068953.1:148879368-148895238 GCA_035128595.1 Eptatretus atami
CAATATTTCATCTTGTTCAAGAAAAGGGATTGATATTTAATGATGAAATATGGTACTTGAGTTCTGCTCATCCCCCTGTTAAACAAAGTGAGATTAATGTTTCTTCCAACAAAAGATGGAAAACAAGGTTCAACTGTGAGGGATGGATCAAAGTATTTTGATAAACCATTGGATATAAAAAATAAGGATGATATAGTATATATTGATCTGCTGGACTGTCTTAATTATAGGGTTAGTCTTTCTGGTAAAAGTAGGAAGAATGAGAAGGAGAAACACATTATTCAGGCCTTTAAGTAGGCTTGGTTCAGTGTTAGTTTTCTTCCAAATGACCCTCACAATTAGTTAATCGACTGTTATTGCTGTTAGGTAGTAAGAAGGCTGGAAATAACAATTGTTTTGATGAAGCATCAGCCATTTTGACCAGTTGATGAACACGAAAATCTACTGCATAAATGGCAGTCCTTCTGTCTGTCTGTCTCTGTTTGTTTGTTTCTAACCAATAAGCTCCTAAACCAGTGAACCGATCTTGATGAAACTTTACACACATATAGACCTAACATTCAGCTCCAGGATGCGCTAAGTGGCTTTCCATAAAAATGAAAAAAATATATATTTAATAAAAAAAAATTCCATTACAAAAAAAATAAAAAAATAATGGCTTTCGAATAGTGCGCCAGCATATTAATCGTAACAAAAGGCTTCATGATTAAAAATGCTAGGGTTTTTTGAAATACAAAATGTTCGTATTCGTTGACTTTTTAAACATAGACATTCTCCTCCTGTTATTTGAATTTTCGAACTGCACGCGCACGGCAACAGCTAACTGCTGATAGATCTGCTCATGAAAGAGCCAGGCAAGCAGAGTCAGCTGCAGAGAGAGAGACAGAGAGAGCGAGAGAAACACACACACAGAGAGAGAGAGAGAGAGAGAGAGAGAGAGAGAGAGAGAGAGAGAGAGAGAGAGAGTCGTCTTACTGCTGATATATCTGTTCATGAACGAGCCAGGCAAGCAGAGTCGGCTATACCATTATCTCCGAAACTGGCAGCTGTTTGAATTTTGTTTGCGGGAATCAAGCCGGGCATAAGCACAGATAATTTATCGCAAACCTGCTACATCACAATGATGTCATATTCGTTTTTATGACGTCATCATTAAGAGGACGAGAAAATTAGCTCATTTGAGCTTGTTTTGTAACCTTTGCCGTATTTGCATTAACAATTGCTATATCTTTAAACTTTAAAATAAAGAGCTCATTGTAATCGCACATTTTTGATTTACTTGAGTTATTTAGCTGCTTACAGAGTACAAACACAATACACTTCATCAAATATATAGAGCTTATATTTATTTTGGCTAGGCTTGGCTTTATTTGGTCATCCACCATACGTCAGCGTGAGACGGCCAGGTTTTATCATTGCTTCTGTGTTTCTCTTTTTTCCACTTGCATTTTGAGATAATTTCTAGCTGATCATTTGAGATTTTATCATCAAATTTTCAAACAAACCTTTATAATGAGAATATGGAGAACACAAATTAATATATTTTATTGTTTTTTTGCTGCTGTTTTGTCAAGTTTGAGTACAAAATGTATGCAGATTGGATTTGCATTTTGAGATGCTTTCTAGTCAGGATTGCAATCATTGTCACGAACTGAGCTTGCTACTTACCAACTCTTGCCATCTTCTCATGTCTTAAGAATTGCTTGCTCCTTTCTTTCTCTCTAAACTTGTATCTATTCAATTATACACGGTGGTAGGTGATTGTCAACATCAGTTTGACCAAGCAACTCATCGGTGTTCAACTTTTGACCATTTCTCCACTGGTTATCTCTGTGAAACCGAAGTTTCCTTACTAATTCTGTATTCTTCTGCAGTTTCCAAGTCTATCGACTTTCTACTTTGCTATATTCTATGTGTTCAGGTGAGAAATCAATATAATTAAAATAGACAAAAACACAATTACATTCTGTGGTTTTATTTTCTCCTTCCATTTTCCACATACACCTTTATAAACAAGAAAAAAAACGTTTTTAGAAAAATGTAAAAACAGAGGGTTGAAATCTCAAAAAAATAGAAAAAAAAAGGTAGGAATGACACCACATTACGATGCCACAATACGACACCACAATCGTCTTATGGATTACCATCACGACATCTTTTGACTTTTTTTGTTGTTGTGAGATTGTGATGGATGAAGAAGAAGAAGAAGAAGAAGAATAACAATGAAGAATGACACCACAATACGACACAATCGTCTTCTGGTTTAGCATCATGATATCCTTTGACATTTTACTTTTATGTGGGATTGTGATGGAACAACATCAAAAGATATCGTGATGTGAAACCAGAAGAGAATTGTTGTGTCGTTTTGTAGCATTGTGATGTGGTGTCATTCTTCATTCTTCATTCTTCATTATTCTTCTTGTTCGTTATTCTTGTACGTTCTTCTTCTTCATCCATCACAATCCCACAACAAAAGTAAAAAGTCAAAAGATGTTGTGATGGTAATCCATAAGAGGATAGTGATGTCGTATTGTGGAATCGTAATGTGGTGTCATTCCAACCTTGTTTGTTTGATTTTTTTGATATTTCATCCCCCTATGTTTTTACATTTTTCTAAAAATGTTTTTTTTCTGCATTTTTTTTGTTAATATGTTATTAAATTTGGTTTATGGTACATTCTTCCCCTCCCGCCATTCAATCCTGGCTTTTGTATCCAAATCCACATTCCACCATGTGGATTACCACCACTGAACTGAAAATAAATAGAATGCTCATTGCCGTTCACAACACACAGAGCCCGGTGTCACTACTGTACGCCATCTTGGTTAGCATTCGATGCTGGGTGAAGGCAATTTCCGTTATGCGTTTGCATCTAATTTAGAACGAAAAAAGATCACGTTTTTTCACCTTTTGTGCGATAGTTTTCAATAGTAACCTTGATTATCGTAACTATAGCACTTTCCTTTTCACAATAAAGTTCAAGAACAAATATTGCTTATTTGGGAGCATAAATAACTCGGGGCATTTTAAGGAAGCTTACGAAGATCAAGTCTGCCCGTTCATTTCACAATTTTTTTTTTGGTCAAAATTGAAAACATGAATTTACCTGTCGTGTGTTTTTATTACGTTCCAAATTGATGCAAATCAAAGTGTTGAAATATAACCAACTTTATATATGGTAACACCCAAATCATTGGGAGAGTGATCAGCCGAGAGAATGTGCATGTTTGTTGCAGGCAGGGTGTTTAATCAATTTGTGTACCATCCCTCGGATTGACGTTAAATTGGACATCCGATCACACACTTGTCTTCAAGCTGTCTAGCCTCGGTTCGAATCCCAACCCAGCTATACATTGCCATCCCATTGTTCCACATGCAGGGTGATTAAATCAATATATGTGCCATCCCTCAGATCGATGTTAAACTGGCCGTTCCATTGCATAATCGCCTTTAAGCTCTTAAGTTATCGCCGGCACCAGCCGGTTCGTGAAAGACTTAGGTCAAACTTTCCTCGTCTGAACCCTGCTGAACTGACGAGAAGGTGGGATTAATGGTGGCTGTTAACATAAATACATTAGTTAATCCTCCCCCATTAATCCTCCCCATGTAAAAAAAAAACTTTGTAAACCAAATTGCAACCAATAAAGAAATCGACTTACCAAGAGAGTTCATGCGATGAACACCAAATGAGAAGCTGTGATACTGCAGTGATATTTCAGAGTAAAACTACACCGTTCCATTTCCTCTTCATCAACATACAAGAATACCTGTGAAACCTTTTTCCACAACCCTTCCGTAACAGATTAGAGCAGTTTATTGCCACACAAAATACCATTTCAACATTTATTTGGCTTTTTAAATCTGGGAAGCGTTCAAAACTACCTTGATCTGCGATACGATTCAGCCAGGTAGTGCTAACGAAGATGGCACCGGTTGCGTGACCTCGAGCTCACGGCGGCGACACTTTTCACGGGTTATGAGCGTTCTATTTATTACCTCCGCCACCGAAGGTGAAGGAGGTTATCTTTTCACCCCTTTCTGTCTGTTTCTCTATTTGATTGTGCACAGATTATCTCAAATAGTTGTGGACGTATCCGGACGAAATTTTGACGAAATTTTGTGGTCAGGTTCGGAGTGTGACAAGGACGAACTGATTAGATTTTGGTGAGGATCCGGATCTGGATCTGGATCCGACCACTATAATTTTTACGTGATTCTTTACTATTGAGAGATAGGATAAACCAATATATATACATATATATATATATATATTATATATATATAATATATATATATATATATATATCAGGATATTTCAAAAAGTGGTGGACGGATTCACATGAAACTTGGTGGGCAGGTTGAGTGTGTAACAATGAAGAATTGATTCGATTTGGGTAAAGATCTGGATCCGGATCTGACTGCTATAACTTTTTCAGTGATTCTTCACCATTGAGAGGCAGATCTATGTAACACAATATCTCAGAAAGTTGTGGACGTAATCGTACGAAACTTGGTGGACAGATTAGGAGTGCGGCAATGAGGAATTATTTCGATTTTGGTGAAGATCCCAATCTGTATCTGCATACAATAATTATTTAATTTTTAAAGTGATTCTTCGCCATTGAGAGATCGGGCTAAAAATGATATAGTACTGTATTGCATGATATTTCAAAAATGTAATGGGCCCGCTATGTTCTTGTGGACCAGGCATTATGTGGTGGAAGTATGTGCTCTACGGAGTGCCCTTTTTTTCAATGTTTTATGTGTTTTGTTATTTTGGTATGGATTAAATCCCTCCATGTTATTAAATTGTTGTACCACATGGTTAAGTTGACTTGGGTGATTGTTTGGATGTGTTGTTTTTGGAATGGTTCTGTCCAGTGTCCATCCCCCCCCCCCAATCCTGGGCTAAGTTGGTTGAATCCACATTTACGTTTGATTTATTTTCCTAATAAAACAATTCATATTTTGTTTCTTTTATAATTTTGGGTGGCAGGCACTAGCCCAGAGACAAAGTAACTTCCTAGTGTTGGAATCACCATCATGGCTTCAGCAGTTGTTGAGGTAGGTCGGGTTATAGTTTTACATTTTTTGAGAGGAGACGAACCACAAGGAGAAGTACAAATTGGCGTTTTAGCGATCTCTCATTGTGGTACTTTAGCGACATATTCTGGTGTCTTTTTAAAGTCATGGTCTGATGGTATTCTGATGGACTGATGGTATTCTGAGCCCTCAAGCAAAAGGGGTCTTTGGGCCCCCTTAGGTACAATATAAGTTTGCTAAAACAAAAATTTCTGCATAAATATACAGACTAATGAGACCGTGAAATCAAACAAATACATTGTAATTTAAGAACCACAAACTGGTATATCTCATGTTGTGGAGTACAAGTACAAACATTACAGGCCAAAGCATCATGGAATGTTCAAGGCAAAAGGTCTGACAAAAGTATATAATAAATAATAATAAAATGTACGCACGAACAAAATTATTATTTTTCCATGTCTTTTACCTGACGATTTTTCCCGAGAAAAAAAAAATGGCACTTTTGCCATATGATGTAAAATAAAGGAGATCGTGGGATGTTCAGACCGACTGAGCCAATTCACACGTTTTGAACACTGCGGCATTTCTCGATAAGATAAACAAAAAATACGAGTGAAGATGGTTAATAATTTTTTTGTACAAAGAGGATACAAACCCCGTTTTTTGTAAGTGCTGTATTATGTTTTAACCATTTCTGTAAAGTTTGAACACTAGCTTTAACATCGGTAAATGTTGTTTGTTTAAACCAGGTAAAATGTGTTTAACAGCAATAAATGCCTTTCCTGCATTTTTTTTTTGGGGGGGGGGGCGTTATCGTTCAAAATCGAATTTCAACCCTCAATTAATATACAGTAACAAAGAACAAATACTTAGGGGGGACATGTTTAAATACATATACATTCTAAAATCGCCTTCCTCTCCTATTTCTGAAAATGTAAACCTTTTCTTTTTTGAGCACAGGCCTCTTGATACTGCAGGCCCTTGGTCAGTACCTGAATGTCCAACTGCTTGGTGGATGGAACTACCAAGCCCCTGGTCTTGGTAGTTCAGAAAACGCTCGAGAATAGAAGTTATGGCTTTTAAATGCTTATGACTGGCTCTTTAGGAGTTTACGAGCGTATCATTGTGTACACATTTTAATGGGGCCATTTTTTCCCCGTATCATTCCTCTATATGGTGTACTCCCGTACTCCATGATAAAAGCACTTTCTTACCTGTTATTTAATGTGGCTGATGTATAATAACTGTGATGATAATCCATTAGCTTGGGAAATTAAATCAGTCACATTATTTCAGATTCCTGAGTTTGTGTGCAGCAAACCGTGCCAGTCAGGAACTCGGAAAGTTGCAATGAAAGGGGAACCAATTTGCTGCTTTGATTGCATACCCTGCACTGAAGGAACCTTCTCTAACTTTACAGGTTTGTAAATTCAATCGAATAGGATAAAAGTTATATTTTGCATGATTGTTCATGTTTGAGAAATAATGAATTTAACTGTACCTGTTATTTTTTTAAAGACTCATATGAATGCCAGAGGTGTCCACAAGATATGTGGTCACACGAGCGGAGCAATGTGTGTGTCCCAATGCCAAAGGAGTTCCTGGCTTTTTCAGACCCTTTGGTAATCACCTTGCTCACTTTAATGCTCCTTGGGTTGGTGAATATTCCTGTTGTTGGAATTATTTTGTATTTGTACAGAAAACGCCACAATGTTGAAAACTCACACCCACAAATCATTGGATTACTGTTAGTGTCACTCTGGGGCTGCATTGCCAGTAACCTGTTGTATGTGGGACCTCCATCAGACTTGATCTGCAAACTAAGAGACACCACAAACATTGTGTTCCTCACAATTACCATTGGATCTGTGCTCACTTTGACTTTGCAAATGTTTCAAGGTAAATGTAAAATATTTTATCCCATTTTGACAAATTCATTTTTTCTTCCATTCCCTTTTTGTTCACAAGAACATTCATAATTATCAAATGCTGTTCTCAAGAACGTTTTCGCTCTGCAACAACCAACATTTATTTGACTCTCTTATTATATTTTACATTGCTTTCAAGTTCCTGGAAGTCCTTGCACAGAGATCACTTGCAGAACAAATACTTATGTGGTTGAAAATATCGTCATGTTCCATCCTATCATTTGGTCCCAGATTCGTTCATGCATCCCTGCATTTGGGGAGCAAAGCCAAAGAGTTCAAGAGATAATTTCCTCGGAGTTTTCTGGTCTCCATGATTCGATGAGCCTAGAAGCCATGCTGAGCAATTTGCTTTGCAATTTGTAGACTTGTAGGAGTGCTGCAAGTTCACTGCAGGTGGGCACTCAAGGGAAGATCCATGTGATGCCTTCTGTTGATGTCCTGTACCTCTGTTCATCGTAACCCTTGAGCTCGATGATTCCATCGTCACATTAGCCAGCGGGAAGTGATATACTTCCGTTCACCATCTTAGAAAGTTTAGGAGGGGTTACACTTCCATCAGGACACACACCATGAGCCAAATGTGAATATAGGTAATGTAAGTTCACTTGAAGTCACAAAAGTTCATCTTTACAACAAACTTTCATAACCTCAAATATTTCAGGCATAATTGGCAGATACAATTCAAAATAAATGTCTTGTTCCAAGGTCCAAATGAACTTCAATTGCAAAAATCCTTTTAATATACAAATTTTGAGTGTCACTAAATGGCTAAACAAGGTGACAAAGGGTCATCAGAAACACAGTGGAGTGAAGTCATAGTGAAATGAAACAAAATATGTGGATGCAGCACAAAATTAGGAAAGGAGTTGCAGATAAAAGGGAGATTGAAATTCAGTCGTGGAAGATGGTGAAAAACATTACATCGCGACACACCCACCTGTGGTGAGCAGGAAGGAAATTGATAGTCGGCCTCCTGTCATTTGTGAATGTCAAGGAGAGGCTTACATTCAATGGTCAAAAGGAAGGAAATATGTGGAACAGTGACAGTTATCCACAATGCTGATTTGTCTGGATTACAGCCTTGTACACAAAGTTAAACTGAGGATGACAGAGGATTTAACCTTGTTAAGAAAATGTGAAGCAGTGGCCAGCTTTGAGATATGATCTACCAATGACATATTCTAATTGATGGTAAGACCCAGGAGCTCCAAACCTAAACCTAATGCTGAGGCACAAATGCATCTAGTGAATGTTACCATACATCATTGTGAATCTGTGTACTTCCAGTGATTTCATTTCAGTCAAAAGGGACTTGAAATCATTATTTTATTGTGGCCAACCTTGTAACGTCAGAGTGTTCATGTCTTGTGAGATTCAAGAGTTTTTACGTCGCCTGAAGATTCTTGCAGAGAAATGGAAGAAGAGAATTATGATCAGAGAATGATGGTGGAAGGACACAATGACCAACATATGAGGGCCATAAAAAAATCCCCACCTTTTCAAAGGGTAACTGACCCAAATTGTAACATATCCAAATGGCCTTATCAAACCCACCTGCTGAAAGGAAAATTGTGTGACACTGTTAAACTGAATTGAAATGGACAATTAATTTAACCCTGTCTGCAATTTTCATGGAACTGTTTTGTCATTTCGTTCTCAGATGAAACATCAATTTTCATTTTAAACAGCATTATCTCTAAATTTCTTGGTCTGTTTCTTTCATTTCCACAAATAGCTTTTTGTTTAATGTGGATAATAATTGGAAAACCTCAAGCAACATTCAATGTTACTGCCCATGTGGGCATCATCATTTCGGAGTGTGGTGGACCTTCATCAATGTGGGTTGTCTGCGCATTTGTCTATCTGGTATTTTTCACAATTATTACCTATTTTTTTGCTATGAAAGCACAAAAGATTCCGACACAGTCGAGTGAAGCGAGGTTCATTTGCTTTGGCATCTTGTTTTCGATGCTGGTGTTTCTTGCGTTTGTTCCAGCGTACATCAGCACGCAAGGAAAGTTTTCCATGGCAACAAAAATATGTGCAGTGATTTCCTTCACTTATGGAATATTTGGATGTATTTTTGCATCAAAATGTTATACTGTTTTCGCCAAACGAAAAATATAACCATTACATTGAAAATGTATTTTATGGTGAAAATAATAAAAATAAATCTTGTGAAAGAAATAGAGGAAATGCAAATTGAAATAAAGTTTCTTTCTTTTGAGGAAATTTTCACAATGTGTATGGTAGTATACAGGAGGTTGATCATTATCTTTTTATAATGAGTGAACTATTGAACAAGAGAGAGGGCAATTACAAGTTGACTGTCTGCTTGCGGAGAATCAGTGTGCTTGAATGAATGTATCCTGTGTATTTAAATTTAATGAGCTTGTTATGGGCTTTTTTGTGCATGAAGAATCGAGGCTCATCGAAGAGCTAGAACACCAAATGTATCGGGATGCAACAAAACAAAAGAAACAGTGGAGAGGGAATGTGGGAGCGGGGGGAGGGGGCACCAACAGTAGGATGAACGACAAAATAGATGAAGACTTGGACAAACAATCGGTGTGCTGAGGAATGAGGGGTAGGGAAGGACACTTGAGGTGGATAAGATGGATACAGAAGCAAACTCTCAGGAAGGAAAAACTGGAAATTTGGAAGGAGGGCCATATGAAAATTGTTGGGGTTTGTGCTTGTGCTTTGGGAGGTTGAGGGGGGGGTCAGGCTGATGGGGGTAGAAAACATTATGGTTTGGGATGGAGGATGATCTGAGATGGTGAACAGCTGTCTTGAGGGAAGAGAGATAGATTGAAGATAATGTGGAAGTTGGTTCCACAATTGGAGAAAAAGAGGAGAAATGAGTGGAAGTGAATAGTCATCCTGGATTTTTGGAGTTTCACCAGAAGGGAGTAGATGGTGCACTGCATGCACCATGCAGAAACATGCCAGAGAGGGTGTGGGGGGATGGACAGAGATACCACCTTTGATGGGAAAGTCTTTGATGGGAAAGTAAGAGGCTCATCGAATCAGCTTCATCACTGGAGATTCCAATAATCTTGAAGGCCTTGCTTTCTATGCCATCAACCTCAGTGAGGTGGACCGCAGTGGAGCTTGGCCAGAGGGGAGATATGACAGCAAAACATTTGCAAAACCTTTGATGAGCTACAACAACGATTTGTTTTATAGTCTTCCCAATATCTCTCTACCTCTCTTTTGCACGCGCGTGCAGGCGCACAAACACACACACACGCGCGCGCGCACACACACACACACACACACACACACACACACACACACACACACAACTATATTGACGGCAATGGGAAGGTAGCATATCGTGCTGCCTTGCTCTAAGCTGGGATGGAAAGGACTGAGGGCTGCATCAAATACATCAGTTTTGAAGGCAGTGAAGACCGACCCAAAAAGGGCAGCTTCGATGAGATGCACAAGGCACCCGGTATTCCACTGTTTGATATGTATTTGTGACGTGGCCTTGCCCTAGAGCTTGGTGTGACTTGTTAATGCCATGCTGCTTGGAGAGAAGGCCTGCTTGGAGAAGAAGGAGAGAAGGCTTGGAGAGAAGGAGAGAGAAGGTTTTTGTGAACTCCTTGCAAAGTTCTGCCTGTTGAGGACAAGAGGGACCGAGTTTTGTGGGATTGAGGAACATGCCGAATACAACTTTGATGTGAGTGAGAACCGAGCAGGCAGCTGCTTTGATGGGGGCAGGGTGCTGCGCACATGGTGCCCGGAGTTGAGCCGATCGATATGTGTATTGGATGTGGTCTGGTGCCCTGGCCTTGCCTTGTGACTTGTTGTGTTTTGCCGATTCTGTACCATCAAGGAGTGGTGAGACCGAGGAAGGATAGGACCAAGAGGGAAGAGAATGCGCACACCCGGGTGTACACCAGACGTCACGCAGATGTACATTGTTGTCACTTCGGGGAAGAATGAGTGGGGGAAGGTCGATCACGGATAAGGAGATGGCTTTGTCCATGAGTCGTAGTTCCTTTCTGTGGTTAAGCTGGTTGCTGCAGTACCAGGGAGGGCTCCATTGGCCACAGCATGGATAAGGAATCTGCTTCGTCCATGAGTTATGGCTCATTCTGTGTGTAAGCTGGGTTCTTCAGTATCGGGGAGAGCTCAGCTGGACACAGCATGGATGTAAAGACGCTTACTCATGAGTCGTGGTTCTTTGCTGTGGTGAAGATGGATGTTTCACTAACTGGGGGGGGGGGGTGCCGGGGGCTCCATTAGGGTGCAGCGCGGATATACATATATATACATATACATATACATATACATCCATTCATCCATTGGGACCATACTCTATGCAGAGCATTGGTGCTGCCTCAGCAGTCTCCTTGGCAATTGGGCACAATCCTGGATGGGTCGCCACTCCGCCACAGGATACCAGCAAGCTGGCACTCATTTTGCCGACACTCAAAGAAGGGAGCACTCAAAATGTGAGGAATCATCATCAGTGATCCTGAATGTTCTCCAGCCAGTGTGCATGTCTGGAGAAGTCTGTCTGTGACAGAAGTCAGGATGTATCTGGTGCCATTGCAGTATCTGTTGTGTGGATCTAGGTTACACAGAAGCATATTTGGTGCATCCACTTTCAATGTCATCTGATGTTCTGGCAGTCCAGATCAATCTAAGGAGTTGCATAATTATATTGGATTGAGGGTCACCTTGTTTGTTTCAGCAATGGTTTCAGCACTTTTGACATCCAACCTTGGGAGACACCACATGATGCTGTCATTAAAATGGTCAACATCAGCATGTTTGGATGTGAGCACAGCACATTCTCCTAACCAGCTTGGATTTGTGTGGTGGTCTTGGTCTTCTAAACCAGCATATACATTGATGACTTCCTCTTCTAACAATGCACATTAATTTGGTGGCACCTCAATGTAATCATCATAGGGTGTACCACTGACCTTAAGCAAGTTTTCCTCCCCCAGCTGAAGCAACCAACTGGTGTAATTTTCAAGGCACTCACACCACTCATCATCATGGTCTTTGATGCTCTTTAGCATGAGCATGTTGCTGCCCAGTTTCAGCTTAGTGCAGTGCTGCCATCGTGGGGACTTTGTCATGCATGTATCCACATTATCAGGTCTGCATCATTGGCAAATGAGTGGAAGAATTTGGAGGAAATCACCAGCAAGAATGAGTATTTTTCCTCCACGCAGTGTGTTGTTCTTCATGAAGTCTTGTCGTGAGTGGTCCAGGGCCTCAAGCAAATAACAGTGACTCGTGGGTGCTTTGTGCCACAACACTATGTCTGCAGCTTCTAGGAGATGTCAATTCATGTTACGTTGAGAGACATTGCACATTGAGTTCTAATAGGGTTGTATATGGGAAGTTGGAAGCGTGAATGTGGAATTTGTTCCAGCTTGAGAAGTGTCGCAGCGATGCCAGTGGAAGCTCTTGCAAGTGTAAAACCATTCTTCCACCGAACATAGGCAAAAATCATGTTCAGCAAGAAAGTTTTGCCTTTGACACCAGAAGAAGACAACTCCTCCATCTTTCCTGTCTATTTTACCTTTAACTAGCATAAAATATTTGTCACTTTGTTTGGGAATAACAGTCTTTACTCTGTTGGTTAATCTCTGAGGATTCCTGGGAGATCATGCCCTCCGTGCGGAGATAACCAGGATCGTAAGTTGGCATTTGCAGTTTTTGCCATATATGCCAGTGTACCAAAACGCAAATCATCCCTTTTTACTTTCTTTCTTTTTTGGGGGGTCACAAACCTTCCTGAGAGTTCCCTGAATCCACCAGCGTAGGTTCGGGTCACATGATCAAGATTGGGTTATTTAGACTTTAATAAACCATCAAGAATTGTTTCCAGTTCCGGTTATTGAGCAACGGTTGCGGTTCTGCTTCAGGGTCTGTGCCGACTTTCTCAAAGATAAGTTTTCCGGTCGTTTTTGTTGCGTTTTTACAATCATTTTCTTATCACTGTTTACTGGGTGTTTCTAGTTCGGTCTTGTGTTAAAACTTGTGATGATTGTGGAGTTTTCGTTGTATTTTCATATCGGGTTTCCTTGAGGCCTACCTTCTTCCGGTTTGTGTGCACGATCGTGTTTATTGTATTTTCTCATTAGTACCATCAGTTATTATTTTCTCCACCTTTCCCTCCACCCTCCTTCTATCCCTTTCAAATATACCCTGCATTTCATGTCTTAAAATAAAAAAAAATACCTTTTACCTCACGTTGTACCCCACATGATCACGTGACTTCATGTACCAACTCTTCTTCCTCCTCCTTCTGCTGACAGACCATCTACTACTTTTGCCAACCCACATTCACCATACACCTTCATGATTTTTCTTCAACCTTTCTTTTACCTAATGTAACGTCATTTTTATCAAAAAAATATAAAATAAAAAACAGTCTCCTAAAATGTTACAATTTCCTCATTCACATGTGTGGTTCTCAGTATTGTATCATAATTCAACACTCGTTTTTTTTCTTCTTCAAAAGGCTGTTTTCAATTCGACCTTTCCTTCATCCCGTGTCAAAAAAGTCCCACTGTTGCAACGTTTCTTTTCTCCATTCTCTTAATTCACCTTTATTGCATCCTTCACATAATGTCTTTAATCTCATCTCTGACTAAAAAATTTTTAAATCCCAATTTGCAATACATGTTCGTGTTCCATCAATCGTCCTTTTTTAAAACTTCAGTGCCAATTCACCCCACCTCCTTAAATCTACCTCCTCCTAACCCCTCACCTGTTATCACCTCTCCTGACCTTCCCATCTTGCCCCTCATCCTACCTCTGCTCTTGGCATCTCTTCACTGTCTTCTGCTTCAGTATCAGCTCCTCCTCTGTTGCCCAAAAGTGTGTGGTGTTCCAACATTTGTGGGCTCCATTCTAACCTAACAGATATCTCACTCTCTCTCAATCAGAACACTCATCACCACAAACATGCTTCTTCCTTCCTCTCAGCACACCTTCCCTTCTTCCCAACCCCTCAAATCTTGAACCTCCCCTTGCATGCTCCTTTCTTCTTCACCATACCTCCACCAAGTCTCATTCTTCCCCTCTCCCCACCTCTCCCATTGCCCTCCTGCACCTTGGCAGTGACTGCTCTCATCGTCTCCCCTCCCTCTCAAAGCTTCCCTCTCAACCTTCCCTCGCAAAGCAACCTTCACACTCTTTCCCCTGAAAACTTCCCTCTCACCTTTCTCAAAAACTCCCCCCTCACCCTTTTCCCTCAACTGTACCCATTCATTATTGTGACTCATTGGGACTGACTCAATCTCTCCCTTCACCCTCAACTATCCCCTCTCACCCTTCTCCCCCCAAACTTCCTCCTCACTCCCCCTTCCCAAAGTTGCCTCTCCTCACATCCACAAAGGCGCCTCCTTCCCCCTTCCTTTCTCTTCCACCTCATCACTCCACCTCCAATATTCAACTGCCCTCTGCCCCCTCTCTTATTACTCCCCACTGTACCTCAACCCATCACCACCGAGTCTTTTCTTATACTCATTCGGCCCTCTACCTAAGCTCTTCTGCAAGTCACCAAACTCTTTCAATAACTATTTCCTCCCCCATACTACCCTCCACCTCCTCTCTCCTCCCTGCACACAAAACATGCTTCCCTCCCTCTTCCTAAACATTGTGGACCTCAAACATCTGGGGCCTTCGCTCAAACCTGACAGGTCATTCCATACAGGTTGCCACTGACAAACCAGACATAATCTGCTTAAGAGAAACTTTCCTCCTCCAACTTTCCTCCTCTGACTCCCTAGTATCTCTCTCTGGTTACTTCCTCCTCCGATATGACAGACCTGAGCCTCATACTGGCAGAGGAGTTGCTCTCTTCATCAAAGACTCTATTCCTCAATCTCGTACACTGCCATCTCTCCCACACACCCCCAGAAATACCTCTGGCTATGGTTTCCCCTCCACTCCCATCTCATGGTTATATGTGTATTGTACCGTCTACCAAACAGTGATGACTCCATTTACATCTCACTCTCCAAAAACATGGACCAACTTCTACCCTCTCATCCTAACTCTCTCTTCCTCATATGTGGTGACTTCAACTGTTAGGTGGTCACTAGACTACCCTTATTCTCAGGTTTTCCGTCTGTCTGTATGTCTGTTGGGTAGTCGATCTATCTACCCTTATTGTCAGGTTTTCCGTTGTTATGTCTGTCTGTCTGTTTGTCTGTCCAGGCCAGTACTCCATTAATCGTAGGCCGATTTTGATGAAACTCTGGTGGTAGGTTCATACCATGACCTAGTTGTGCGCGTTTGAGAACCGTTGCTATGGACCCCTCGGTTGCCTAGCAACGGGCCTTTGAAATTTTCAAAAAAATCTAAAAAAATAAAAATATCGAAATTCAAAAATCAAAACTATGATCTTTTGTGGGCAACACATTCAGCCTCCTTGACAAAAAAAATCAGCCCGCTCCCATGAAAACTGTCGGAGAAGATAGACTTTGAATGAACCCTGGTCGAAAAAAACAAAAAAACGAAGTTCGTTATACCTCAGAGACTATGAGCCAGACATACATGAAACTGGTATGGTAGGTTCATGGAATGCCCTAGTTATGTGTAAGAAAGAACCGTTGCTATGGACGCTTTTGTTGGCTAGTAAAGCGCTGTGAAAAACGACTAAATTCGACTTGATCGACTACCCATGTAGTCCAGTAGATATGTAGAATATGAGGCCAAGATGTTCACTTCCGGAAGAAAGCATGAAAATTTGTATATAGGGGTTTTTGAGTATGCTGAATCCATTTCTAACCGGATCCACGCTGGCAAACCAAGGGATCACACTCAAAATCAAGAAATCAAAAGATGGCCGCCCTGCGTATTGCCGATTTTGATATTTCGTCAGAACTTTGGTTCTATTTGACATAAAAAC
>CM068953.1:148918799-148931299 GCA_035128595.1 Eptatretus atami
TGAGCCTCTTGAATTTCCTGATTCTCCACATGACAAATTTGAGAATTGTCCTGCGTGTGAAAGACGGGATTAAACACAGAGTCAAAAGCCTATAACAAACGTATGTTCTTTGATTATCTTCTAATTAATGATAATAAAAAATATAAAAAGGAATATAATTCTTTGAGATTTACACCAAAAATGAATTACTTTAGAAGATTGATTCGAGGAATGAATGTAAAGTATGAGGGTGATAATACACCTTTTTTCCAAGAGAAGAAACTGAACAAATGACGACCATGTTTCATGGATTGATGATTTATATATTAAACGATTGTCATTTTCAGGGAATATCAACACAAGATATGTATAAATAAAATAATGGATTATCTTGAAATTAAACCTGAACTTCGGATAAAATATAGAGTTTCGAAAAAAGCCAATAAAAAATTAAATAACCTGTTTTCCAAAATAATAAATGAATGATTTTTTACCCATTTGGGAAAATAAGATAAAATTTAACAACCACAAATCTTCAAATTCATTAAGATGTGTCATAGTTGGTTCAAGCGGGTGTGAACCTGCGACTGTTTAAGGTTGCTCCTTACTCCCAACTAAATGATAATTTAATTTTCACAAAGTCGAGTTTTCAACCTGAGTATCAACTACTCTCACAAGGTTTTAATGCTGGTCTTCAAAAAGAAGATATAATAGGTTTATTTAAACTTCAAAACAAACAAAATGATTGCAACATTAAAGATCTGATACAAGTATTTTGTGATACACAGAGATATAAAAAGAAATCAAAACCGATACCTTGTATTCTTAGTGATAATCCGGAGTATATACTTTTCTCCAAGATTTGGATAAATCAAAAAAGACCTCGTTATCTTTGATGATTGTGTTAATGAGAGAAATCAAATGGTAATGTATAGCTACTACACAAGAGGGAGACATTCTTCTTGAAATTGTATTTATCTTTGTCAATCATTCTTTCAACTCCCTGTCACTCAATAAGGAACAATGCTAATACTTTTATTTTATTCAAGTTAAATTCAATAGACATAAACAACTTTTGGAGAGACAATTGTTCTACATTTATGTAGTAAAAAGGAATTTGGGATATATGATGCACATGACTGAAATATAAATATATTGTGTTGAAACAAAATGAGGTATTAAAAGATATATTTTTTATTTTATGAACAATTACATATATAAATGACCACTATTATTATAAATCTTGGGGTAAATCTGCTTTGGAAAAAACTTTCATAAATCAAGTTCTTGTATAGTACAAATGAAAATATTGTAAATTTGCTTTAAAAGCACCATGTAGTTCATATTGTATCAACAACAACTAGTGCAATAAGACCTGGAGAGAGTAGAAGGTGAAGACTGTTCTTATATTTCAGAAGAGGAACATATGCGATTGAGGAATGAAGGGTCAAATTTTTGAGGAGGTTTCTCTTGGTACAACAAAATATTCGCATTGTAAGAGTGAGTTAAAGACACTAAATCTGGTGGTCTTTGATATTAGAAACAATCCAGAAGGAATGAGACAAATTATTAAACATCTGATTGTGATGGGGTAAGAATTTATCATTCGGTTTTGATGTTGATGAAGAAACTCAAAGCAAACACATGAAAATCAGAGATACAAGTTTTTTTTTTTTTTTTTTTTTGTATTCCTTGTCGAGGCTCGTATGAGAGCTCAGTGAGTTTGATGAATAAATGATGAATTAAGTATTGCTGAAAATTACAACTCGTATTAAATGTTCAAAAGAATTTGATGAAATATTTAAAGAAAGGATTTATTTGAACACATCTACTTTAATGATGAAGAAAAGGAAAATTCCCCTGTTGACCTTTATAATCCAATGAATGATATTGTTCAATAAATAAATGGATGCGAAACAAGAGCAAGAGGATTTAAGGAGCATCAAGAGTTGGTTTCAAAAGTTGTAAAACAACAGGAAGACATAAAGAAGAAACATAGACAGAAAACTAATGGGTGAAGAAGCATTTGAAAGAAACAAGATAAATTTTTTAAACCACTTTTAAAAAACTTCCAAGAAAAATTATAGATGCTTCCACAGTTTCCACAATAGAGCATACTCGAAAATACTGAAATGTTAAAAGATTTCAGTCAAATGACGGAGAAAAATAACAGCATGTTGAGAATTAGAATATGATGATGAAGGATATTTTCAACAACTGGAAGAGATTATAACAACCCCTGATTATATTGTGAAGGCTCTTCAAAACAATGAAAATTCAGCAGATTAAAAAACCAAAGCAGGACTCATTCCAACAGAACAACCAGCAATTTTCATCTTGTTCAAGAAAAAAGGATTGATATTTACTGATGAATTAAGGTTCTTGAGTTCTGCTCAACCCCTGTTAAACTAACTCGTGATTAATGTTTCTTCTAATAAAAGATGGAAAACAAGTTCAACTGTGATGGGCTGTCACACCTTGACGTTTTAGCCAGCGTATGTCAACGTATCAAAATGTATGTAAAACGCTGGCGTACGCTGAACTATTTGATGTTTAAAAAAGTTTTTGGCGTATTCATAACTAGTTGGACGTATGCATAATGCATTAGTAACGTACACAAAGTTTCGATAACTTTAGATAACTTATACCGACGAGATGCTTAGCGTGTTGTCGGCGTTCACAACGTATGCCCAACGATAGTCTAACATATGCATAGCGCGGCAGCATATCGCCGACGATCACGTGGCGTAGCCTATTAAAGGCTGCCGCTCGACGATTCAAATCAAACCGCACTAGACATCGAGTGTCAACATCACGGCATGCCCTGTCACACCTTGACGTTTTAGCCAGCGTATGCCGACGTATGAAAAATTTGCCGAATACGCTGGCACACGTCGAATACGTTATGGGTAAGTTTTGTATACGTTAAGAGCACGCTGGCATACGTCGTAGTACGCCGAGCACGTCGACAAATTTTAAGCATGCTCAAAAATTTTCGATGTATGCCAGCGTATGACTCACACGTTCCGCATACGCTGGCCATAAGTTGTAGGCACGTTATGCGATCATTGACACACGTCGACACACAACTTACTTGTAAGTTACTCATAAGTAGAAACACGTCGAGGTAATGTTTCGCGTACCCGAAAACTTATTTCTAACCTATGAATAACGTGCTTTGAACCTATGTGTAATGTATCTCCAACACACATTGACGTATGTAGACCTATTTGATTGACGTCTTCCGGATGACCACAGAACTTACTGAACGTGTTTCTAACTTACAGCTACCGTATAATGGTGTATTGGCAGCGTTTAGGGAATTGGTATATAAAAAAGGGCTTCACAGGAGGACCTGTCAGTGTTTCAGACTCCATGGTGAGTACATGTCCATTCCAGTAGTATCAGTAGTATTAGTAGGTGAGCGTGTCATTATTATTAGTAGTAGTAGTAGTAGTAGTAGTAGTTCCATGTCAGTAGAGTAGGTGAGTGTGATGGGGAGGGTGTGGGTGATGATGGATCCTCCTTGCGTCCGCTCCACAGCCACGGCCAGGAGATTTCTTGCAGCATTCTTCAAAGTTTTCTTCGGCTTTTTTTTAATGTTTTTCTACGATGGACTATTGATTTTTTTAAAAGTTTTTGCGTATTCATAACGAGTTCGATAAATGCATAACTTATTTAGTAACGTCACAGAAACGTTTCGATAACTTATAGATAACTTGTACCAACGAATGCTTAGCATGTTGTCAGCGTTCACAAACGTATGCCCAATGATAGTCTAACAGTATGCATAGCGTGCGGCAGCGCGTATCGTCGACGATCACGTGGCGTAGGCTATTCATAGGCTGACGCTCAACGATTTAAATCATAACCGCACTAGAAATCGAAGTGTCAACATCACCGTCATGCCGAAGAAAAAAAAAGAAATAGAACAAAAAAACATGGAGTCTGGAACACTGACGGATCCTCCTGTGAAGCCCATATTTATATACCAATTCCCCTAAACGCTGCCAATACTCCATTATACGGAGCTGTAAGTTAGAAACATGTTCAGTAAGTTCTGTGGTCAGCCGGAAGACGTCAAATACGTCTGCATATGTCAATGTGCGTTGGAGATACGTTACACATAGGTTCAAAGCACGTACTCATAGGTTAGAAATAAGTTTCGGTACGCTAAACATTAGTCGACGTGTTTCGACTTATGAGTAACTTACAAGTGAACGTGTTGTCAACGATCGCGCAACGTGCCTACAACACATTACTCATTAGGTTAGAAATATGTTTCGCGTCCGCTAAACATTACCTCGACGTGTTTCGACTTATGAGTAACTTACAAGTAACGTGTGTCGACGTGTGTCAACGATCGCGTAACGTGCCTACAACCTATGGCCAGCGTATGCGGAACGTGTGTGTCATACGCTGGCATACGTCGAAAAATTTTGAGCATGTTAAAATTTGTCGACGAGCTCGGCGTACTACGACGTACCAGCGTGCATCAGCGTGCTTCAGTGTGCTCTTAACTTATACAAAACTTACCCATAACTTATTCGACGTGTGCCAGCGTTTAGAAAATTTTTCATACGTCGGCATACGCTGGCTAATCGTCAAGGTGTGACAGCCCCTTGAGGGATGAATCAAAGTATTTTGATAAACCATTGGATATAAAAATAAGAATGATGTAGTATATATTTATCTGCTGGACTCTCTTCATTATAGGGTTGGTCTATCCGGTAAAGTAGGAAGAATGAGAAGGAGAAACACATTATTGAGGCTTTAAGTAGCCCTGGTTCTGGTGTTAGTTTTCTTCCAAATGACCCATCACAATTAGTTAATGGACTGTTATTGCTGTTAGGTAGTAAGAAGGCTGAAATAACAATTGTTTTCATGAAGCATCAGCCATTTTAGACCAGTTGATGAACATGAAAATAATGAATAAATGTCAATACAAAGACATTTTATCCCATATTAAATAAGATTAGAAGCACAATCCTTATTTTTAATTTCTCAACAAGTGACCACACATCTTCATTCCCATACTCACTACAACTTGATGCAACAAATAATTGGTCCAATAGCTGAGCCCAGTATTTTCATGAATTGGTACCAAATTGCGGGATAAAATGAGACTGCTTTTTGAGATAGGTCATGACCTATAGTTTGAGAATGTATTTGCTTGCCAGCTCAAACACGTAGCTTTCTTGGGAAATCCGCTAGGGGGCGCTTCAAGGGGGTAAAATACCGATTTTTATTTTTTTGCATATTTGTAACTAGATGCCATGTAAAATTGTTTCTAACTTCAGTGTCAAGCTGAAACTGTACTGAAAAGGGTAAAGAAAGGGAAATTTATTTGAATTTTTTAGCTGAAATGAGTAGAAATTTCAAATTTTAAACGCAATTTTCTCCAGTTTTGTTTCTTGAAGCCAGTAACTTCATAGACCAATTCCTAAAATATTGCTGTGCAGAATATACTGAGAGGTTTTGTTTGGTCTAATACTACACCTGTTAGTTAAAATTTGAGGCATGTGATAGCGTCAAAAATTAACTGGCCGGGGGGGGGGGGGGGGGGCGGGGGGTAGGATGTTTTAGAAGAAGTTTACACAGACTTTTACACCGTAGAAGTTTGACGTGATATCGACATTAAATTTGTACTTGTAACTGACTGTGCATCACAGACATCCTTGCCATCACTGTATAAATCACTGAAGTCCTTAATCTTCATCATAACTTTCATCGTTATCGGAAGACTCATCATCAGAAACGTCAGAACTAAGTCACTGTCCTTCGTGTTGCTGCAATCCTTTAATCGGCATTTGTCCGTACATGGAAGGTTATTGTCTAAGCAAACGCAATCACCAGGTTCGCACGCTTTGCGGCACTCTCAGAATGAAGTCCAAAACTACCTGGGGTGCTGGCAGGCCTGTCATCCAACATATTTCAAGTCGACCATCGTCAGTTGTGCGCCAGCCATGGTTTTCTGGAGCAGCATATAAGGCTTTGGATCAAGGGATCGTCTCCATACAGCGGCCTGGTAATTTGCTCTTAGCATGTGTTGGTTAAGGGTGTTGCACACGGTGGTAGTTGCCCGGATTCTACAACACCCTTTTTTAGCGTGCCATAGATTGAAGCGTAGAGCGTTCACTTCTGTATCATGGGTTCGGGACGCATACAGCTGGCATGTAAATGCCTGCAGAGTATCAACAATCCCTATTTAATGTCCATTCACTCCCCAGCTTAGACAATGCATCAAGAACTCCTTATTTCCTCGCATCAACTTCAGTCCCTTGATCTTGCCATACCTGAGAATGCACTGACCGAATCGCACCCTGTGAATGCGTGTAGACCCAGCAACGAATTGCCATTAAGTCCTATTCTCGCTTCAATCGTGTCAATGCTAAAGAGTCGAATCCTTCCCTTAGACGAAAGTCGCATACATAAGCGGGTGCTGAAATGAGCATTGAATGCCAAGAGAAGCACAAGAATATCAGTGTCTTCGGCAACAATGACGACTGATTTGAAACCCGATCGAGCAGCATGTGACGCATGTAGCAAACCCTAGTGTCGCTTCCTCATGCGACGAATCAAGTTCACGCACTTCCATCACAGTATCCTGCGTAATTCGGAGACATTTCGAATCAGCTGTTACGTAGAGTTCTTTCTCACCGATCAATGATTGTCTCTGCTGCCAGTCATTGGCAACGAATCGCGTAAGTTGACGCTTGCTTGCTGGGCTAGAGAGTATTCCTCTCCAGTTTCTGACCGTATGAGTGGGCACTATCTGTGAAAATAAGATGCCCTGGTTAGCACCACGATTGACCCTTTCCGCATCCTTGATTGATGAGTCTAAGTATATGTCAAACACCACATCTACTCTTTTACTGTCTGGGTGACTTGCGAGAGCCATCTTTAGCAGCCTCTCGGATATTTCCACAAGTGTTAATTTATTTCCATCAAGTTTCTGAACAAGTCCCATACCGTCGATGATTGCTGCGGAAGGTCGAGGTGTAGTTTCCTCTGGAAGCACACCACTTTCAAGATGGTTAGCAAGTGCTGCCTTGGCGGTCTTTTTCAGAGATCCATCGTGGTTGGCCAGTGCCCGGGTATTGTTCCCAAAGGGTGCCTCAACACTTCCTGCATGTCCAGTTGCCTACTGCACCAATGAGGAGCATCCTTCCGAACAAGCGGTTGTCGGCCTTCAGCATGATTTCTCGATTGCCAGCAGCTGTTTTCTTCGTCACTTGCATTGAGGCAAACGTTTTGAGCTTCAGCTTTGTTAAAGGGTCGTAGAACTTTTCTCCTTTACTCAGTCTCATCCACAAATTGCTTTGCAGCACTTCGACCGACCTGCTCTGCTCTTATCAAATCCTTTTTAACACCATCTGAACTATGATTCCAGTCGAAAGGCTGGAGATTTGCGTATCTTCTCTGGCAAACGGGTGAACCCAGCTTGTTTGCAGCAATTGTGAGACTGCCTGGACATCTCTCTCATGCTTTTGCATTCTACGATTTCCAAGGTCTGGGTGGCTCACTTTTCTTTTCTCCTTCATCCCCGGCTGTCAACTGTCGGATTGCCTTAACACCACGCTACGGAACTCTGCACTAAGGTAATATCTTGCCACTGCAGATGTATTCAAACTGAATCCCTTGGTTCCCCTGCTGTCTGAGTGTCCTTATTTATGGTCTCCTCAAGTGTCTGATCCACTGGTACACGACCAAAAGGGTTATTGTCACTCAGCTGCACAGAGAATCTCCATCCATCATCTGTTTGTATATCTCTGGATGGTCATACACCAGCCTCAACATCTGTGCGAGATACACTGACAAATACCTCGCATAATTCACTTTATCATAAGCGAAACACAGGGTAGCAGTGACCTTACTGAATGAAGGTGGAGGGACCAGTTGCCCTCGCGTGAAGCACGAATCATGGCTAGCAGGATTTCAACAATGTCGACATATGTCATCCAGAACGCACCATTGGTCCTCTCTCGTTCCGCATTTCGTCACAATACTGAGAAAACAGGTTCAGAATGCGAACTGTTGGTTGATGTGACAGCAATTTTTGCATTGTTTCACATATCTGGATTACTGGAAATGGCGCCCAACTCTTGGAGTATGACATCAAGAACATCTCTGAGGCTTTGTCGGGATTCTATCTCTGAGAAGAAACCCTGCCATAACAACCTGAGTAGACCCTCATACACAATGTTATGAAGACGGACTCCTCTGTTGTAGTGTCTACCATCAAGAACTTTCGATATTGAACCTTCCGCGATAATGTTGTTTTCTACAGCTAGATCACGAAGCCCTGCATCTCCAAAGCGCTTGCTGAGTATTGAAAGCAGGTTACACATAGTATGGAATGTTCCCATCCGAAGAATGATTGGACTGAATCGAGCCTGGTCATTCCACACAATCTCGGCCACTTTGGCGTAGAGTGCCTGATCAAAAAACACAAACTATCTCGGAGAGTTGCAATGAATTCATGTAACTCATGGCTTTAACCAGTACTTGATGCACCGTAGACATATTAGTAGCAGGTGCATAATTGTTGGGAGGTACCCGATCGTATCCTTTGTGATTGAAGGGATGTCCTGGCGAGTCACAATATTGAAGCCGGTCCAGCACTTATCGTTTGGCCTGTAGGTTGTTGTTGTCGCAAAAGCGACCAAACTAGGTTTTTTTCCCGAGCCAACACTGAAGCACTATCTTCAAGAACTGTCGGCCTCTCCTAGGGACACTGCTGGTGGACTCTTTCTCTGGCTCATGTAGTAAGGTGGCATGACAACGTTCTGTGGTGGCAAAGTTCTCTTCCTCTCTCTGGGAAGATTTTCTCGTCTTGGAGGAGGTAGAGGTCCAATCACTCTAGGCTGCACAATGTACCATTTACGCGATGAGATGTTCCAGCTCCACTTAAGGTCTCTTCCAACCGATCAATATTATCAAAAGCAAGGACTGTCGGGACATGGGGGAAAATACCGGACCGCAAGGCTGTGCCACTGTGTTCCTCCATCCATAGCTTCTCCAAACACAAGGCAGTCTCCAATTCTTCAAGTTTTGTATATGATATACCATGTCCCACGACGATTTAGCAATCGAATTGTTTCTGTATTTCCTGTAATGGACTTTACAGCCCATGGCAAGAGAATGTGTTTGTTTGCTTGTTTCGACCAGTGCTCACTGATAAACTATATCCTGAGCAAGGAGTGTGTAATCCTATAACTACGGAACTACATTTTTGGGTGTCTGAATGCCCAGTTAGCAAGACGGTGAGAATAGTTCAAGTGACTGGGGTATCAGAATTGAGTCCTGTGTCAGTTCTTGTGGATACATGGGCCATACTGCGGGGTCTGTGCATCTTTGATATGATTCCGGAGACGCGCGCAATTCTTTAAATGTCCCCCTTGGAATCAGAAGGCTCAGCTAAAAGTAACCGCAACTGTTCTTTCATGGCAAAATTTCCTTGGCAAGTGTTTCCTTGGTAAGGGCATTGGACATACCAGTACCCTGTTATTGTAGTTCACTATAACTGAAGAGTAGACCCGAACTTTGTCTCAAGGACATGGCGTATGTGCTTTTTTGTCGATGGCTTGATTATGGCTATACCGAGGGTATGCATGTATTCTTCAAGTTTTAAGGTGAGTTGAGATAAGGGCACAATGGAGGGATTATCAATAAGTGATGCTCGGATATAATCAAACAATTGTTCATAACATCCGACTCTGCAGCCTTGTATGCTGCCTCCTCGGCACGTCCGTCTCCTGAGTGTTTTTCAGGTCTCATCCTTGTGTAGTCTTTATAACAGGAATGGTGGTAGTGAGCCTCCGCAGCGACTATTTCCCTGGATGTCAAGGCCAAAATTATATTGTCGATTTCGCAACTTTTTCCTGTTCTGCCGGGCATTGCAATATTTCGCACCGCAACTGACCACAATGTTTCATCCACCCGCAATGCGCGGCATTTAACGAGTTTTTCACGTGACACCCCTTTGCATATTTTGACTCCGGTCGCAAATATTACATTTGATGGGGTAAACCCATTCAGAAACATCGTAGATTGTCTTCGAGCTCGAGTTGGTTCTGTTATCGTGGACTGCGGCAAAACACTTCCACATTGACCTGCACGTTGAGCCTCAAGGTCTTTTTTGTTAGTAAAACGATTTCGGCAAGGTGTTTCGTATCTGATAGATTCTGGTACTTGTTCTATAGAATCGGAAAACTGCAAAACAGGTTCATAATTACGTATTTTTGCAGCATTAAGCAATGTTAACCATGAAATAAGTCTTTTGGTCCAGTTAATTTTTCTACTGCAACTTCCTTTTTACAAAGAATGCAAACACCACAATCAGGCTTGTGCCTCTTTGCAGGTTGGGAGCTTGTTGGGTCCATTTTTATGCTGTTCATACTCTGCGTTCACCTGAAAAATAATGCCAAATTTAGTCTTGAAAAAAGTAAAATGGATACATATTCGAAAAAATTCCATACTCATCTTCGAACCCAAATTCATTGGAGACGAAAACACAAGAAGATTATCCATACCTCAATGATGTAGTTCTGGTGGCCATCGTGGACGCCATTTTGGATTTCCAACTGATTTTGCTGATCAGCAACGACACCTATACAATGTCTCACGACTCTCACAGACGACCAGTATTCATAGCATGGGTCAACATCCGTCAGGTTTTGATTATGCTGGATAAAATAGAATTTTTTAGAAAATCGCATTTGAATTTGTAATTTCTATTCATTTAAGCTAAAAAATTGAAACAATTTGTCAAAATTTTACCTTTTACATTACATATATAGCCTCCAACTTGATTTAGGATGATTGTCCATTGCATCTAGTTGCAAAATCTGCAAAAAAAGAAAATCAGTATTTTGTCCCTCAAAGCGCCCCCTAGCGGATTTCCCCAAGAAAGCTACGCTTTTGAAATGGCAAGCAAGCGGATTCTTAAACTGGCGGTCATAACCTACTCAAAAAATGGTGTCTCGTTTATCCCGCAATTTGGTACCAAATTTTGGTCTGGCTCATGGACTAAATATGAGGCATCTTTATTGTCCATAGAAACTTGTAAAACCTTATTTTAATATCACCAAGAAAAATGTCAAGTTTACTTATAATCCGGGAAGTGGATACAACACGATAACAGTTTCACCCGAAGCATATGCGATTTATCAAATATCTTCCAAAATTGCTCGCCTTATGAAAGAACAGGGTGATGAACCAAAAAATATTTTTAATAGTTATTCAAAAAATTCTTCAAAATCAACGATTAAACTTAAAACTACAAGGTTGATTAACTACAAGGTTGATTTTGAAGTATGTTTTTGAATAAGTTGGAGGATGTAGATAAAAAAAATCCTGAATGGACTGAAACTTTGATGGTTATCAATTGAACATTGGAAAAATAATTTACTACAATCTCAAAATGATATGTGGCTCAGGAGGTTGTCAAATAAGAGCATTAAGAGAAGTTTATCATTTCATTTCTGCTCAACAAAGACACTTAAACCAAAAACCAAGTTCACAGTTATTCTTTGTGAATATACTCGATGGAAATGAATGTTATAAGAAAATGAAATTATTCCCCAAAGTAGAACATGGGCAAATATTTATTCGTTCGTTCTTTGAGTGGAATGAAAATATGAAAGGGAAGAAGTGCTTTAATCAGTAAGTCTCAATCTTTCATCTTCTCATTTTTACATTTGCTTTTTTGGGAGGGAAGGGGATAGGTGGGGAGAAAATCAGTCTCAATTTTGCATTAGGTGGGGAGAAAATCAGTCTCAATTTTACATTTGCTTGTGCGAGAGGGAAGGGGATAGATGGGGAGAAAATCAGTCTCCTATTTTGGGATTTTGGGGCTTGAGTCAGAGTGTTTTTCCCATTTCCCCATTCATTTGAATGGGAGTCCCAGAAACCCCATTTATCATCTACTAACCACTCGCTCGGGTGACCGAGCACGAACCACTCACCCAGGACGACAGAGCACAAACCACTGTCTCGGGGTGACGGAGCACAAACCACTTGCTCGGGATGATGGAACACGAACCACGTGCTCAGGGTGACATAGCACGAACCAATGTCTTGAGGTGATGGAGCACGAACCACTCATTCAGGGTGATGGAGCACAAACCGCACGCTTGAGGTGACAGTGTACGAACCGCTTGTTCAGGGTGACGGAGCACGAACCGCTCACAAATTACCGGGTGATGGAGCATGAATCGCAGGGTGATGGAATACAACCTGCTTGCTCGGGGAGACAAGGCATGGCGTGAACCGCTCGCTCAGGGCGCAGCGCGAATCGCTCACTCGGGGTGATGTGGCGTGGCATGAACTGCTCACTCAGGGCAACGCGGCGCAACGCGAACCACACGCTCGGAGAGAAAGGGAGCAGCGTGACCTGCTCGCTCAGGGCGACATGGCATGGTGCGAACCACTCACTCATGGTGACGTGGCGCGAACCACTCACTCGGGGTGACAGGGCGCAGTGCGAACCGCTCGCTTTGGGTGATTGAGCGTGGCAC
>CM068953.1:148936299-148952956 GCA_035128595.1 Eptatretus atami
GATCCGGAAGGGAGATACAAAATAAAGGTGCCCCAGTGTTTTATCATCACAAACAATAATTATATGAAATAGGCCTGGTGTTGGCTTAACGGTTAAGGTGGCTGGCTTAAGATCTTCGGGTCTTGAGTTTAAGCCCCTGTCGAGCCATTGAAATACCACCAGGTGGGTTGATTCACCCTCTCATCCTTCCAAGGTCTGCAAAATGAGTACGAGCTTACTGGTACCAGGGTGCATGGCATCAGCAGCACAGCTGTGCCCCCCAAAAAATCATGCAGCTAAGCAGCCACAGAGTGCATATGAATAAAAAAATAATTATATGAAACAGAAAATTCAAGGAATAATTACAGGCCCTTCTTCAGTCCAGGTCTTGGGGTAGTTACCCTGCCTCCCTACTCCTCCTCTCTCTTGGTGTCCCTAATGGATTAACTGACCTTGCTTATGATTCGAAGTAAGCTGATTGGTCTGTAGCGAAGTGGGGTCTGTAATTAAGGGAGTCTGTTTTTGCACCTTTTTATGTAATGCTGTGAAGTTGGCTGATTTTCAAGCAGATGGAAGATGACATAGGTTAAATGACAGGGTGAAAAGGACAGAGAGAGGAAGTGCAAGATCAGCAGAGCAGATTTTAGGACATGTGAGTTGCAGTCAGTCGAGGAATGCTAGCAAACTTTTCCCCTCAGTTGCAAAAGATGCATAATTCAGGAAAGTTGTATATGATGGGAAAGAGAGAGAGAGAGAGGAGAGAGAGAGAGAGAGGAGAGAGAGAGAGAGAGAGAGAGAGAGATAGAAGATATATAGATATATAGATATAATAAATATATAGATAGAAAGATAGATCTTTGCGGGGAAAAGCAAATGCAAACCAACCTTGTTTGCTGAAGTTTCCTGCCAAAAGGCGAACGCAAATGCCCTTTACCTCAAGCCAGTGATATTATATTCATGCTATCATCTCAGCAAGGGATTCTTGGGTAGCAATAGTCTACAGCAGTGCTTCTCAACCTTTTCAACTCGAGGCCCACTCTGGCTCTGAGGAAATTTTCGAGGCCCATCATATAGAATCGTAATGAGAAAAATGTCAATAAAACTTAATGCCAAACAATCATTATGCTTATCTTTAATGAGACACTTGAGCTTGCTTCTTGGAAATAAGATGGTCAAGTCGTGGTTTGATGGGGGACAGGCTCACACGCAAAGTGGCATTCAGAGTGTCTGTTTTTAGACTATTTCGTGCTTTTGATTTTGTCACAGTTACAGTCGAGAAGCCCGATTCACAGAGATAGCTTGTGGTGAATGGTAAAAGAAATCTGATGGCACGCTTTGACAAAGAAGTGTATTCACTGCTTGCCAATATCCAGAATGAAGGAAGGTCTACTTGTGCATGCTGAAGCTTCAGACTACTGTCTGTAGAAAGTTCCATCAGTTCATTTTCAAGTACAACGGACAAGGCACATCTTCTGAAGCAGGATCCACTGAGAAAGGGTTCAAAATCCAAAGGTTTCCTTGCCTTGGGTCCTCTGGAAAGTAGTCTGCAAACTTTTGTGATAACTCGGTCAAATGCTGGATTATGAGCCCAGATATGTCTGTATGAGGAGTGGATTCCAAAGTTTCACTCAGAAGTGGAAACATCTCAAGTCGTCCATCCTTCACTTTTCTGTTCCAAAGAACAAGCTTTTTCTTGAAGCCTTCAATTGTCAGCCCAACAGAACACTGAACTGTTCCTACCTTGCATTGATATGTTGAGCTGATTTAACTGGAAACACATCTGACAGGTAAGCCAATTTGGCACAAAAGTTATCATTACTGTAATGATCAGCAAGTGGTGAGTGTTTCTCTTCAAGGAACATGTGGACTTCATGTCTCAGTTCAAAGAGGGATTAAGCATACGTCTTCTTGAAAGCCACCTCACCTCACTGTGTACAGAAGCTGCAAGTGATCAGAATCAAGTCTTTCACACAGTGCAGCAAAACAACTTGAGTTGAGTGCACTCTTCTTGATGAAGTTCACAGTTTTAACAGCTACATTAATGACTTTGAACATTCAGTTCTGGTGACATCTGCTTTGTTGCCATATTTTCTCTATGTAAGAAGCAGTGGGTCTTCTTGGCATCTGGCGCCCTCTGTTGGATCTGTTTTACAACACCACGATGACTCCGTCATTGATGCAGCACCATCTGTGCACACATCTACGCAGTTCTTCCAATCAATACTCTTGTCAGTGAAGTATTTGTCAAGGCAGAGAATTACATCATCTGCAGCTGTTTTTGTGGAAGGTCTTTGCAAAACAGTAGATCCTCATGCAATCACTGTCCCCGCAGTACCTCACGAAAACTAGCAATAAAGCATTATTGCTAATGTCAGTAGATTCATCCAACTGAATGGAAAAATACGGACTGGCCTTTATTTTTTCCACCAGTGGCATTCAATGTCATCACACATTTCAACAATTCTTCTCATCACAGTATCATTAGAGAGTGATACGGACTGAAATTTGGGCAGCTGCATCTCCAAGAATTTCTCGACACATATCAACAGCACTGGGTAAAATAAGCTCCTCCGCGATTGTGAAAGCTTTCTTGCTACGAGCAACACGAGCAGCAACCATGTAGATGGCTTCAATGCTGATTTTGACTGAGTTGTAAATGTTGTAATCACTTTTGCTGTGCCTGAAGTCCAGCCCTTTTCTCTCAAAATATTCCTTTGGCTTACCTGCACTATTCGGGTGTCTTGTGTTTAAGTGTCTCTGAAGCTTTGACGGTTTAAGCGCCTCGTTTGACAGGATTTCAGCACATTCAACACACTGGGCTTTTGTTCAACATCACTGCCTTCCATCGTGAATCCATATTTAATGTAATCGGGGTCATATTTCCTCACCACAACCTTTCGAGATTTTCCGTAGCAGATTGGCTTCTCCATCACACTTTCGTTTCAAAAATCGATCCATTTTCGGTTCAAGAAATTATCCGCGAAAGTTGAAAAGTTTACAAAAATTTCAAGTTCGTGAACGCATGAACTAAGTCAAGGCACGTACATGCATACACACACATCGCATATATGCGCACGTGCACAATACACACATACACACGGATATAGTACGTTCACATCACAGTTACAATGTAGATCAACGCGCGTAAACCACCACTGCATAAACATGACGACGTAAGCACAAAATGACTCATCTATCTCTCTCGCGCCGCGCGCTCGCTAGACGGTTTCGGAAAGACGGAAGTACAAACAGACGAGCTGAATTCCAGCTGTGTCGTGTAAAGTCTTACACTGTAAGATCAGACCCTTTTTTATATACTTCTTCTTTTCTTTTCTTTTTTGCTGACCTCGCGGCCCACCTGTGAGGGCTCCGCAGCCCACCGGTTGAGAAGCACGGGTCTACGGTGGACTGAACGCATTGTACGTAATGTAAATGTGGTCCACAGTGGCAATGCATTGCGGAGCCTGAAGACTGTGCACATTTATTTAATGATGATTTCAAATCATATTTAATAGATATGGAGTATTCACAAACTACTCCAAAGTGATAAAGCAAAAAAAAAAAATGCATATAAAATGTGAATAAGTGAGATTAACAAATAAAATCAGATGATTCTCATTTGCATAAATATTCAAACCCTTTGCCTAATTAATGCAAAATAATTTCCGGAGCAAATGATTTGTTTGAAAAGTTACAATATAAGTGTTGTAGGTTTCACCTGTATGTAATCACTGGTTCAACTTAAAAATTAAACTCCCCCACTTATTTAAGGACTTTTAAAGTGCAACTCACTTTGGTCAACCAACAAGACAAACATGATGACCAAGGAGCTTTCCAACGAAGTCAGACATAAAGTGGTGGAGAAGCACCGTTCAGGAGAGGGTTATAAGAAGATTTCAAAGTCACTCATTATCCCTTTGGGTATGATGAAATCCATCATTAAGAAGTGGAAGGCATATCATACCACTCAGACTCTTCCCAGATCAGCTTGCTCATCCAAACTCAGCATCTGGGCAAGCAGGAACCTGGTTCGGGATGTCACTGTAAATCCAACAATGACTTTGAAAGATCTGCTAGACTCTATGTCTGAGATTGGGGACAGTGTTGATCAATCAACAATATCTCGTTCCCTTCACAAAGCTGGCCTCGATGGACAGGTGGAAAGAAAGAAGCCATGACTGAAAAAGACGCATCTTAAAGCTCGAATGGAATTTGCAGAAAAGCATCTCAATGATACCACAGGCATATGGAAAAAGGTTTTGTGGTCAGACGAGTCAATATTTGAACCCTTTTGTATAAATTCAAAGCGTTACATCTGGCACAAGCCTAAAACTGCACATTACCCAGTCAACACCATCGCTACTATCAAGCATAGTGGTGGCAGAATCATGTTATGGTGCTGCTTTTCCTCAGCAGGGACTGGCAAGCTTGTCAGGATAGAAGTGACAATGGACAGTGCCAAGTATAGGAGAATCCTTGATGAAAACCTGTTTGAGTCAGCCATGAATCTGAAACTGTGTTGGAGATTCACATTTCAGCAGGACAATGATCCGAACCACAAAGCTAAATCCACACTGGAGTGGTTTAATAAAAAGAAAATAAATGTTCTTGAGTGGCCCATTTAAAGTCATGACTTTAACCCAATTGAACATTTATGACGAGCCTTGAAGATTGCAGTCCATCGACGATCCCCATCAAACTTGGCAGAACTAGAGCAATTTGCATATGAAGAATGGGTAAAGGTTTCACCATCTCACTGTTCAAAGCTGGTGGAGTCCTACCAAAAAAACTAATAGCAGTCATTGCTGCAAAAGGTGCTACCACCAAGTCCTGATCTCAGGGGCTGAAAACTTTTACAACCAGTGAATTTTGATTAGTACGTGTTTTTTGCAGGTATTCCTGACCTGCAACCTCCTTCAACTATAACAGTGTTTAGTTTGATCTCTTCAGTTATGAATAAAAAAGTTCATTTGGAAAATTTATTTCTCCATAATTTGTAATTCATCTAAATGTGGAATTATTGGAAGGGGGTGAATACATTTGCAGGCCATTAAATGTCAGGAAAAAAAACGTAAAATAGAATCTTGCAAAATGTTTTCATTGTTTGCTTTTTTATTTGTTCATATTTAACTGTGTGTCTATTATCCCTCTCCCTGTTCAGCAGGAGACGTGGTTTTGCAACTTTGTGTGCGTGTGTGCGTGTGCGTGCGTTTGTCTAGGCCATAACGTTTTAAGTATTTGAGCTTTCATGATCAAATTTCAACATTCTTTTATTCTGTGAATATGTAGAAGCATTACTAATGATTGGATCAAAATGTCAAAGGACAAAGATATAGTAATTTAAAATATCCATTATTTGCCCGTCCGCCACGGTGTGAGATGGCGGGTTTTTATAATCGCTTCCGTGTTTATTTATTTATGGATCATTTAAGCCTCAGTGTGTCTGTCCAAGCCGTAATGTGTTCCTCATTTGAGGTTTTGTCATCGATGCTTCAACAAACCTTTATTATGAGAATATGTCAAACTCTAATCAAAAAGTGCACATATTTAGCAGTGGTTTTCATAAAGTTTAGCATGAGTTCAAAGTTTATGTAAATGGACTTTGCATTTTGGGATGCTTTCTCATCTGCTATTCTGTGACAGTAATTGCAAGAGTAATATATTTTGCATTTAATTGTTTGCAGACCAGCGATGAGTGTTAGCTGTCTTATGGATTATTCATATTTGATAAGAAAAGTGTAACATTTTGGTGCGAAAATACATCCCAATATTCCATAAGTGATTGAAATAACAGCAAAAATCTTTGTTGCTGTGGAAAACTTTCCTTGCGTGCTGCTGTACGCTGGAACAAACGCAGCAAACACCAGCACAGAAAACAAGATGCCAAAGCAAATGAACCTCGCTTCACTCGACTGTGATGGGAGTTTTTGTGCTTTCATAGCAAAAACGTAGCTAGTAATTGTTAAAAACGCCAAATAGGCTAATGCACAGACAACCCACACAGGGGATGGTCCACCACACTCCAAAATGATGATGCCCACATGGGCAGTAACATTGAATGTTAGTCGAAGTTTACCAACAATTATCCACATTATACAAAGGGCAATTTGTGGAAATGTGCAAAACAGACCAAGCAACTGTAAAAGCACTTTCTTTGCAGTCGATTTTTCAGATCCATCTGAAAATAAAGGAAAACTTATCAACCCTCTGCATTATACTTCCTAATCCTTACCCACATCCCTTGTTTGTCCATCTACATTTATTTTGTCCTTCAGCCCTGTTGTTGGCATTTCCCCTTTCCCTTTTTGGTGTTCTTTGTGTTCTGTTGTGTCCTGATCTGTTATGTGTTCTGGCTCTTCCACAAGCCTTGACTGTAAACAAAACAAAAAAATTAAACAATGTGTTTGTGCAGTCCAATCAATTAAATGCAATGACGACAAAGTCTTTTACTGGAGTCATGCAAATCAATCTCATGTTGGAGAAGGAACAAATAATGTAATAGATTCCTTCTTTTGTGAGAACATATCCTCTTGACTATTTCTGATCCTGTTACATATGGGCCAAACAATTTTCAATGCAGATTGAATTGCTTCGAGAAATACCAGTGTGTTAGCCAAGTAGAGCAGGATTATTCAAATTGTGGCATAGTTGGTTCTCAATTTGATCAGCTGTGGTCTTACTCAACCTAATCTTTTGTTCAGATATGGCAACAGCATGGAATAATACGTTTTTGAACAAATCTCTTTCAAATGTGGAAGTAAATCTGGCTGTCCCATCTGTGGTTGATTCTGGGCATGAAATATCCCATGGTATTTTTGAAAGAGTCGGCCATTTGTAGCCCTATGCTGGCCAAATATCTTGTGTTAGTTAATTACCCCACGCAAGCGAAGCAAAATGTGGGGTTAAGTGATTGGTCTATGTCTGTCCATCTGTCTGTCTCTCTGTCTTATCAGTTCATGATCATCAGTTTATGATCGAGGAAAACATATTTGAATTCAATGTTATATTTTGAACACGAATGAGAACATGAATAGGAAGACAAGTTTGCTATTTTACCAAACATTGGCTTTGAATTTGTCCCGAATGCACATGTGCAGAGCTGAGTGAGATAATTTTTTTACTGTCTGCTTGCCTGACAATAAAATATAATTGAAAATCATTCTAAACAGGAAACTTACTGTTTAAAGTACGTTATAAAGGACACAAACAACAGGCACGACAAATTAATGTACCATGTTAGATAGGGTGATGTAATAGATACTGGGTAAAACGGCGGTAAAACCGAGAATTAATTAATTTATCTTCTTCTATATATTACTAAAACTCTCATCTTGTATATATGTATGTATGTATGTTCCTGAAATACAGCCAAAACGGTACACGACAGCGCAAAAATTTTAGTGCCACCTTACTCACCATTCTCCTGTGGTGTGCAGTATCAAGTTTTGTTCAAATCGGGCAACGAAAAAATTATTAAATAATCAATTCCAGATTCAGTCAAGTACTCTTTGGGAGTATTTGATCAATGCAAACAACTTCAGCAGTATAGTTCGCTGGAGCTATCTTGTATATTTTTCTTGAAATGATTTATTTAAAAATCTCAATCATGTATTATCGACAAAGAATGATATATTTTTAAGCATAAAATAAACATCGCCATTTTGATCTGATGCTTCCATCTTCATAAATGAATAAAATTGTGTGGAGAAGATTACGCGCAATAATTTCTTCGACTTTCTTTTCTCCATTTTTTTTTACATTGACGCGCAATATCAAATTTTGTTCAAATCGGGCAACAAAAAAGATTATTAAAAAATCGATTCCCGATTCAGTCGAGTACTCTTCGGGAGTATTTGATCAATGCAAACAACCTCAGCGGTATAGTTCACTTTTTTTTTTTATTCCATCATTATAAGCACATCAATCAAATCACAGTGAATTAATACCGAATTTATTCCTGAGGATATTTGAATGACATTATCACTGTACAACATCCCATTAGTTTCAATCTTTTTTGAGGAGAAACCCAATAACTCTCTAAATGAATTATCAATTGTGAAATCAACCTTGTAGTTATTTTTAAGTTTAATGGTTGGTTTTGAAGTATGTTTTTGAATATCTATAACAATATTTTTGGTTCAATCACCCTGCTCTTTCATTAGACGAACAATTCGGAAGATATTTGAGAAATCTCATATGCTTCGAGTGAGACTGTTATCGTTTTGTATCCACTCCCGATTATCAATAACTTGTCATTTTCTCAGTTATATTAAATAAGGTATTATAAGTTCCATGGACAATAAAGATGCCTCATATTCTTTGTTGGCCAAGTTTAGTGGGTATGGTAATGAAGATGTGTGGTCGCTTGTGTGTAAATTAAAACTAAGGATTGTGCTTCTCATCTTATTAATACGAGATAAAATGTCTTTACATTGGTATTTATTTATTATTTTTGTTCATCAACTTGTCTAAAATGGCTGATGCTTCATTAAAACAATTTTATTCCAGCCTTCTTACACTAACACCAATAACAGTCTATTAACTAATTGTGATGGTCATTTGGAAGAAAACTAAACATGAACCAAGGATACTTAAAGCCTGATAATGTGTTTCTCCTTCTCATTCTGCCACGTTTACCAGAAAGACTAACCCTATAATTAACAGAGTTCAGCAGATCAATATATACTCTATCATCATTATTTTCATATCCAATGTTATCAAAATACTTTGATTCACCCCTCACAGTTGAAGCTTAGTCTTCCATCTTTTGTGAGAAGAAACATTAATCTGGGGGTTAATTTAACAGGGGTTGAGCGACCCCAATAACCTTAATTCATCATTAAATATCAATACCTTTTCTGAACAAGATGAAATATGCTGGTTGTCTGTTGGAATGAGTCCTGCTTTGTTTTGATTCTGCAGAAATTTCATTGTTTTGAAGAGATTCACAATATAATCAGGGGGTCGATTAATCTTCCAGTTGTTGAAATAATCCTTCATCATCATATTCTAATCTTCTATATGCTCTGATTCTTCCTCATCATTTTCTAAATCTTTTCACATTTGAAGTTTTTTAGGAGTATTAATCTATTGTGGGAATGGTGGAAACATCTACAATTTTTTCTTGGGAAGTTTTTAAAGTGGTTTAAAAAAATTTCTCTTGTTTACTTTCAAATGCTTCTTCACCCATTAGTTTCTGTCTGCGTTTCTTCTATATGTCTTCCTGTGTTTTACAACTTTTGAAACCAACTCCTGATGTTCCTTAAATCTTCTTGCCTTTCTTTGCATCCATTTATTTATTGGAAAATATCATTTAATATCTCATCTTGTTTCACAACAATATATTTTATTTTCAGTAGTGTGACTTCATATAATCCCCAAATTCCTTTTACTGCATAATGTAGAACATTATCTCTCCAAAAATATTTATATCTATTGAATTAACTTGAATAAATAAAAGTATTAGCATTGTTTCTGATGGATGACGAGGAAGTTGAAAGTATGATTGACTAAGATAAATACAATTACAAGAAGAATGTCTCCCTCTTGTTAGTAGCTGTCTTACCTTTGGTTCTCTCATTAACACAATCATCAAAGATAACGAGTTCTTTTTGATTTATCCAAATCTTGGGGAGACGGTATATCATCCTAATATCACTAAGAATACAAGTTATCGTTTGATTTATTTTTACATCTCTGTGTATCACAAAATAGTTGTATTATATCTTCAATGGTTAATCATTTAGGTTTTTTGAAGTTTAAATAAACCGATTATATCTTCTTTTTTGAAGACCAGCATTAAAACCTTGTGAGAGTGTTATACTCTGGTTGAAAACTCGACTTTTGAAAATATTAAATTATCATAATCTAAAAAGTTGAGTCAGGAGCATCTTCAAAAGTAAGCAGGTTTTTCCGCATCTGCTTGAACCAACTATGAGACATCTTAATGAATTGTGAAGATTTTATTGATTGTTAAATTTTATCTATTTTCCCAAATGGGTAAAAATCATTCATGATATATTTGGAAAACAGTTATTTATTTATTATTGGCTTTTTAAAAACTCTATTTTTATCCTAAGTTCAGGTTTAATTTCAAGATAATCCATTATGTTATTTATACAATATTGTTGTGTGATATTTCCCTAAAATGACAATCGTGAATAATGTATAACACAAATCCATTGAACATTTCTCTAATATTTTCAGTTTCTTCCCTTGTAGGAAAGGTGTGTGATCGCCCTCATACTGTACATTCATTTCTCCAATCAATCTTGTAAAGTAATTCATTTTGGTGTAAATCTAAAAATAATTATATTCCTTTTTATTTTTTATTATCATTAATTAGACGATAATCACAGAATATACATTTTATAGGCTTTGACTGTGTTTAATCCCTCTTTCACATGCAGGACAATTCTCAAATTGTCATATGGAGAATCAGGGAATTCAAGAGGCTCAAAATCTAGCATATTTATAAAGTAAAATTTACTAAACTGAAATTAATCTCTTGGTACTTTCAGAATCATCGATAAAACTACTTTCATAACTATCGTTTGAACACAACTCTCAGTATCATAACTGTCTTTGAAACAAACTCTCGGTATCATAATCTCTATATCTTCAAAATCTTCAGTGAATATTGACTCAATTTAATTAGTAGAAACAACATTACCATCGATATCTATATACTTTTTTCATTTCCAGATTCAACTACAACATTTTTTATATTAAAGGTAATTTTAAAATGATCCTTAACTACTATTGAACAAAATGTCATTTCACCTGATATATTAACATCCTTTATTTCCAGGATTTAATCTTTAGGGTTGTTGAAAAAATACAAATTCTCCTTGCATATACAGATGGTCTTATCTTTTCTTTCTAAAGCTTCATCCATATGGTTTTATTTTTTGATACTTTTTCTTGTTTCATTGCTTTTCTATTTTGAATATATTCCCAGAAGGAGAGGAGAAACTTTTGTTAGAGATACTTTGAATTGATGTTCTTCCGATATTCTAAAAGCCCTTCCACTGAAGGAAATTGAAGAACTCATATTATTCCCATAATTGTTTTTATCCAATAGTTGTTATATTTATCTTGTTCAATTTTACATCCTTGACATATTCTCAGTATCTTTAACAAATGAAGAGATTGATTGAAACTTGTCTTTTGTGTCTTGAAACATTGTATTATTAAGTGAAAAAGTTGGAGGATAAAATGGTTTAAGCACAGATTCACCTATAAATTAAAGAAATTTCATCAAGAACATTTTAGTTTCAGCAAAGTTTTATTATATAAATATGGTGAATACAACATACTGCGATGTTTGTAATCACGAATATAATATTATAAAAACACCTTCAAACCAACAAACACACATTCAACTTTTCAAACAAATATTCCTCTTGAGTTGGAAACAAAACATTGTGATATCTGCTCAAGATGTTTTGAAGAGTAGTTACAAGAATCACCTTCAATCCACAAAACACAAGAAGAATGAGTTTAAAGTAAAGGGAGACTATTATATTGAAAACACTGATGGAGCTTTTTGAATTATATAAAAATAAGGATTTTTTCAATTTGGAGAACCCGGTCCATCATCAATAGCTGAATCAATTGAAATAGTGAAACCTGATGTTGAAAAAGTAATTTAAAAACATTAAAGAAATGAAAACTTTAAATTTATATGGAGTGAAAAATGAATATGAAAAGACAAGATGAAAACAAACCCCTTATATGAGAACAGATCTTCATTTTAAACATCATTTCAAGATTTCTGAATAGTGGGTTATGAAGAACTATCAAGACAAGAGGAGGATGTTGATAATACAGTGGTAGGAAGTGGATTTAATATTTTAAAAATCATATTTTTAGATATACACATTCTAAAATCAGACCTCTTAAAGCTCTGCATATATTGAATTACCAAAAGAAATAAAACTAAAGAAGGCACTTGTTAATATTAAGAACAATGATAATAATGTTTTCTCTGGTCTGTTCTGCTCACTTCATCCACCAAATTGTAATTCAGAAGAGAAAACAATATATGAAATATGGGAATACCTTGACATTAAAGTTAAATTCCCAATGCCACGAACAGATATTCCTAAATTTGAGAAAAAGAATAATCTTTTATTAATGTATATGGATTAACGGATACAAACAAAGTTCAGATATTAAAAATTTCAAACAACTATAAAAATGAAGAAACACACATTGATCTTTTATATTTTAGTGTTGAAAGATTCACATTATACATACATCAATATTTATCAAGATTAACTCTTCTCAGGTATTCAGAACAGCAAACAAAATATATCCTTGAAGCATGTCTTATTCATTTCATACAAAAGAAGATTAGAACAACATCAAAATATTTTAGTAATCATAAATCAGCTGTAATTACATGCCTAAACCTGGTGAAAAGATTTCTTTTGAAGATTATAATAAATCTATCATGCACCTATTGTGATATAGCTGATTTGAATGATATTCTTAAAAAGATAAATAATACTTCTCCTAATCCAAAAGAATCATATACAAATAAATATCAAAAACATATCTTGTGTTTACTGTTATTATATCAAATCATCTGTTGGAGAAAAGATAAAAAACTTGAACATTATAGTGGAAAAAAAGCTTCACAAGAGTTTGTAAACATTGAAAGGTGTATAAGACCAACTGAATTAATGAAAGAAACAAATGAACCGATGAAATTAACTGAAGAAGAAAAATTAGAATTAGAAAGAACAATATCTGTCATATTTGTGAGGAGGAAATTGAGGGAGAGGTCAAATTAAGGATCATTGTCATCTTACTGGTAAATATAGAGGCCCGCTCATTCCTGTTGTAATCTTAATTAAAATTTCCTTCTTTTATTACAGTCTTTCTTCAAACAGGCCAACTATGATACACATCTATTTAAAATGAACTTTCAAAAACACCAGGAATATTTCTGCCATAACAAAACACAAGTCAAAAGTATTCTATATTCACAAACCTTTAACTCGTATTAGTTTCTAGATTCTTAAAGTTTACGGGAACACCACTAGCCTACCAGCATCAAATCTAAGCTCCATGGGCTCTTTTCCAAATCTTAATTCATTTTTCCAAAAGAGGAATTCTAACTTAAGAGAAATTCAGATTAAAGAGAGAATTCAAAGTAAAGAGAATTTATGAAGAAATTCTAACTGAAGATGAAATTCTAAATATAAAGAAAAATTCGAACAAGAATAAATTCTACAAAAGAGGAAATTCTGATTAAAGATGAAATTCTGCATTAAAGAGGGAATTCTAACTAGAGAGGAAATTCAAACAAGGAATGAAATTCAAAGTAAAGAGAAAATTCTTACAAGTAAGGGAATTTATCCTTATGATTATATGGATTCATTTAGAGATTAAAGAAACACAACTTCCTTCAAAAGAAAGTTTCTATAATACCTTTATGAAGAAGAGATAGTGATAAGGAAAATAACAGCACAAGAATTTGGAAAAATATTTAAATAAAGAACCTTGGAGAATATCATGATTGTATCTAAAAACAGATGTTATTATTTAGATTAGCTGATGTGTGTTTGAAGCATTTAGATCACTCTGTCATAATAAAAATTGTTATGGATTAGATCCTGCCCACTATTTCACAGCTCCTGGTTTAGTTGGAGTGCAATGTTGAAAATGACAGAACAAGATATAGATTTAATCAGTGATGTAGATATGCTGTTGATGATTGAGAAGTCTAAGAGAGGTGGAATATCACAGTATGTTCAAAAAGATATGCTAAAGCAAATAATAAATATCTTCCATATGAAGTAGAAATCAAGATTATACATCAAGAATAATAAGTATTATAAAAAAGTATTTTTTGATGTATTTTGTTGCTAATAATTTGTATGGATGGGCAATGTCTCAATCTCTGCCTATGGTAAATGAGAGTGGGTGGAAGAAAAGGATTATGAAAATACTTTGATGAATATTGTTATTTCTTCTCAAGAGGAATTGAATGAGGAAGAAGAAGTTATTATTTTGAAGTTGATTTGACGTACCCGAGTGATCTTCATAATAAGCATAAAGACCTTCCTTTTGCATGTGAGAAATAAACCCCAAAAAGAATGGTTAAGTGATTATCATAAAAGTTTTAATATTAAAGGTAAATCAACAGAAAAGTTATTAACAACATTCTATGATAAAGAGGGATATGTTTTGCATCAGAGAAGCTTGAAACAGTTTTTGGGAGAAGGATTGAGAGTAGCTAAAATTCATAGAGTTTTAAAATTTAAACAAAGTCCTTGGATGAAAAAGTATATTAAATTCAATACAGATATGAGAACAATACAAAAGTAAAATTTGAAGGGGAATTCTATAAATTGATGAATAATGCTGTCTTTGAAAGACAATGGAGAATGTTAGAAACAGCAAAACATTAGATTGCAACATCTTGGAAAAGCTTCGAGATTGATAAATAAACCAAGTTTTGAGAGAGAAGAGGTTTTTTCAGAGAACTTTTCTGCTATTCATATGGAAAAGGAAAGTATTGTAATGGATAAACCAATTTATATTGGAACAGAGTTCTGATTTATCAAAGTATTGATGTATGATTATTTGTATAATGACTTAAGAAAGAGTATGGTGAAAATGTTCATTTTTGTATATGGACACTGATAGTTTTACTAGATATAAAAACTGATGATGTTTATCAAGGATGAAGAAAAAATATTGGAGTATATGATACAAGTAATTTTAGTAAGACTTGTGAGTTATTTTCAAAAAAGAATGAAAAAGGTTATTGGTAAGTTAAGGTGAGTTGGGTGAAAAGTAATGAGTGAGTTATTGGATTGAGAGCAAAGGCATATGCTTATAAGTATGGTGATTAGATTGTAAAAGCTTAAAGGGAATAAAGAAAATGTAATAAAGAAATCAATACTTTAGAAATTATAATTGTTTGATGAATAAGAAAGAAGAATATAGGAAAATGAATACAATAAAAGTTATAACATAAGTATATAGTGAAGAATAAATAAAAAGGCATTAGGAGCCTTGATGATAAGAGATTTATTTTAATAATGGAAGATTGTGTTCCATATTGATATTGTATGATAGAGTGAATATTTAATCATAGATTATATAGAATAGATTGTGTTCCGTATGGATACAAGTTTAACTAAATAGAATATGGGTTAGGGTTTTTAAGGGCTACCGCCCCTTTTTCACAATATATAAATGGTCGAACCAAGTATTATCAAACTAAAGAGTGGAGAAAATCTCAGTCTTGGTATATAAATGGAAAACATAATGAATGTGAAAAATATCAAATAAGTCTTATTGAAAAAATACTAAAACAAAGTAAATAAAATCAAATAAGCGAATCAATTTAAAAACTAGTAAATAGAGATGTAAGAAAAAATTATATCCTTGAATGGACTAAAACTTTGATGTATCAATTGAACAATGAAAAAATAATTTACTACAATCTCAAAATGATATGCAACTCACGGGGAGGTCAGATGAGATCAATGAGAGAAGTATATCATTTCATAATGACACAAAAGGGGTATCTTGAAAAATAAAAGATTCAAATGTTTTATTTTTAAATATTTAGATGGGGATTATTGTGCAAAGGAAATTAAACTATTGAAGGAATTTGAGAATGAACAAATCTTTATAGGTCAATGAGTGAGCTAAACAATATGCATTGGTTATTTGAAAAAAGTGCTCCTAGGCAAAAAGGGGAGGCTATTAAAATCTCCATTCACTTTGAAGTTTAGATATTTAAAGCAGAGAATTCAACAGGTTGGATAAAAAGGTTTATTTTTTAGGGAAAAAATATGAATGCTGAGAATCCCCATTCACTTAACATGGGGAAAGTGAGCAAATCAGTATATTCACCCTACTCCTCTCAATCTCTCACCACAGGCAGTTTGTGGTCTTTCTTCTTCTACATCTACACTCCGGTCTCGCCCTCCCCCCTGCTCTGTCTCGATATGTCCCCCCCCCCCATATTTCCCAGGGCGCTCAATATCCGCCAGCAACCCCCTTCTGGTAAAACTACCAAAAACACGAATCACTGCTCACCTTCACTCTTTCATTCCTCTTTTTCCCCACCTTTAAAATAAACTCCCAAACTCTCTTCAATCCCTTTCTTCCCTCCAGACCTTCCAAACAGCTGTTCCTGCCCCCTCTTATCTCCCCCCATCCAAAACCTCGATCTTTCTCCCCTGTTAATCCACCCCAAACCCATCTCCTTCTAATTCCTCGCTTTCTTTCCTGAAAGTCCCGTCATGTCCAATATATATGTATTATATATATATATATATATGTTTGCCAAGTTTGAACAACATACCGGGTGTTGTTTTTACAACTAAAATGGCCGCCAGTCGGCCATCTTGCATCTGATGTCAAAAAAAGAAGACATGCATATGTTTACCATCATGTGTTGTCTTTGTGCAAATACAATAAAATCGGCCATATGTCGCACAAGATATGGTCGCGGGCGCACACAAGCACGCACGTACGGACACAAAAATTGAGACCAAATCCATAAGCCCCCATTTCGGACCTAATCCAATGGGTCTAACAAAGTTATAAAGAGTTTTATAGGCATACTAGACGACCCTGAACCCATTGGGTTCCCGTTGTGACACGGTTGATGAAAAAAATCATTCAAGAAAAAAAAGATAGCTCC
>CM068953.1:148953956-148964792 GCA_035128595.1 Eptatretus atami
AATATGTTAATCAAATCAATCTTCATAAACTATCATCTTGTGTTCAAAATCAAAAGCCTTGTACGATTAACGTTAATACAATTCAGAGAAAAGGAGCAGTAAGAATTGATGTTTTGCTCACAAGAGAACAGTTTAAATCTTGAACGATACTGGCTCACTTAAAATTAAAATGACGAAACCAATGTTGAAAAAATATCAATAGAGAGATGAGTGGAGGATTCTCCCATTTCTAATTCCTTTATTTGCTGGTTTAACTGCGGTTGGAGCATTGACGGTAGGTATTTCAACAGCGGTGAAAACTGCCAACGAAAGGAAGGCTCAAATCCGGGCTCAAAATAATTGGAAAGACATAACAAAGCAGTTGGAGAAAAAAAATTATGGAAGTGGGTGTAATGTAGATTCTTTGAAAAACTGAAAGTCTGCCTGATAAAGCGAGGTTGTTAGTTGGAGATATGCTTTCTTCTATTCACCAGCAGTGTAAAATTAACTAAAAGGTAATGGATTATATCTTTCTAATAAATAATATGAACATTGATGAGTGGTTTAAAGAATTTGGAAAGAATACAACACTCAAATTTACAACTGTCAAATATTGTAAGAAATTAAAAATTCATAATGGTATTTGTATGAGAGATGAATTAACAAAACGTGCCTCAACATACAAAAGAATATATTATGAACTTAGAAGATATAATGGGAACGGTTCTCATTGGTTGTATTTTAATAGTCAAGACAAATCTTATTTTTGATAGTTTTGTCTTCCACCACCTGTTGAAGTCATAAAATTCTTACAGAATGGTTTATCAAAACTTTCAAGTCCAAGAATTAAATCCAAGTGTTGTGTCAATTATGTCTATATGTGTTATTTCAACTCAACAAAAATCAACATTTTTATCACATATTTTTAATCTAATATAAATGACATGTCGGTAAAGATGCTTCTATCTTTGGTCATCCAAGAACTGGATATGATTTATCAAATTAATACACAAAGGCACAGGCTGAACGACAGAAATATAGTATAACAAAAAATATGATATTGAAAAAATGCTTAGAAATTATAAAAATTTATCCAAGCCCGACTGACGCGATGACTTGTGAGATTAAGCGATTTATCACAATATATATCCTTAAATAAAACGGCCGTGTATTCCAAAGATACAGAAGTGTGGTTTTATCTCCCGGGTCATACAGGAATTCACAGTTCGAATTAAAATAATTTTTTTATAAAGAAGGCGTATCGTTTGTATGAGAATAGAACAATAGGGGATGATATGAATGATTTACGGTATAATTGGTCATTTAAAATTGACCTAGAAGACCTGGAACAATTAAATCAGTCTGTAAGGAAGAATATTATCCACTTGGTATCTGAGAATGAGTTTTGTGGAAGCTGATTAGTAAACAACAAATAAAATAATTTAATAAGGGTAAATATAATAATGGTTTTGCCCTAGTTTATATCTCGTGAAACAAAAAAAACAGGATATATATAATGAGTAAGGAAATACAAAATGATTTAACTATGGAAGATGGGAGGTGTTCGTGTCATAATATTATTCTGTCATATATTTCTAATACATAAATGACAGCAAGAAGGCTTCAAGAAAATTATCATTTTCTGTGTCCAAGCATACCTTCAAGAAAAGGGTATTCGTATTTTTATAAATATGTTCTACAACATAGAATGAGTATTTTCAATAAAAGATTGGCATTATGCTGATGTTGATAAACCAACAACTTGGATTTAATTAAAATGTTAAATAATGAAAAAAATTATTAGTTAAGAAAACGTAAGGCTCTTTTAGAAATTCAAAGAAATTTTATTGGTTTCCTGTGTAAAAAAAAATTATTTTGGATACAGGAATAACAAAGAATCCTGATGAATATATGTATATATTCTATGTGGGTGTAAGCGATTCAAGGATAGTAAGGGACGAGGAAGGAGTTGAAGAGAGAGAAGAGAGGAGGAAAGAAGAGAGAAGAAGGAGAGGGAGAAGAGAGAGAGAGAGAGAGAAGAGAGAGGAAGGAGGAGAGAGAGAGAGAAGGAGGAAAGAGAGAAGAGAGAGGGGAGAGAGGAGAGGGAGAAAGAGTTAGAATAAATTATATATGAAATATGGAAACCAGAGAGATTAAAAAAGATTGGAGGTATACAGAAAATCAATAAATCTCAACGTACCGAGGAGGAAAAAAAGAATTGACAAGTCTATTAGCAATATTTTCAACAAGACTATTGCATCGTTATCAAGGACAAATATTGACTTTATTAAAGTTTTTCATTTTTTTTTTCTTCAATAAATGGGGGAGAGAGTAAAGACGTTTCTGAGGATTCTTTATCTTTTAAAATTAAGATTCAAATGTGCATGTTGGAAACTAAAAAGGTTTTTGCACTCTGTAGGAATTTTCTCATAAATAAATGAGTTATTGTCTCAAATGTAAAAAGAAAACTAATACTAAAAATATTTCATATTTTAAAACTAAAAATAATAGGGTCATACAAAAAGGTACATGTTGGTGTGTGGTTCAAAAAAAAATCAATTATCTCCAAACACAAACTCGGAGGAGATATACAAAAGTTTTATCAGGAAGTAAATTTACAACAACTGGAATACCAGGGAATTTACATCTACCAGGGTATTCTTTCTGTGGTCCAGGCAAAACTTGGAATAAAAGATTAGATGAGGCAGACAATCCTAAACATGAGAGTAAACCCATCAATAGGTTGATGAGTGTGCATGAGACACAATATTGATTATGGGAATACACAACGTTGGAAGAAAAACATGACGCGATAGAGAAATGTTGTATAATTTGTCTCTGATACAAAATCAACCTTTGAGAGAAAAAGTTGATAGTTCATCGTGAAGAAGATGATCAGTGTTAAATTGAAACTGGACTTGGAAATTCAAAAAACTTATAGGCTCTAATGATGTCATTAAGACTGAAGAACAATTAGCTGATGAATTACAACCAATATTCACAAAGTTTCAGAGAAGAAGGTTTATTCCAAGGAAGTTGATTATATCTGGCTGCTGATTTGATTGAACTCAATAATGATAAAGGGTACAAGTATGCTTTAACCGTTATCGATTTGAGGAGTAGATATGCATGCGTTGTCCCTTTAAAACAAAAACAGGTAATACTCTTATGTTAGCCTTTCAACAGATATTTAATAAAAGTAAGAGAAAACCTAAAAAATTGTGGACTGATGAGGGTAGAGAGTTTTATAACAAGACATTTATGAATTTTCTAAAAAATAACTATTACATTATACAGTACCTTTAATGAAGGAAAACCTTGTTTATTGAATGCTTTAATCGTACCTTAAAAGAGAGACTATATAAAAAATTCACACAACTCGGTTCACAACAATGTCATTTTTATTCAGGATATGTAGATAAGTATAATGACAGATTCACACGTCAACAAATATGAAACCATCAGAAACATTTACAAAATTGAATATGAAAAAGAGATTAATGTCAGAAAACCTACATTCAAAGTTGGTGATATCGTAAGAATATATAGGTGGAAATCTCATTTTGAAAAAGGTTATACAAAGCGATGGACAAATGAATTTTTAAAATTGTTGATGTAATAGATACAGTTCCTTGAACTTATAAGGTATATGATTTAGAAGGGGAAGAGATTTTAGGTTCATTTTATTCCGGAATTACAAAAGACAAAACTAAGCAAATAATACTCTTGGGAGCAATAGGTTGGCGCTTCACTCCCCTCTACTATACACCTTAATGGACACTCGAGGACCAAGTCCGAGGTGTATAACAGGGTTAAATTTTAAAAATATATATATATTGTGTGTCAAGGGGGACGTTCTTAGATCTGTGAACCCCAAACACAGAATCCTCAACTGAATAGTCAAGGCATAACTTTTGTTTGTTTGGTGTGTGTGCAATGGGGACGTTCTTAGATCTGTGAACCCAAACACAGAATCCTCAACTGATAGTCAAGGCTTAACTTTTGTTTGTTGTGTGTGTGCAATGGGGACGTTCTTAGATCTGTGAACCCCAAACACAGAATCCTCAACTGAATAGTCAAGGCTTACTTTTGTTTGTTGGTGTGTGTGCAATGGGGACGTTCTTAGATCTGTGAACCCAAACACAGAAATCCTCAACTGAATAGTCAAGGCTTAACGTGTGTGTGTGTGTGTGTGTGTGTGTGTGTGTGTGTGTGTGTGTGTAGAGATAATATAACAGGGAGCATAATCAACCCTAACCTCACATTCAAATATCTCAACCCAACGCAAACCCGCCCTAACCCCCACATTCAAAATCCCAACCCCAATGCAAACCCGCCCTAACCCTCACATTCAAAATCTCAACCCCAACGCAAACCCGTCCAAACTAACCACGCAACCCCCTAACCTCACATTCAAAATCTACCAACCCAACCCTTGCCCAACACAGTCTTTTTTAAATACGTATTTCAACAATATATATTTTTATGTTTTTTTCTCTTCTTCCAATTCTGTCTTTTAAGGCTTTCAGGTTTGATGAAGTAGAAAGGGGGAGTAAGAACCTTCATGCATCTTCTTCCCAGAACTAACAATATATATTTTTTTGTTTTTTTTTCTCTTCTTCCAATTCTGTCTTTTAAGGCTTTCAGGTTTGATGAAGAAGAAAGGGGGAGTAAGAACCTTCCTGCACTTTCTTCCAAGAACTTTCTTGATATTGCTCTCATCAAGCACCATCCAAACAAGGAATCACATCGATAGGTGAGATCCCAAGAGTCTTGGTAGAAACCACATTTCAAGTCTCCAAAATAAACCCAACTTTCCAAGTCTCCAAGGTATAACCACATTCCTGTTGAGTTTCCAAGATATGTATCACATTGTGAGTTATCAAGCCAGAACCCACATGTCAAGTCTCCAAAAATATAACCATCTATCCAAGACTCAAGGTAGAATCCAATTTCCAGAAATATTGTGGGTTTCGGTGATAGATCTCACATAATATAATTCTGTGGATCATCAAGGAAAAACTCCATTTTTCCAATTTTTATGTGTTCAGTGATGATCTCACATATTAAACTGTGGATCATCAAGGAAAACTCCATTTTTTCCAATTTTTATGGGTTTCGGTGATTGATCTCACATAGTATAACTGTGGATCATCAAGGAAATCTCCATTTTCAAAATGTCTGAAATTTGTGAGTCTCCAAGGTAGGTTCCATATTAGAACCATCTTGGCAGAACCCTTTTCCCGAGTCTCCAAGGTATTTAAACCATCAAGGCAGAACTCATTTACTGATTTTTAAAAATTTGTGAGTCTCCAAGGTAAAACTTGTATTCTGGCTCATCAAGGTATCACTTGTTCAGTGGGTATGTCTTGATAACTCGCAATGAGTACTATTCCTGTAAAACTCTTTTCAGGATTTTGCTGGTCTCCAAGGTATAACTCTTTGGTTGGGTCATCAAGGTCGAGCTCGTTCTGTGGGTCTTGGGCGGTCACAAGGTCTTCAAACAAACCGACAATTTCGCCCAAGTTGTGGCAAAAGCAGTATTTTCATTTTGGATTTCAGATACAATTTCCTGTGAGAGAAAATAATAGTATTAATTAAGTGATTTAATTATTAAATGATTATGCTTAAAATCCTGTAAATAGGAAAATAAAATCTTACCTCAATAGATAAGAGGTTTGAATCCAGTTCATCAACTTGAAGGTTTAGTTCCATACAAGTAGTAGAACTCCAAGGAACTCCAAAGTCATCCCACTCAAGATCAGCACAGCAGTCCATTCTCAGTAAAAGTAAAAATATGTTTTAAATGGAGTCTGGTTTGAAGCCTTTATATAGAAAGACTGGTGGGTGTGGTTTCCTTTTTAAAAATGGAGAATTCTTTGGAAAAAGAGGCGGAGCTTAGAAAAGTTGGCATGGTTCATGAAAAGTGGGCGTGGTAAGAAAAAGTGGGCAGGCTTAGAAAAAGTGGCGTGGCTTGTGCAAAAAATAATCTGGCCTCAGGAGGTAGTCAGATGAGATCAATGAGAGAAGTATATCATTTCATAATGACACAAAAGCGGTATCTTGAAAAATATAAAGATTCAAATGTTTATTTTAAATATTTTTATGGGGATTATGTGCAAAGAAAATTAACTATTGAAGGAATTTGAGAATGAACAAATCTTTATTGGTTCAATGAGTGAGCTAAACAATATGCATTGTTATTTGAAAAAAAGTGCTCCTAGGCTAAAAGGGAGGCTATTAAAATCTCCATTCACTTGCATGTTTTAAATATTCCATAACAGCAGAGAATTCAACAGGTTGGGATAAAAGGTTTATTTTTTAGGGAAAAAAATATTGAATCGCTGAGAATCCCATTCACTTAACATGGGGGAAAGTGAGCCAGAATCAGTATATTCAGCCTACTGAGAGGCCCAAGGCACAGCCTCACTGCATGACGATGCCAATGATCCTAAATGCCTTTCTTTCCACAGCATTAAGCCAACAAAAGTGAGAGGCAGGAGCACCAGCCTGGAGGTGAGAGCAAGACTCTATCAGGCTTGCGGAAGAAAGCTTTGCAATGTGGTCAGGAGCTCAGGTTGAGTGAGGAAGGACTTTGCACGATGGAGGATTCCTCGTCAACGACTGGCTTTGGCGGCCAGGTTGGAAATGTGGCTTTGCCACGAAAGATCATGTCAGATAGTAATACACATAAGCTTGAATGAAAGGACTTCTTTCAGAGGATTGTTGAGAAAGTAGATGGGGGTTCTATATGGTCCTTTCGGAGATATTAGTGAGAGTGTGAGATTTGTCAGGATTGAAAGACATGTTCCAAGTGTTTGACCAGTTTGTGATTTTATCCAGATCTGCAGAGAACGAAGAAGCCACTGCTTGCCAGCCTGAGGGATGACAGATGGTATGGCAGAGGGTGGAGTCATCAGCGAAGTGATAAAGTTGATTTTCCAGAGAGTCCAATTCCAGAGATCATGGATGAAAACCAGACAAAGAACAGGGTCCAGAACGCTGCCTTGAGGACCTCCAGCCTGGACAGAAAGAGGGGATGAGAGAACTCCATTTAGGGCCACACGTTGGCTGCGACAGGAGAGGAAGTCTGCGAGCCATGAGCGGAGATGGCATTGGATACCAAAGGAAGAGAGTTTGTTGATCATGGCAGTGTGCTAGACCATGTCAAAAGCACGCGATATTTCTCGGGATGTGCCTCCATCCATTGTTGGGAGAGCAGAAGCAGCATATCAAGGGTAGAGTGACCTTGTCTGAAACCTAATTGATGAGCAGAAATCAAGCATTTGGAGAAGCAGAAGGATTTAATGTCTGAAGCGATGATGGATTCCATAACCTTGCTTCTGATTGGGAGAAGGCTGATTGGTCTGTAGTTGCAGGGATCTGTTTTTGCACCTTTTTATGTAGGGCAGGAATGTTTGCTGATTTCCACGCAGACATCAGATGACCTTGAGCAAATGAGAGGGTGAGCAAGAACAGAGGAGCAGGTTTTTAGGACGCATGGGCTGATGCCGTCTGGACCAGTTGCAGAATCTGAGTTGAGGTTTGACAGAAACCTCTCCACTTTTGTCAGAAGAAAAGGACACAAAGTCCAGGGACAGTTGTGTGCGACTGAGTAAGGTGGGTACAGAAAGCGATGGGTTTCGGATGCAAGATTTGGATGCAAACACAGAGTTTAGGCATTCAGCCTTTTCATGTGCGGTATCATGTGCGGTATCATGTGCGGTATCATGTGTGTATCAGCAGTGCGGCCATTTGAGGTAAGGGAGGGAGGGGATGGAGGGGGGAGATACACCAGAAACAGGTTTGATTAGACGCCACCAGGATTTGTAGGAGCGAGAGAGGTTTGAGAGTTCAGACAGATAAAGAATGATGACTTACCTATGTGCACCATTTTTTTTTCGAGATCAGATCCAAGTTGCCCGACTGCCAGCAATTTTAGTTGTAAAAAACCTGATGTTCAACACGTCCCCAAGCATTTCTCTGACATGCATTTCCGATGTTGTTTAAATATGTAAGATATGTAAGATGATGAGAAATCAAGCATTTGGAGAAGCAGAAGGATTTAATGTCTGAAGCGATGATGGATTCCATAACCTTGCTTCTCCAAATGTACATTCTTACATATGTAAGAAATAATGTTTTTTATAAGCAACTAATTTTTTGTCGAGATCAGATCCAAGATGGCCGACTGATGGTCATTTTGTTACTTAAATGTGTCCCCAACCATTTCTCAAAACATTCATTGTCCGATTTTATTAAAACATAGCATAAGCACACGACATGACAGCAAACACGTGCCCCTCACTTTATTTTGTGATCTGCTTAAAGATGGCAGACTGGCAGATTGTCGGCCATTTTAGTTGTACATAAATTTGGGCTACCCTTCAAATATGTCCAGCAAAATTACTAAAACAATGGGGGCTACAACATTTTATGTCTTTTTTTACTTGTTACCCTCGCCAAAGGAGAGATTATTGCATTTGGGTCCATTTCTTTGTCTGTCTGTCTGTCTGTTTGTTTGTTTGTCTGCACAGAACTTTCATGTTTTTTCTTTGGACTTCCAACTTACCCAGAACTTTGGATTGAGAGAAAATTTTCACCATATGTGCGACTTCTCATGTAGAATGTTTTAATCATAATTATGACGTTATAGGTCTTGTGGTGTGGCAGCCATTTTGGAAAAATGGAAAACTTTGGAGTTTTGAATCAATGAAACCACAGCAAAGAAAAAAATGAAACTTTGCCCACGGCAAGTACTCCTCATGAGGAATAAGTGTGATTTTTGATGACATCATGGGTGCCTTCGTTATGACATCAACTTGCCTTTTCCTCATGGAAAGCAAACCCAACTGAGGGTAATCTCAGTGCCTTGCATAAAGCTCGGAACAAGTGTGTGTCTACCCTCAGGAGAGCAAGAAAACAACATCTATCTAATCTCAAGTCTGAACTCTCAAACCTCTCTCCCTCTTCCAAATCCTGGTGGCGTCAAATCAAATCTGTTTCTGGTGTATGTTTCCCCTCCAACCCCTCCCTTACCTCAAATGGCCGCAATGCTGATTCCACATGTGAAAAGGCTGGATGGCTAAACTCGGTGTTTGCATCCAAATCTTGTGTCTGAAATCCATCACTTTCTGTACCCACCTTACCCATTCGCACCCAACTGTCCCTGGACTCTATGTCCTTTTCTTCTGACAAAGTGGAGAGCTTGCTATCAAACCTCGACTCAGATACTGCAACCGGTCCAGACGGCATCGGCCCACGTGTCCTAAAAACCTGGTCCTCTGCCCTTGCTCACCCTCTCTCTGTTCTATTCACCTTCACTTTTGCTCAAGGTCATCTGCCATCTGCTTAGATATCAGCAAACATTATTGCCCTGCATAAAAAATGGTGCAAAAACAGATCCCTGCAAATAAAGACCAAACAGCATTCTCACAATCATCAGCAAGGTTATGGAATCCATCATCGCTTCAGACATTAAATCCTTCCTCTTCCAATGGCTTGATTTCCCATCATTGACTTGGTTTCAGACCAGGTCACTCTACCCTGGATATGCTGCTTCTGCTCTCCCAACAATGGATGGAGGTCCTCAATGCCGGACATGAAATTAGAGCCATATCCCAAGACATGTCACGTGCTTGTGACATGGTCTGGCACCCTGTCCTGCTCACCAAACTCTCTTCCTGTGGTAACCACGGCCTTCGCCACTCATGGCTTGCAGACTTCCTCTCTTGTCGCAGCCAACGTGTGGCCCTAAATGGAGTCCCTCTTCCTGTCCAGGCTGGAGTTCCTCAAGGCAGCATTATGGGACCTGTTCTTTTCTGGTTTTCCTTAATGATCTCTCCGACTCTCTGGAAAATACTCTTATCTCTTTGCTGATGACGTCACCCTCTCCTGTACCATCTGTCATCCCTCAGACCGGCAAGCAGCAGCTTCTTTGCTCTCTGCAGACCTGGGTAAAATCCCAAACTGGTCTAACACGTGGAACATGTCTTTCATTCCTGACAAATCTCACACTCTAACAATATCTCTCCGAAAGGACCATTTGGAACCCCCCCCCCCCAATTATACTTTCTCAACAATCCTCTGGAAGAAGTCCTTTCATTCAAGCATCTGGGTCTCACTATCTGCCATGATCTTTCCTTTGAAGCCACATGATCTTTCCAACCTGGCCTCCAAAGGCAGTCGCCGACTGGGAATCCTCCATCGTGCAAAGTCCTTAATTGATCCACTGAGCTTCTGACCACATACAAAGTTTCATCTGCAGTCTGAATGGAGTACTGCTCTCCCCTCTGGGCTGGGTGCTCCTGCCTCTCACTTTTCTTGGCCTCACGCTGTGGAAACCAAGGAATTTTAGATCATTGGTGTCTCCTACGATGAGGCTAAGTCTTTGGGCCTTTCACTCTCTCACAGCACGCAGGTCGGTCGTCTTTCTGTCTTCTTCATCTCCTCTCCAGACTTGCTCCCCTGCTCTGTTTGTGATTTGTCCCCACCATATTTTTCGCAGGGCGCTCAATGTCCCCAACCACACTCGCAAATTGCTTCTCTGCAGATACATCGTGAACTTGCCATGGTTGCACAATGCACAACGAAGGCCCTGAAGGTCCACACAGTGAGTCATCTGCAACATGTGTTCAATGGTGCGGGTGGGCTCGTGCAGCCATCGTGGCTGCCTCCAACTTGCACAGCTCGCTTGGTGAATCAACCTGATTGCACAAACTGCTGCTATGAGGCCCCAAACTCTGCTGGGGCTGGATCTCTGGGTCACCTCTTGAGTCTTTTTCGTCTCCTTCAACCTAGTGTCAGGCCCAAGCTCATACCTGCCAAGATACACCTCCTCTGCAGCTCAAGGAGTGC
>CM068953.1:148964802-148994094 GCA_035128595.1 Eptatretus atami
TGTTTCCCGTTGGGTGCTGCTCTATCTACACCCTGACCTGCTTATCTTCTGGCCTCTGGTAGCATGTATTTTCGATTTGTGACACATGCTGATGAACAGGCCATGAATTAAATGGAAATGCACTCATTAACCTGGCTGGGGCAACTATTTGAGAGGTGACATCCACATTCTTCTCCTATGAGCACTCACTCCCATTGTTGATTGAACTTATGTAACGGATATTCTTTCTCCTCTAGGAATGGGGTATGGTGATCATCTGTAATATAATTATTCAAATTTCCTGATATGGGAAAAAGGGGGGATGTGGAAGAAAATAATTAATTCATGTACTCTCAATTATAATTGTTGGCTGGTACTTTATAAATCTAATTTTTATGCTATAGTCGAATTGGCTGTCAGTTATAGTTTCCCTTTACCCAAAGTCTTTTGACCTAAAATTGATAAAAGAATGTCTTACTATGAACAAGGTGACCTGGTTGATAACACTGCAACTTTTACCATGATTATGTTCATTGCTCTTTCACCCAGTGGACACGTATTGCAGTTTTGAGGTCTTTTGCCTAATGCTTATCAGCTAATCCTGTAGTTCTCCCCTCCCATTATTTGGAAAGTCAAGTTGCGTTTAAGAAAAATTGCTTCGGGCTTATGTTTCAGTGAAGTCCATTTGAATGTTTCAGTGAATCATTCAATGTTCTTGCTCCGTATATACGAAATTAAAGATTCTCCTTTGGTATGCTGATCCAAATTGTGGAAATTGAAATATTTTCCACCACACCCAGTATCAAAGGTCCGCTCTCCAACTTCACAGATCAGTCCAAACTGGCTGCTATGGGCAAAACAGAAATTATTCATCCCATGGAAACATTTTTTTTGTTTTTTTGTTTTTTTACAGGTTATTCCAGACTTTCCTGGGCGTCTCCCTGGTTATTACCTTCTCTGCTCTGACAGGAATGAGTTCAGCACTGGTGGAATAAAAGGTTAGTAAAGGACGTTCATTCATCTCCTTATTGTCCCGATTGTGGAATAAGAAAAGGACATGGCCAAAAGTGTTAAACGTAACAGCAAGACGTTATTTAAGTATATAGGGATAAATAAATGAATAAAAGGGGTGAATGCCCATTGAGGAATAGTACAGGAGAATTAGTGGATAATAAGGGTGATATGGAAGACTTATTAAATTATTTTTGCCATCCACATTTTCACAGGAACAGTCCATAGAAACGAGGGATCTGATGGAGATGTTTAAGACAATGAAGGGTGTGGACGAGAAACGTGTAGAAGAGTTCTTCAGCAGAATTGACAGTGTTAGCACCAGGGGTTTTAGACTGATGGGAAAGAAGATGAGTTAGAACAGTATTAAGGGAGGGTTCTTTCAATCAGAGTTAAGTGAATGCATTGAATGGTCTTCTGGGAAAGCTAGTAGTGGCAATAGAGGGGGTAGATAGTTTAAAATTGGAATAAGATAGGTACCTGGGTGCATTGCAGATAGATTGGTACAGGGATATGGGCAGGACTTTTAGGTAGCTTGTGTGTGGATGGTTGATAGTTCCTGGGGTTTGTGCAGTGCAGACACGACGGGCCAAATGGCTTCCTCCTGTGCCAAAGTTATTTGATATCCCTGTGTAGTGCACATGTCCATGCATGCCTCTGTGTGTGCAATGGTGATGAACTTAAAATTGTGCATTAATATGACATATGGTTCCCTTTGATTAATTTTTAAATACATTATGATGTCAAATTTTTCATCAGAATTGGGTGTAAATAAATCATTTCCTTTTGCATAGCCAGGTATGATAAAATTGGAAGAAAGTTTACAATATAAAATGTAACTAAGACTTGTTTGGCACAAATTCTGACACTTACCTTGAAACATTTGTACAGTCACAGTGAGCACGGATGCAATTGTAAGTGTAAGGAGCACAATGTTTGTGGTGTCTCTTAGTTTGCAAATCAAGTCTGTTGGAGGTCCCAAATACAACAGGTTACTGACCATGCAGCCCCAGAGTGACACCAACAGTAATCCACTGATTAGTGAGCTCTTGTTTTTGACATTTTTCATTTTAGCATACAAGTAGATAATAACTGCAACAGCAATAATTACGACCAACCCAAAGAGCATCAAAGTGAGCAAAATGATTGCCAGAGGGTCAGAGAAAGAAAGAAACTCCTTTGGCATTGGGACACATGCACTGCTATTCTCATTTGACCACATTTCTTGTGGACACCTATTGCATTCATATGAATCTTTAAAACAAATAAAGACATGAGTTGATTAAATTTATCATAGTGTATTGTATGACACATTTGCATTGATCAATATTTAATTTCAATTACAAACCTGTGATGTTTGAGAATCCTCCACCAGTGCAGGGCATGCAATCAAAGCAGCAAAATGGTTTGCCCTTTCTTGTAACTTTTCGAGTTCCTGGTTGGCATGATTTGCTGCACACAGACTCAGGAACCTGCAACAGAGTTTATTATTTTGATTCTAACAAATAATTTAGACTCAGTAAAAGAATATTGTTCCAGAGATAGGAAAGATTAAAAAAAAAAAAAAAAACATTTACATGAATGCAACAGGAAATGATGCACATTCATTAGAATCCAACATTTGTTAAATTATCAAATAACAGTTGCTCGTTGGGATAATCAATATGTACACACACACACACACACACACACACACAAAATATGTCACACAAGATAGTTGTACTTACTTCAGTCTGACCACCTTTCCATTTTATTTTACTCCTGGTGATCTGCATTTCAAATCCATTTTCTGAATCCAGTTTATAATTCCCCACAACTGAAGTCTGAATTTTGCCCTTGTGGTCCATCTGCCAATTCAGAAGTTCATATATAGCAGGAGGGTCTCCATTTTCATCAAAACTAAAAACATCGCCCATGTTATTGGCAAACATTACTTGTCGCAAGTAGAACATCAACTGCAATGACATGATTTAACCTTTAGATGTTCTTATGTACAGTTTGAAGGGTGATTCAGGAAAAAAAAAACCCAACTTTCTTGGTATCCAAAATTTGGAAGAATAATATGGTATAGGGCAAAATGGCAATGTATTGACAGTGGGGCAGTTGGGCCGTAGGTGGATGCAACACGCAATGGGTTGAAGATGAAAAGAGGAGATGGAGGAATTAAAAAGTAAGTGGGTGTGGAAAATATCATCAACAAGGATAGTGGTGACATAACCTGCTGGTTTGATATAGAATGAGAGAAGGAATGAGTAAGAGGGAGGATTGAGAGATGCATGAGTTGAGGGAATGTGTAGGGGAGAAACAAGATTTGACTTGCAAGGAGCATGCAATGAGATGAGTGGTTTTGCGAATTTGTGCATTCATGGTGAGGTTTAAAGCAAGAGATTGAAAAGAAGATAAAGAAGTGCGTATCTGGAACACATCTCGAGGGAGTTAGCCTCAAGGACAGACAAAGTTTTTCATGTTACAAGAAACTTTTCCTTTTCTCCATTTGATTTATCTGATCATGTGCTTGTGAAGCTCAACATCTCTCTCGCCAATCTCTGAAAACAGCTTCAGTGCCATTAGTCAGGTTCCTTGTGTCCATAATTTGACGTTCGTTGGAATTTTTTGGAGAGTAGCTAACCCCAACATTTTTGGAAAGCTAAAACAATACCAAAACAGAAAATCCATGTTTCATTTTTCAATGCATATAATGTGGTCAAATAGGTCGTTTTGGGGTAAAAACCTTTTTTTTATTTCAGCTCTGAAAATTCAAAATTAATCGCAAGCAAGCAACTGATGATGCATAATTGTTAACTAGAGGACAGTCCTTAATATAGAATACATATATCTGTATTTTGAGCAATGGTTGCCATGGAAACGGCTATCATTTTGTCAAATTACCGTTTATTTAATGTATTGCTTTCAAATCTTGAAACAAGTAACGCATGAATATGGTGATCAGTGAAATGTACTTAATGTCAAATATGAGTTTGTAGCCAATTGGATCACTGTCTCTAAGTCACTCATCATTGCCATCGTCATCATCACTATCGTGGTCATTCCGTTCAATGCTTGAGTCCTCGTCATTCTCACACGAAGTGCTGCACATGCAAAGATCAGTGCATGTTAAGTTCTTGGCCCTGCAGGAACATCTCTGTGATGAACATTCTGTCTTGCACTGGCACCTTATCATCTCGATAATTGCCTTTGGTGCAGGGAGAATGTCTGTTGTTGTCGGTTGAGTTGACCACTCGTGTCCTTGTGGAAGCCATTCTTCAATGGATCAAGAAATGTTTGCTGAGAAATTGCTGCTTGACCCCAAACGTATGCTGGTTATGTACCCGCATGATATGCTGCTCAGAGCACCGACAGTTGGTGGTACTTGTCATTCTCAGCCAGTGTTCTACAGAAGAGATGCCACCGAAGTTCAGGGATGCTGGAAATATTGACACCACTTGGACAATAACCTGAACAGACAAATCTTGCTAAAGTTGTGTATAGCTCCTCTGACAGTTCAGCATCCTTCAGAGCATAGCAAAGGCATCTACCATGTCGTCATCGGCCTTCAAGTAGCACTGGAACACTTTGCCTTACCATGTCGAGCGAACCGCCCAGTATTATCGGCACCTGTGAATGCGTGGAAGGCTGGCAATGCCTGGGCTCTCTCCTCACCTAGGGCCCAGATTGGCTCGATTTTGACCATGCTAGATGCCATTGAGATAGATGTGTGTCTTGCAGGAGATGATAGTTTGCTATGGCAAGAACCAGAACATCCGTATCAGGTGAGAATATCGTCAGCTCAATATCTCCCGTTTGCTGTGATGCAGCTATTGCTTGCTGGATCATCAAGTATCGCCTCCTCATGGTTTTTATCGAGTCAATAAAAACAGGGTTCTGAGCAACATCAACAGCTTCTCTCAGCAATTTGCCGCACTGTCACTCCGTACAAGGTAAATAGGTTGACCATCAGTCCTCTGGCAAAAGAAGCACAAAGCCTTGTCATAGGGGTCTGTGGATTACCAGTGAATGGTGTGGAGGAGCTTGATGACTCCAGACATACTTCGGGCATTTTTTCTCTTTCGACCTGGCCCTTTGCGATATGCAACCCTGATGATAGTGCCTGATCATAACGAACTGGCACACCGAATTTTGCCTTGTTCGTTGCGTTGGAATAGCATGTTCGGTGCCAGACAGCCTTCTCCTTTTGCAACAGTTCTGCTGACAACCCCTCAAGTCGTTTATGAATCTGTACATAATCACCATCCTGTAAAGTGCTCGCTCCTGTATTGTCTCTATCAAACGGCAGAACGACTCGACTTTTGGTTGCAACACCAAGGACCATTTCAGGGAAGAATTATCTTGGCACAGGACACATTTTGTCCAGTTCGTTGATCCTTTCATCTGCAATTTGCACGTGGTACTTCATCCATCATGTTGTTGGTCCTGCAAATATATAAATAAATCGTCAGCTCATGAATGTCAAATCTATCATACGTGATACAGCCTATAAAACTCGGGCTGTGCCTATGTCTAGGGCATATCAAGGGCACAAATAACATTCATCACCATAAAAAGCAAACACATGAGAAAAACAACATCCTTATTTTCTTTGACTACTTTATTGACCTAAATATGTGATTTAAACGGAAGATGCGGGTAAATGTTGCAATGATAGAACTTTATGAGAATCAAAAATAAAAACCCACTAAGACGTAAAATTACCTGAATAAAATGAGAGCAGAGATGAGTGGGAAATCAACAATACGCGCTAACTAATACATGCCGTAACACATGCCAGTAAACTAAATAGAAACTCCAAATAGACTCCCTCTGTAATTCCAACCCCGGGCACAAAGCTAACCTACTAATCCTATCCTATTATACAGCAGTTAATCTAATGGACAAAAATACGTCAGTGACTGATTACATTGATGGTGACTTTCTTTCCGGATAAATGAAAGCACGAACCAGCACATAAGGACATATTTAAAGATCAAACCGAATAATAGAAAAAGGATAAACACATAGCTTAACATGAGACTGGCCGACTTCCAACTCCTCGCCAACAGGAAACGCAATTAAAACCTCCGACCCCGTGGCCATTCAAACCATAATCCTACCCCATACAGAAGAACATAAAATGACAAAAAGGTACTACGCCTCAAAGGCTATCACAACTTACCGAAAAAAGGAAGAAAGGTGTTGAAAACCGAATATGATGAACGAAGCTCCGAAGTAAACTGTCATGAATAAATCGAGAATAAACGAACGGAACTGAAAATGACGTCATGTGCTGCACGTGCTTGGACGTGCGCCGGCCACATCATGAGTCATGCACGCCCAGAAACCGTAACCTGAGGCGATGGCATGGCTCGCCGATGCTGGCGTCACCCATGTTCCCTACAAGATCACTCTTCAATACATCAAACTACAAAAACTTAAAATGAAACGTTTTACTACTGAAGGTGCCGAAACCTTCTGATATTGAACAACAGACACACCAATGTTTCATTGCACAGATGGCCGTTTCCATGGCAACCAACTGTTCCAATAACTTGAAAATCATAATACTTATGTGGTATGAGTTAGATGTCATGGTCACTATATTTAACAATTATTGTAGGCCATCCGATGAAAATATAATAACTAAGGGGAGCACTCGGGAGAGTGCAAACCTCCGCCGCAATACTGCTGCTGTTCACCAGTGACCTTATATCTTATTCATTAAATATGATGTCAACAGTGCTGACAGTTATAGTTCTTTTCCCCAACATTTTTTTTTTTGGGGGGGGGGGGGGGGTTGGAAATACAAAAATGAAAAGAAAATAAGAAATCGAATATTTGTTGAAAAAAAGTTCCAAAAATTTTTTTTTCCTAACAATTTTTTTTTTGGGGGTGGGGGGGGGTTGGAAATCACTTAAAACATGTAGAAATGCAAAAAAGAAAAATTTTCTCTAAATTTTTTTTGGGGGGGGGGGGGTGGAAATCAACTTAAAACATAGAAATGCAAAAAAAAAAAAAAATTTTTTTTCTCTAAATTTTTTTGGGGGGGGGGTTAACAATTTTTTTGGGGGGGTTGGAAATCACAAAACATGTAGAAATGCAAAAAAAAATTCTTTTTGGGGGGGGGGGGTAACAATTTTTTTTGGGGGGTTGGAAATCACTTAAACATGTAGAAATGCAAAAAAAAAAAATTTGGGGGGGGGAGAAACAATTTTTTTGGGGAGGGTTGGAAATCACAAAACATGAAGAAATGCAAAAAAAACCAAATGTTTTTTCTCTAACAATTTTTTTTTGGGGGGGGGTTGGAAATCACTTAAAACATGTAGAAATGCAAAAAAAAAAAATTTTTTTCTCTAAAATTTTTTTTGGGGGGGGTTGGAAATCACTTAAAACATGTAGAAATGCAAAAAAGAAAAAGAAAATTTCTCTAACAATTTTTTTTTGGGGGGGGACCAAGTCCAAAATTTATTGGCATGATCCTTGGACCATACCTAACCCCCCCCCCCCCCACCAAGTTTCGTCGAAATCCGTCGAGGAGTTTTTCCGTAATACTGTTCACAAACAAACAAACAAACAAACAAGCAGAAAGGGGTGAAAACAGTAACCTCCATCCATCTTCGAAGATGGCGGAGGTTAAAAATATATATAAAAAAATGGCAATTCCACTCCAAAAATGCTGTTTCCATGGCAACCGACAGTCAAAATGCAACATTTTATTATCTTATAAAATCCATTGTTAGCCATTTAACAGTAATCCATCATCAGTTGGTTATTAACCTCCGCCATCTTCGAAGATGGATGGAGGTTACTGTTTTCACCCCTTCTGTTTGTTATCTTGCCAAACGAAGTTTTTGCAAGATATGTTAGTCAGTCTGTATGTTTTTTTTTGTTTTTTTTTTTTTGTTTGTTTGTCTGTAATCACGAAAAAAAAATTCTGCAGACCACAGTTTTCATTGGAAATTTTTGTAACTTCGCATATCAGAGGCCTATGGAGGTCGCTTTCAGGCCATAAATTTTTGAAGGTCAAGGTCAAAGGTCAAGGTCACTGTCGCAAATCAGGGGAATCGACAAAACCTTATTTTTTGAGTAATTTGATCGGATCGTCTTCAAACTTCATGGAATATAGTTCATGGTCTGTCGCTCAGCTGATTAATTTTTGGTGGCGATTGGCCTTGAGACTTCATGTGTTTTTTTTTTGTTGTTGTTGTTTTTTTATCTGTAATCACGTATAAATCACTCTGCAGAGTACAGTTATCATTGGAAATTTTTGTAACTTCGCATATCAGAGGCCTATAGAGGTCCTTTCAGCGCATAAAATTTTGAAGGTCAAGGTCAAAGGTCAAGGTCACTTTGTCGCAAATCAGGGGAGTCGACGAAACCCTTATTTTTTGAGTAATTTTGATCGGATCGTCTTCAAACTTCATGGGAATATAGTTCATGGTCTGGCATTCAGCTGTTTAATTTTTGTGGCGATTGGCCTTGACCTCATGGTTAACGCCTAAGGTCAAACATATTTGACCCCAAGGTCAAATTTTCAAGTTTTAGGAACCATATCGTGTAGTACCCAAATTGAACACCTCGATGAGTGCTTTCTAGATATATCAAGCTTGAGACATTATGACGTGATTTGGTGACGTTATGAGGCAAACGCATATTTTTCATGGTTACTCTGTAGAACGATTCTCATCGGAATCTCTCGTAGGCAGATATTCCTCAAGGAGTCGCTCCTGGTGGATAGCAGCTCTGTTCACCTCATGTGACCTTAAAGAAGTCACACGTGGTCACCTTTTGGCAAGATACGGATCACCCTACGGGTGACATTGGTTTATTTGTTTGTTTGTTTGTTTGTGTGTTTGTTTGTTTGTTTGTTTGTGACAGTATTACGGAAAACTCCTAGACGGATTTCGACGAAACTTGGCGGGGGGGTTAGGTATGGTCCAAGGATCATGCCATTAAATTTTGGACTTGGTCCCCCCCCCCAAAAAAAATTGTTAGAGAAATTTTTTTTTTTTGCATTTCTACATGTTTTAAGTGATTCCCAACCCCCCCCCCCCCCAAAAAAAAAATTGTTACCCCTCCCCAAAAAAAAAACGGAAAATTTTTTTTTTTTGCATTTCTACATGTTTTAAGTGATATCCAACCCCCCCCAAAAAAAATTGTTCGAGAAATTTTTTTTTGCATTTCTGCATGTTTTAAGTGATTTCCAACCCCCCCCCCCCAAAAAAAAAATTGTTAGAGAAAAAAAAAAATTTTGCAACTTTTTTTTCAACAAAATTTCGATTTCTTTTTTTTGCATTTCTACATGTTTTAAGTGATTTCCAACCCCCCCCCCCCAAAAAAAAATGTTGGAGAAAAGAACTATAACTGTCAGCACTGTTGACATCATATTTAATGAATAAGAATATAAGGTTCACTTGAGTGACCCAGCAGTATTGGGCGGAGGTTTTGCACTCTCCCGAGTGCTCCCCCTCTAGTTTTGTATTGTTTCAGATTTTTTAAAATTGGAATTCAAAAAAAGGCGTTTTTCACCCCAAAACGACCTTTCAAAAGTTGAAAAAATGTGAAACATCATTTTTTTATTTAAATAGATTTTAAACTTCTCAAAAATCTATAGGTTTGCTACTCTCCAAAAAATTCCAACGAAATTACACAAGGAACCTGACTACATTGCGTTTGGCAGTTCACTCAATCAAACTGGCAGAGAATGCAAGCAGCCATTGCACTTCAGGTCTGGTCTCCTATATCTACCGCTCCTGGTATTAACTCGCATGGGCATTCTTCCACATAAACCTGACTCTATATACAACACCCCCCCACACCGACCCAACAAAAAGGAAAGGAATTGAAAGAATGAGATCCAAGACTGTCAATTCCGAGATTGAGATGTCACTTGATTATGGTTTGTTTGCTGAAAGTTTTGAAGATCCTGTCACATAAATATATTTCACAAATGAAATTGCATTACAAATTAAATAAAAACAAACAAACAGGGATCATACATAGAAAATGTCTAATTTGAATGGCACAATAATCATCAGGTGAAAACTGCTCTTCCCAAGCAATTTCATCCTTCTCAAAAAAATCTCTCAATACATTGATGACAAACTAAATGTTTGCCAGTTAGTTTGCCAAAGCAAAATAATACTCAATAAAAACAAATAATACTTTGTTTTTATTGAGTACTAGACAACCCGTTTTGACAGCGGTTGATAAAAAAATAATTTCAAAAAAAAAAAATAGCTCCAGCGAACTATACCGCTGAGGTTATTTGCATTGATCAAATAATCCCGAAGAGTACTTGACTGAATCTGGAATTGATTTTTAAATATTTTTTTTCGTTGCCCGATTTGAACAAAACTTGATACTGCACACTATGGGAGTATGGTGAGTAATGTGGGCCGAAAATTTTTGCGCTATCCTGTACCGTTTTGGCTGTATTTCAGGAACATACATACATACATACATACATATATACAAGATGAGAGTTTTAGTAATATATAGATTATTGGCATATAAGCAAAAATATACCTTGAATGATAAAAAGATCAGTTGTCACTTGTCATTAAATTAATAGTTATCTCACCTGCCACGAGGAAAAGTTATTTTCAATGGCACAAGTTCCATTTTCAAAAGGACCAAGTCCAGATGAACATGATCGCAGGTTGTGTAGTGCATACGCTATAGCATAAACTGCCATGTAAGTGTTGTAGGAAATTCCGAACTGAGAAGAATCCATCAAAGGTGTCTTTGTATGCTCCAAATCTTCAAGACCAGTGCAGGGCTTGTCTTTATTTCCTCGTTTCAACAAAGAGCAATGAAACGTTTCTTCCCAGAAGTCCCAAAGGAATACATCCAGTGAACCATCAAGGATGGTAAGAGGTGATTGATCTTCGTGCTGTCGTTGTGCAGAGGAAGATAGTAAACAAAACCATTTTTTATTGGTTTCAAGCTTCATGTTGCTACGTTTTTCTCTTATTTGTCTGGAAAGTGAAGAACAAATTAGATTTGGCCTTTCCATTGCCTTTGTTGTATGTCGTGATTGAAGAATTATTTGTGATTGGTTTGATGAACTTTCAATTTCTTGAAAGTTCTTTAACCGATTTTGTGAGGAAATCATTTGTGTAGATTTAAAATTTAAAATCAACCATTTAGAGTCGGTAGTTGATGTTTCGTTCAAAGTTTCATGAGCAACTTCGGTTTGAAGAGAAAATGACACTTGGGGTTGTATGTTTGACAAAAACTCAGACAGGCCTGGCATTTCACCCCGCTGTTGCTCAAATCCTATGGATCCATCAAAAATAGGAGCATAAAAGGGAACTTCCATTGCAGGTGTACTTATCCATCCAATTAATGTTTTTGTTGTGTCATTTTGTGATAAAAGTAAATCAGCCAATGAAAAAAATGTTTTACTGTGAAATATCAAAAATATCACTTCCACTTTTGATTCAGATATTATTTTTCCTTTGAAACAAAAATTGTGACTTTCAGAAATTTTTCAATCAACATTTTGGAAAACTTATTTTCCAAATAAAAAGCCACAAAACGATTGGTAATCGGTACATTCAATGCAAATAGTACTTATGTGTGCATATGTATATATGTATATACTACAGTATATATATATATATATATGTAATAGTTGTCCATGTAATATTTGTCTGTTTGACATAGTCAATTTGTCTGGCCAATGCCTCTGGGTTGGAGGTGATTCGTTGGTGTGGGACTATGTCCAATGTAGATCGGGGGATTGCTCGTCACACTCCAAATGTTTTGATTTAGCCACCAATCACATCATGTGTCTTCTGATTGAATGGTTTGCATTCGTGGGAACAATCGTCTGGGTGGCAGAAGGACGGTTGTTCTTTGCACATTATGCGGTTTTGCAGTGTGAGACATAATTTGCGGCGATGCTCACCATAACAGTCAGGAAGTGTGTCTGATGTATACACGATGAATGTGGTCTTCATTGCTTAGATATTTATTGGTATGCCATCCTAATGAGGGCAAATATGCCTGAAATAAGGATAGACATCTCTGTTTGATGTTGAACTGATGTTGATCATATAATCTTTGTCCCTGTGACAGAGTATCTAGGCCAATGCCTCTGGTTTGGAGGTGACACTTTAGTGTAGGACTATGTCCAATGGAGATCGGGGGAGTGTTCTTCACACTCCACATGTTTTGATTTACTGGCCAATCACATCATGTGTCTTCTGGTTGAATGGTTTGCATTAGCGAGAACAATCGTCTGGGTGGCAGCCGGATGGTTGTTCTTTGTGGATTATGTGGTTTTACCATGTGAGATATAATCCACGTTGATGCTCACCATAACAGTCAGGAGGTGTGTCTGAAGTATACATTTACTGTACATGGGTACGTATATATACAAGTACTCACACTCTCACACTCTCACACTCACTCACACACTATATATGTATAAATACACTGTATCGTGAGGTAATAAGGTATTAAAGGTAATATACAACCTCCAGTTTAGCTGCATTCTGCGAAAGCCAGAACCGACAAACAATTTTACACTAATATTTGCTTTGTAACTCATTTGGTATAGTCCCTTTGCTATTGTCCTCGTGTTTGCTTAGTGGTTAGGGTGGTGCCTTGGGATCCTAGAGTCCTGACTTCAAGTCCCGTTAGCCACTGAATTAACACCAGGGAGTTGATTCAGTCTGTAATCCTTCTGAGGTTAGTGAAATGAGTACCAGTGTATCAGTGGCATGTCTGTGCCCCTAACCAATGATGCAACCATCAGCCAAAAGGCTGGACATGAAGGGAAGGGGTATTGATGGATGTATTATATCTGGTATTGGTTTTGTACAAGCATGATGTGCTGAATGGCCTCCTGTGCATAATTTCCTTGTCATCCTTGTAAACTCACCAATAGTTTTGAGGCTTTCAATCCCTCGTTCTTCTTCCCAAAATTCATGAAAAGCAATGCATCTTCTGTTTTTCTCTGCTTCTTTTATAAACTGGATCAAATCATTCCTCCCATACTCATCATTTACAGCAAGTACACCGACATATACCCAGTTAAAGTATACAACTAAGCGAACCATGGCTGTTACAAAATGAACATCACTTGGATAAGTGTGAAGAAAGTATGGAAACTGCTTTTTATCACTGAGACACTTGCAGGCTCCAGCATAACTAACCTGCAATTGAGTAATTAAAATTATTGAAGTTCAAATGTAATGGGAGGGGACCATGTATCTAACTGGCATGAAAAATGACCCTCAGAAATATATATATACTTTTGAGAGTTTGGACAAAAGCATTTCCCAAAACTAGAAGGGCAGTTAGAGAGCATACCTCTACAATGCAATGCCTGATCCAACAGAACATATCAGGCCCCCAACAATTTTTTGAGATATGCAATATAACTTTTTTAGCCCCATCTCTCAATGGTGAAGAATCACTTTGAAAGTTAAAAATTCTCGCATCCAGATCTGGATTCGGATATTCACGAAAATCAAATCAATTCATCCTTGTCACATACTCAACCTGTGCACCAAGTTCAGTCTGAATCCATCCACAATGTTTTGAGAAATCGTGCTATTTATCGTTTTTGGCCTTATCTCTCAATGTGAAGAATCACTTAGAGCCGGATGCTATATTGTAGCCGGATGTATAAAATTATTGTAGCCGGATGCGAATCTTCACCAAAATCTAATCGGGTCGTCCGTGTCAGACACCCAACCTCTCCGTCAAATTTCATCCAAATCCGTCCACAACTTTTAGAGATATCCTGCACACAAACAAAGAAAGAAATGAAAAATCCCTCATGGAGTGACAACTTGGCAAAACGGAACGGCACTCCGTTGAGACCATACCTCCACCAGGCTGAATAATTTACATTTTGTATGCCACTGATGGGTCGGATCTGATTCCGGACCTTAACCAAAATCGAATCGACTTGTTCTTGTCACCTAAGCAACTCTTCCACCTCGTTTGATCACAAGTCATCCACAACTTTCAGAGATAACATGCTCTACATAGGTTTTGGCATCATCTCTCAATGGTGAAGAATCACCTGGAAAATTATCGAATCCGTGTCCGGATTCAGAGCTTCACCAAAATTGAAACCATTAGTCCTTGTCACAAACCCAACCTGTCCCCCAAGTTTCATCCGAATCCTTCCTCAACTTTTTGAGATATCATGCAATATCGTTTTTAGCCCCATCTCTCAATGGAGAACAATCAGTTAAAAATTTAATAATACTCAGATCCTGATCCGAATTCAGATCTTCACCAAAAATTGAACCAATTCTTCCTCGTGGCACTCCCAACTTGTCCACTAAGTTTTGTGTGAATCCACCAATAACCTTTTGAGATATTGTGCTATATATCATTTTTGGCCCTCTCTCTCAATGGTGAAGAATCACATAAAAACATTCTCAGAACTGGATGTGGAAGCAGATCTTCACCAAAATTTAGCAATGGTGTCCTTGGCTGGTTACCTACACACACAATTTTTTTTCAAAACGATTGCTTTAAAACTTTGGCCAAAAATCGTGTGACAAACAGACAAACAAACAGCCAAACAAACGCTCTCGATCCACATACTTAGCAAAAAAAAACATTTCAATTTTTTTTGCCAAGTAACAAAAAAAAGATGTCGTGCAGAGCACGATGCTTGCAAAATCCACCCACCTCTCCAAAGTTTGCCATGGATACATCAAATTGTCTATTTCATTAAGATTAAAATGGACAATCTTAATCAAAGCTCAGGTAAACCGGATGAAAATTGATTATTTTTCAGATTGAAATTGATGACTTTGGAAGTTTGACCTTGAGTTGACATTTGGCCTTTTGACCTCAAAAATCGTTGGTTTCCAAGTTCAGTGATGCACTATGCAATTGCTGTTTAATTTTCTGGTTAATTGGATGAAAATTGACAACTTTTCGGATGAAATTTGATGATTTTAGAAGTTTGACCTCAAGATGACCTTCATTGACATTTGACCTCAAAAGCAATAGACTTCTCAGTTGAGACTATCTCTACAACTTGGTAAAGTTTCATAATGATTGGTTTAGAATTGTGACCTGTAGGCGATAGAAAAAACAGACAAACAGAAAAACAGACAAACAAACAGACAGATAACAAAATCGACTGACCAATATACTTGAAAAATCTTCGATTTTGCAAGTACCAAACAGTCAACGATGAAAATATAACCTCCTTCCACGTTCGATGGCAGAGGTAAAAACATAGATTACTTCAGGAGACCAGATCCACTGACTTTTCTTTCTCATGGAAGCTCTCATCTATCCAACATAGATATACCTATTTTCCATTGATGAACACAGGTTGTCCTTGGCCAGACTGAGCATGATCTGGGTCTGTGAAAACTTGGCTCAGCATTGAGTTATTTTTCCTTTTCAACCATCTAAATCTCACTCTTTTTCTGACATCTGAAGAAGAGATATTTCCTCCAAGATGTTACTCAAATAAGACTGAAAAGATATATACATTACTACAATTTTGTTTTTTTGCAAAGGGAATAATTATCAATTTTCTATATTTTTATGAACATATCATATAGTAGTGCAGCTGAATAGGCCCCACGCGCACCCCCTGAGTACTTATGCAAACATACTTTTTTAGAATCCTCAAGGTGTCGAGTTAACATTTTTAGATGTTGACAAGAAAATTAGGTTGGTCTTGGGGTATGTTTGGCTGCCATCTTGGATTTTGACATGCTCAATTATCGAAAAACAGAAATTTTCATAACTTTTGAACCAAATGGGAGTTTTGTACATATCACAAGCTTTCAATAGTCTTGCATCCCGCCTTGCTCTCTAAACTCTGCCAATAGCATCCAAAGCCAACTCCACTCTGGAAATACTTCCTCGATGCCCGTAGCCCACTTGTGGCTCTCAACCGATTTCTTTCATTTCCTCTCTCTGTAGAGTAAATGAAGGCTAGAGTGTCCCAAGGTAGTGTTCTTGGCCCCATGCTATTCCTAATCTTCATCTTCATCGACAATATCTCAGACTGGAAAATCCTCTTTATCTGTTTTCTGATGACTCCACCTTCTACCATGACAATGCTCATCCTTCAGATAGATAGGCAACAGCCTCTCTGCCCTCTTCAGAACATGACAAAATCACAAGCTGGTCAAACATCAAACACTTGGAATATGTCTTTCAATACTGAGAAATCTCTCTCTCTCTCTCTCTCTCTCTCTCTCTCTCTCTCTCTCTCTCTCTCTCTCTCTCTCTCTCTCTCTCTCTCTCTCTCTCTCTCTCTCTCTCTCTCTCTCTCTCTCTCTCTCTCTCTCCAAAAGGACGATGGATAACCTCCCATCTACTTCTCAACAACCCCTTCAAAGAAGTTTAGTCACTCTCACTCTCAGCCATCATTTTGTTTTGTTAAACCATATTTCAATCTTGGCTTTCAAAGCGATTCGCCATCTGGCATTCTCCATTGTGCATAGTCTTCCTGGGCACAACTGAACTCTTATCCACCTAAAAGACATGATTCAACCTAAAATTTTCTTTTCCACCTCACACGGCAGCTTTATGGAATAATTCTCTCCCCTCTTGGCTGCCACCCATGCCTCACACCTTTCTTAGCTTGACAGTTGTGAACCAAGGCCGTCAAGATCATAGGAATGGCCGACGATGAAGCTGAGTCTATGGGCCTATCACTTTGCCATCCCAGAAATATCATGGTTTCTCTGTATTTTTCCTCCTCCTTTCTGGTTTTGCACTCTCTGCCCTCTCCATGCTTTGTCCCCTCCCTCAGGTTTCTGCAGGGTGCATGCGGTCCACCATCAACCCCATTCCAGTGAAACTCCCAAAATCTACTATCATGGCTCACCTCCACTCATTTGTTTCTCTTTTTTAACGCCTGTGGAACCAACTTCCACATTCTTTTCAATCTCATTCTTCCCTCCAGGTCTTTAGGACAGCTGATCACCACCAGCTCAGATCATTTAAAAAACAAAAACATAATCTTTTATCCCATTATAACTGTCCCCATCCCCCACCCCACCCCCAGGCCCACCTCCTAACAAATTTCCTATTTTTCTTCCTGAACGTTTCCTTCTGTGTCTATCCTCTGCACCCAATGTGTCCTTTCCTGCCCCCCCCCCTTCCACTCCATTCCTCCCCACACACATTGTTTGGCCAAGTCTTCCTCTATTTTGTCCTTCATCGCTACTGTTAGTGTTTCCTCCCTCTCACCACTGTTCCTATTATTCTGCTGTGTCCTGATATGTTCAGTGTTCTAGCTCTTCCACGAGCCCTGATTATATACACAAAACACAAGGCTGTGTGCTCTCCCCGACCCTCTTTTTCATTGGCAAACCAACATAGTGGCCATGCCTAGAAAAAGTTGAGATTAACGATTCATGCTTTACCTCCTTTTGTACAGAGAAGATTTGCGAATTGGCTTGGATGACTCCCTCAGTGTTCATATGAGAAGGTTATAAGAATATGAGTGAAAATATGGAGGAAAGAAACGCAAATTTTTTCTTCAGAAATGCCAATGAGGCCCAAATACCTCATTTTGAAAGGCATCATAGAAATTTTAATGCTTACAAGTTAGGACCTCCAAGTACCATGTACAGATTGATTTCCCTTTGATATTTTAGAAAGCTCATTTATATCAGAATATATGTAATCTAAAAAGTAGTTACCCCATGCATGCAAATTGAAAAGCGGGGTTAAGCAATTGGTTCACTTCTCTCTGTCTGTCTGTCTGTCTGTCTATAAACGTCAGTTTATGATCGAGCAACATCTTAATTTCAATTGAATGTTATTTTCTGAACACTAATTCAGTGTTGGACCATCAATTGGACCATTTTGGACTAATTGGACCATCAATTGGAAAATGAACCTGTAACTCCTTGTTACTTTGTGTCCGAATTTGTCATGATCGTGCATGTTCAGAGAGGAGTGAGGTAATCTTTTTTTCTGGCTGCCTATCTGACAGTTAAACAAAATTGAAAGTCATTCCAAACAGGAAACTTACTGTGTTTAAGGATGTCATAAAGGACACAAACAGCAGGCACGAATAACTAATGTTACATGTCAAACAAGGTGGTGTAAAAGACGCTTCATCAATGGCAGTAAACTTCCTAAAAAAATTTTATACGACCTTTAAAATCTTCATTTTATTTCAATTGAATTATTAGGGCTGACAGGAGAGCTTAAGCCCTAAAGGTATGCATACTCACCTCTAAGCTGTTTAGCCTGGGTTTGAATCCTGACCCAGGTGTTTCACATGTAGGGTGATTCATCAATGTGTATTCCATCCCTCGGATGGATGTGAAACAGGCATCCTGTCTGCCAGCATTTGTTGGTGGATGTTAAAGATCCCATGGTGTCCTTCGCGAAGAGTAGGCGAGCTTTCGTCAGCACCCTGCCAAATTCCACATTCCTGCCCTAACCAGCAGAGGGTACTGCATCAGCAGCACAGCTGCACTCTTAGCCGATGATGCTACCCACAGCCTTGTGCTGCATATGAACGAAGATTAATTGAATTATGTTCTTCAACATAGTAGAATAAAAATTGTCCTTTTGACACTTTCAAAACCCTTCTGTTTAGCAGTATTTGGACAAAATATTATAGGATTTTATGTCATCACAACCAATCAAATATGCCACTCGAAGAGCCAGCCCATGTCCTTGTTTCTCAAGCCAGCACAGGGTAAGGTGTTTGATTAATTCTCGAGTTCGTTGATGTACTTGTTCGACCTTGTTCATGTATGTTTGTGTGTTGGCATTTCTGAAGAAAAAAATTGCATTTCTTTCCTCCATATTTTCACTCATATTCTTATAACCTTCTCATATGAACACTGATTTGTGACAAATGTATTGTAACTTAAAGAACATGTGTAAAGTTTTTTGATGACCTGAGCGTGTTTTGAGACACTTATTGTTTGAAATACATGGAGATCAAACTTCTGAACCTTTGTTGTCAGAAAATATACTTCAGACATTGTGCTTTCATGTTTTGCCATTTTGTGATCTAGAATGTTTGTTTCAAAACATATTTAGCTCATATAAACAATAAAGTGGACATAAACTGTTGCATCCACATTAAGAGGACATAACTGCCTGACCTAGTTACGCAGATGAATATAATTTCAAATAGTGGAATGTGATAACCATGTTGTAATTATAGGGATAAACATGAAATGGCAGCGAGAAGATCAAGAAAGATGGACGAGAAAACCATTCAACAAAACAGATTATTAAAGCTATTGGCACCTGGGGCAGTTTAAACTGAGCTAATAATGGACTCAAAAACTTCAGAATGTTTGAAGCATAATCTCCAACAACCACACGTGGAGTACAGAAACCCTCAGGTCCCACATCTGAGTCGACTCTTTTCTTCACAAACCACAAACTGCTCTCCAAGACTATTTGAATTGAAAAACATGAATCATAGATGTCGTAACCCAGAGTCATGTTGGGAATGAGTGAAACGTTCTTATTTATCTCTTCAACAGTGAATATCATTGTCAGAGCCCATTGTAAACCTTCAGGATGTACTCTACAATGAAAAGTAGATATATCAATGAAGAACACCAAGAATCATTTTGTATTTTATTTGGTAACCCAAATCTAACAAATATTCAATTATGACTTCATTTTGTTTTGACATAAGGCTAAAATTGGAGCTGGATCATGAATCACATGCAGCAAAAATACATTTGAAGTCATCGCTTTTCTATAATATGAATTACAAGGACATTATAGTAGACAATGGACAAATACATACATGAATGGGATTTCAACCTGCGTTCTGAGCATCATGATCAGCCATTAGTTCAGATGAGAATGCTAAAGAGGTCAATCTGATGATGTTCAACAATCACACCTGGAGTATTATATCTTTATTGGAATCTGGTGACACTGCTGAAGAAGGAAGTTGGCCAATTAATGGTACAAAATAGCCTGGTGTTGGCTTAGTGGTTAGGGTGGTGACTTGGGATCCTAGGGTCCTGATTTCAAGCCCTGTTGGGCCGCTGAATTAATACACCAGGAGGTTGACTCAGCCTGTCATCCTTCCGAGGTCGGCAAAATGAGTACCAGTGCACTTGTAAAGGGGACACTGCATCAGCGGCATAGCTGCGTCCCAACCAATGATGCAACAAGCAGCCACAGGCTGCACTCGATAGAGAGAGAATGGTACAAAATAGCTTTTTCTTGCAAAATAATCTATGGTATTTTAACATAAATCACATCTGCTTTGTATTCAGTTTTCTTCTTCTTCAATATGCTAAACATGATGAAAACAGCTATAAAAAAAATACAAAAAATTTGAAGATTTTAGGTGTCCTTGACCTTTTGACCTCAAAAGCAATAGGCTTCATTGACCCAATGTGCAAACCCTGCTAAAATTCCAAGTAAATCGGATGAAAATTGATTATTTTGGGCAACCTTGATCTTTGACCTTTTTATCTAAAAAAAAACAATCGGCTTCGAGAAATTGATTAAACCAATTCAGTTACCCACTGTGCAAATTCTTTTAATTAAGGTCAATCGCATGAAAATTGACAAATTTATGCAACTTTGACCTCTTGACCAAATTATTAATTTGTCTTCTGCATATTCTCATAATAAAGCTTTGTTGAGAACTTGATGAATAAAGCTCAAATGGAAGAAAAGTTATGGCCTTGAGACACACACACACACACACACACACACACACACACACACACACACACACACACACGTTTAACATCTAATGAGTACATGTTCAAACAATCACCAGCAAAATGAATGTATGGCAACTTTAATAAACTATAATAATTTGGATGGAACTGAAAGCCAAAATTTTTGGCCAACCTCAGTGCCAATTTCATGTGTGGGGGAAATGTAGAGAGTGATCGATTTTATGAAGAGTAAAAATGTATTGAGAAAATAAAAATCTTACCCTGAACAGATGGACAGATGAGGATTTTCTCTGAAAGACGTTTCCTCCACCTGCATGGAGTTATGAACAGGAAATAACCCTGCAATAATAACATCCCCACTCTGGGACACACTTTTCAGCCTTTTTCCAATTGGAGGGTCACAAACCCCTACACAGGAAGGGATTATGTGACCATACAATAAAAAAATAAACCACATTAACGAAACGAAACACATGAATACATCATGCCATCTTGCGACCCTGGTTTTCCCCACACAGAGTGCAGGATCTCCCAGGAATCCTTTTTTCTTCTTGCCCCATATATTAGCCATCACAGCAAAGATTGGTATTCCCGTCAGCGAAGTGATGGGTGTTGTATGCTAGTACATCAAGAAAGGTTGAATTCTGTGCAATAAAACAGCTGCATGACTGATAAATTTATATTCTGGCCTCTGGTGCTTTTCAATTTCAAATACAAATTACTTCAATTTGACATCAATATACTGAAACAATCTGAAATTGTAATCGCATTATCATATCATTCTCTCCTTCAAATTATATGCAGGAGGTGATTGTTTTGCAAACTGTTTTAATCCAATTCCATTCAAAAGTAAGAATTTAGAAAGGACATTAGGTGTTGCAGAAAAGCTTATTACCTGTGATGAATATATAATTGCTTGCACTGAAATTGCGAAACATTCTCCTGCAAATTCCAGTGAAAGGATGGATTATCAAGAAACCATATTTTGAAAAATAGATTTGTACTCTACCAATTAATGTTGATTTATTTTTACTGCCTATCCTTTGACAAAGAAGTAGCCTGATAGTGGGTGGTATAGTCCTGTTTTACATTCTTGTAGTGGGGCAACTTAGCTAAATATAGCATAACAATTGTGCATTTTGTGAGGAAAGCACCAAAATTTGGCACACTAGTAGCCTAACATATTATGAACAGATTTGGATATTGGGCCATCTCAAATTCATCCGCTGATGGCTGTGGCAGCCATTTTCCACTGCCATCAAAAATTTGAGATGGCCATATCCAAATCTGTTCATAATATGATTAGGCTACTAGTGTGCCAAATTTGGTGCTTTCCTCACAAAATGCACAATTGTTATGCTAAGTTGCCCCACTATTGGCTCAACCTTGAGTCTAATAAATAAGATTCATTGGATGTCTGTCTGTTTGTCTGTCTGTCTGTCTGTATGTTCGCATTTTTTGCAAGGACCGCTGGACCGACAACCAACAAATTTGGAACACAGCCCAAGGCCGATCCGGGGATTGTCATAACGGTATTTTCATCCACCACCGGAGCCCTTAAAGATCAATTTTCTGGCTTTAATCTATATGCAATCTCATTGGTTTACAGATATCACGTGACATATAACATCAAAGGCCAGCACACCTAATTAGTCGAGCTGTGTCTTCCACCCATTGGCTCACTGCACAGCTGGCCTGACCCCACACATAATTGGAACCTAACTAAAAAAAATAATACGTTCACCATTTTCGTGCTGCGGTAAGCTAAAGCTATCTGCTATGATAAGTGGTGTATGGTACGTTCCTATTCGCAATTGCCATGCCATACCATGCCACACCCCTCCCTTGAATAGGTATCTACTATAAATGGATGAGGTGTGTGTGTGTGTGTGTGTCTGTGTGTGTGTGTTTTTGTGTGTGTTTCCGTGTGGCATACTTTTTGTCTCTTAATTATGTACGTCTATTCATTAATTATGCACTATTGGAATTTACCTTTTGACCCTTAGACTGCGGAGACCCCTTTGCGGCCTTTCGGTGACCCCCCCCCTCTCTCTCTCTCTCTCTCTCTCTCTCTCTCTCTCTCTCTCTCTCTCTCTCCTTTGTCTCTGTCTCTCTCTCTCTCTCTCACTCTCTCTCTCTCTCTCTCTCTCTCTCTCTCTCTGTCTCTCTCTGTCTCATCCTCATTCCGCTTCCTCCTAATACTGTGCAGCAACACCTCCTCTCACACACACACACACACACACACACACACACACACACACACACACACACACACAACACACACACATCACACACACACACACACATCTCTCTCTGTCTTTGTTTCTGTCTCTGCCCTCCCCTCCCCCGGGCAGTGATTGTCTCCGCGCAGTGCTTGACTCCAGACGTGTCTGGGCAGTGCTTGTCTCCGGACGTGTCCACGCGGTATTTGTCTCTGGATGTGTCCAGGCGGTGTTTATGTCCAGAGACAAATGTTTGTTTGTCTCTAGATGCGACGTGTCCTGGCGGTGTTTGTCTCTGGACTGTGTCTCTCTCCGGATGTGTCCGGGTGGAATTTATAGGATGACCAGTAGAAAATGGATTTCAGATATTGTTTTGTTTCCATTTTCACTATTATTCGATGAAGAATCATTTTGATGAGACAGTATGAATTGTAATTAATGCTCACCGCATGTATGTTACGCTAATTGTTATGCTAAGTTGCCCCACTAGTGGGGCAACTTAGCTAAATATAGCATAACAACTGTGCATTTTGTGAGGAAAGCACCAAATTTGGCATACTAGTAGCCTATCATATTATGAACAGATTGGATATTGGGCCATCTCAAATTCATCCGCTGATGGCTGTGGCAGCCATTTTCCACTGCCATCAAAAATTTGAGATGGCCCAATATCCAAATCTGTTCATAATTGATAGGCCACTAGTGTTGCCAAATTTGGTGCTTTCCTCACAAAATGCACAATTGTTATGCTAAGTTGCCCCACTAGTAAGGAACATTGCTATTTAAACCTCCCACCTCCCTGACTTTTATTCCATTTTATTGAGGCACTGAAACTCAATTATTCTTGCATTGAAACAAACTCAACTTGACACTTCTGACTTCGGCCAAATAAAAAAAATACCAGGTCATCGTCCCCGCCTGCTTCCTTTTCTGAACCCGCCTCCTTATTTTTATTATTTGGTCAAACATGCCGAAAAAATTTGCACCCGTGTTCGAAGGAAGTTGTGCAGGTAAGCGGCTGTATCACTTAAAAAGTATCCCCATGGGAGATTGGCGGTTACTTCCCCAGCAGGTGGGGTGACCTAATGTCCCATGTAAACTGAACAACAACAAACTAGAAACGAACGACGAAACATGCTGGGTTAGAAAGGTTCTTCTCCATTTTTGATGGACTGATGAAAGGAAGGAAATACCATATATTGAAGCATTCGCACCAATTTTAAATCCATATCATCGTATACAACTTGCACCATTTTTTGAATCTATCATTTTCCCAATGTCGACACTGGGTTTTTTTTATAGCTTCTACAGAGCCGCAGCACCAAGACCTGTCCTTCCACCTTCCATTCACTACCGCTTTCTGTTTCAATGCACGATGTTCAAGCAACACTGATCTGTGTACAACTGTGTATGTAAGTTCCATCGCAGCTGCTGCAGTAAAATTAAATGTACGCTTCTGATTAAAATGATGCAAAATGCGACTGGTTTCAAAACCAACAAATTGTGCGATGAATGTAGAATGTAGACAAATTGTGTGAACGTGATGCATCACTTTCATGATTTAAGCTTAATTTTTGAAGATAGTTTTCATCTGTTTACAAATTTGTAAAAAAAAAAAACAAAAGAGCCTCCTCCTTCCTTTAAAAAAAAAAATCCAGATGATCAACTGGTGTTTTTTAAATTTTTGTTTGGCCTTACTAAAATCAGCCAAGTAAGCTTGTTCCCAGGAGATTTCTTTAACTCAACGATATTTACCAATATACTGTAGGCTACCCTTAAATCAAGTATGGTATCAAAACGTCAAGCTTTTCTAAGTGGTGGTGAACAGAAAAAATGTCGTAAGGTTATGACATTAGCAGAGAAAATCGTGATTTTAGACAATTTTTGTGGCGGAATGAGTATTGCATTGGTGGGCCATGAGTATCATGTAAACGTATCCACCATATGTCCCATTCATTCAAGTGAGGATAAAACCTGCGTTATGAAAGCTTCTGTGCCTGTCAGTGCAAAGTTGTCTGAAATTCCTCAGAGAAATTCTCTCGGTTATTGAGTGTGTGGATTTATTATCAAGTGAACAAGAGCAAAACTGATAGGTTGAATTAATGTGGTGTTGATGTGTAGTTCAAGTCTGATGGGCTAAATGGCTTCCTGTGTCAGAGTTCCTTGTGTATCCTTCAAAGAGCCCTTTGGTGACAAATATAAGAAAATCAAAACATCAGACCTTGGTCCTTTAAATGTGACCTCACATTCCCCCTCCATGAACCTCCCCCCCCCCCAAAAAAAACAAGAAAAGAAAGGTGGATACTTTTCGTCCTGCGAAGATTGAGTTCCCCCTTCCAAAAACCAAAATTGATTACAACCATCGACAGAAGTTCCACAACAAATATAAAATCCATGAAACATGTTCTCACTTGTCAGTACTTTGACACCTCGTATCTGAGCTTGGTGTCTGCAACACCTCTGAGATTAGCATTTACTTTTAATTCAGTGCAATATTTTTCTCCAAATAGTTAATGATATCTCCACATCCTATCACATCACTGTAATGCTATTAGATGTATTGAGTAAACATGTAACAGTAAATTGTGTGAATGTTTTGGTACTTTGGGAATATGGAATTTCGACTAACAATTTGCAATGCAGTATTTGAAGAAATATTTTCGAACATGAAAATTGAAAGGGGAATTGAAACCGCCTTTAAAAGAGCCTGTACAGGTTCGCTGTTATTTACATTCGAGTACTTTGCTTCTTTTATTCATGAATGAATGTAAACACGGACTTGACAAAGCAATAGCTTGATGTTTGCTGAGACATGATATTTGCATTTAAAGGCATGACATACATTCTACATTGTGTTACCTTCGTGCTGTGTCTGTTTGTGCCGTGTGTGAGTGGAAGAACGTGCATGCCTCGCGATCGTGTTGATCGTTATGGAATCGCAGAATATGGAGATATCATGCTTGGTGGACTTTTTCCAATTCACGGAGATATGGCAACACCAGAGCATTCCTACGAAGAACCTCCAGAACCTGTTCATTGCTTGCAGTAAGTTAATCCTCTTGTTTGTTTCATACATTGTGGCTATGTTTCAAATAATTCCATGCTAAAAAACAATACAACACATAGAGGAATGTTCCTTTCTCAAATATTTATCAACACCTTGTGATTATTTTTCTATTTTACCTGCCATATGTTGTGGGTGTACAAGAGCTCTGCGTTTCTGTTGCTGTTGCTGTTGCTGTTGTTGTTGTTGTTGTTGTTGTTGCTGGGGTTCTTGTTGGGGATCGACTTTTGAAATATGTGCTCATTGGTCGGCCAACTGCTGGACCACACCCACATCTGTTGCTTGACCTTTAGTGCAATAATTCAATTTGATCCATGGGTAATGATTTTTAGCTCACCTGGAATGTCGTTCTGTGGGAACTTATGGGATGGCGCAATGTCTCTCCGTCCGTCCGTATGTCCACAAACACTTGCAACTTCTTAAAAAAGAAATTTGGTTGGCTGTCTGTGAGCAGGATATCTCAAAAAATTATGTAGAATTTGGACGAAACCTGGTGGACCGGTTGGGTGTGTGACAAGGATGAATTGTTTATGATGTGGTTAAGGTCCAGACCAGATACGGTCTGGATCCGGATACTTTGATTAAAAAAAAAATTGAATTGATTTTTGACCCTGAAGAGATAGGGCCAAAGACGATATATACTGCAGCATAATATCTCAAAACATTGTGGATGGGTTATGACAAAACTTGGTGGGGAGTTGGAAAGGTGACAAGAAGAAGCCAATTAGATTCTGGTTAAGGTCCGGATTCAGATCCAGCATACCAGTGGGATACAAAAGGTAAACTGTTCAGCCTGACGGAGGTTTGCGCTCCACCGAGTTTCTTATCACATCTTTCATGCTGCTTATAACCTTGCTCTCTTATCCTTGTTTCCTGATTGACTCTATCTTTAATAAGTCATTTTCCCACCATATTTTAAATTACCTTCTTTACCTGCATTGACGACTGACTAATCGATTTCCAAACTTTAACAAAGTCATAATGAATGACTGCTTCGATTATATGAGAAAAAAACTTAGCTTTAGAACATGCATTTCAATAAAAAGCAATATCCTCTCCACCATATAAAACCGAATATGTAGAATTGATAATGGAATTGTTGAATGACTGTTCTAGTGTTTATTTCAAGTAACTTTTTGGCATGAGAGATATGCTGAAAACCTGATTGCAAATTTCCACAATGTCATATATTTCCTCATGCAATAATCGTTTAGCACAATGCAACTCATGCACCCTTAGGTTTTGTAAGGTGACACAAGGCATTCTCAGCAAATTCTAAACAGTCCTTCTGAGACACCAGCATGCGGATCATCCCAAAACAACACACCGATTACATTATTTTAACAATGCATTATAATGCCACGTCTGTCAGAAAATGAGAGGAATCAAGTCATTGGACACCTTCGAACAGTGTGTTCCATTAGCCATGTTACATGGCTCTTTCATGTGAGGAGAGGAACTGTTCATGACCGCAGGAAATATTATCAAGCCACTGGATAAACAAGAGATATGCCAAGAAGTGGACATTCCAGGATAACGACCCACACTCAGGACCAATACATTTGTATGACCAATCTACGCAATCAGTTTCAAACTTGCCACAGTACTAGACCGGCAGCCCAGAGACATTTGGTAAGATGAACTAGGAACCAATATCTGACTATGGGAGTGTGTAGGGGGTCACCTGAAAGGAACGGAAATGGGAGTCTGCCGGGTACCACCCGCTGCGTGTAGACCTGGGGGACCCCCCCAAGGGGCCAAAAAATGGGTGCTACATAGATGAGTGAGGTAGCACTTAAATCCACCACCATGTTGTGCTCACTGCCACCATGTGGAAAGACCCTTTGGAACAAGACACGGCGTGCACATTATGTGAGCATTATCTGGGGTAATGCAGACTCCTCACAACCAGATCAAGATTTGGATCCACTGCAGTATGGATGGAAGGATGAAAATGGACATTACACGCCCGACAGGTTTCCTGGACCTACAGTACCAGACAATCTCTTTGAAGATGTTTCTGTGAGTGACAATACTGACGACGACGGGCAAACCGAGGACATGGAAGATACATTTGACATTAATGACAAGTTCTGGACCAGAATGGAGCGATGACTCAGACACTGAAAATGAGATGTAAAACATGCCCTGCTCTCTGTCTGTGGGGGTACATTTCTAAATTCATGGGCAGTACCTTGAACTAAGGGCAGTACCCTGAACTCAGACTTGCAAAAGCACACTGTGTTGAACCAAATCTTGCTATTTCTGGTTAAGAAAGTCATCTTAACCTTCAAGCATTTTTTGTTAATTTTATAGATCAAGATTTAGCGTAAACCCAGGTAAATAGGCCTGGTTTAGCAGTTTCTTGGATGTATCTTAAAATGCCAATGAGCTTTACTCTAATGACTGTGTGGTTTTAGCAATAGATGCTCCCTTTGAAAGACCAAAATAGAAAATACCAACAGCTGCATATCTAGTGTTAGGTCATCATATCCACTTCCATTTTATTCGTAAATGAGGTGGGGTTTTGCTTGAAAAAAAATTACCAAAGCAACTTGCACAACTGTTGGTACAGTAATCATTTACATTTTCTTTCAAAAGCTCAAATCATTTTTTTTCTATTTTTGCCATTAAGAAACTTTTCATTTTTTACAGGTGTCCTCTAACCTCAAGTACAGTTATCATGGTGACCTCGAGATTTTGATATTTTGGTAATGTTAGAAAAATGAAATGATTATTGTAATATCAAAATGCTTAAATCCCACACAAATAAGTTTAGAGGACATCTTATTCGGCATCTTCCAAATACTGTTACACAATTTGGTGTTAATATCTTTGGAATTTAAAAGTTTAATGTAACTATGTAACATAACGAAAGTAATTTTCCTTAGGGGTAGGGTTAACATTTGAGTCTGTTATTCTTTAATGAATCATTCCTTACAAGTACATTAATAATAAACTCTAAAAATACATTGGGCCATATACAATGACTAGGGATCAAAATGTCAATTTGGACCACATGTTTGCCTTCGGGCTAAATGTTTGCTTTAAATGATCAATCACACCTTGGGGTATACAAAATGACCTATGACAGAACAATTATCCGCTGCCTTGTGCCTACCAGACCCCCCCCCCCCACCCCCAGTTGGACACAATTAAGGGACTATTTGGGGAGTCTGGTAGGACCAAGGCAATGGATTATTATTCTGGCATGGGTCATTTTGTATTCCCGAGCTGGATTGATCATCTAAACCTGGTTTTAGCTGGTACCTTTAATATCTAGGCTAGCCTAGATGGGCCCAAGGGCCCATTGGGGGGTGGAGGGGGGTCTGGTAGGCCCAAGGCAGCAGATAATTGTTCTGTCATAGGTCATTTTATA
>CM068953.1:149036394-149046708 GCA_035128595.1 Eptatretus atami
ATATATATATATATATATATATATACATCCATATATATCATCACACCATTTTAAAGCCTTTTTCCTTGTGCAGGGGTCAGCTTTTTGCAGGCTCCAATCATGGTACCCTTTCTTGTGCAATGTTTTTACGGCCGGATGCCCTTCCTTACCCCAACCCTTTAGTCGCCTGTGAACCTTCTTTATCCTCAATCCAGATGCTGGAACTTACCATTGGTTTATTTGATGGAGCACATACCGTAGTTGGCTTTGCCATTTATGGTTATCATCAGTTTTTCTGCAGCAACAACTTAAGACCTATCCTTGAACTCCTTCTGATATTCACTCTTCCACTCATCTTTAGGAACTTTGCTTTTGGCACCGAACGGTGTTTTGAGTCCTTGTGCTTTTCCTGTAGACTTTCAGGATATAATAGATCAACTTTGAAATAGTATGCTTATTTTGAATCATTCAGTTCACTCTGAGTAGACAATAAAATTCTTCAACACAGTTTTATAATCCGCTTCTTTAAACCACCTAAAGCCACCATAGGGAAGAGCTTTGAGACAATGCCCATCCATATCAGTTATGTGAATGTTTTATTAGGAATGATAGTTTCCCAAGGGTTATTGCAACAGCTGAAGCATGAAGCAAATTGGCCAGAAACAAAACCACCCAGCTAGACGCAGTTTAAAGAAGCAACAGACAGACTGCTCGCTCGAGTAACCGAAGATGTACCCTCTAGGGTTGATTGGGGAAAAATTCAAGCCTGCAAAGATAAAATTGTTGAAAATACAGCTGACTATCTGGAGCGACTGAGAATAATATTTCGAAAACATTCAGGAATGAAAGAAGGACAGGGTGAAATGCTTCTGTCCCATGCCTTTGTCAATGGGATAAATGTAAAATTAGAGGCAGATGTGAAGAAATTGTGTTGATTGGGAAAGTAAAGATATTACTGCCATATTGCCAATTGTTTCACACTGCTATTGGCAGATGGAACTAAAGAGCGCTGACGCCAACACCAGATTAATGCAGTTGCAAGTAAGCACACTGCAAGTAGGAAGAGGGAAGGGAAACTGGAGAAACTTTCTTAGTGCTCCTCGAGTTTATGCAAGGCGGGTGATGAGTGTCCCGAGAGGATCACTGGGACCACAACTCCATATGTAAAGCCCCCCCCCCCCAAAGGGAATTAAAATGGTTCCTCTGAAGGTACATCAGAAGGAATCGGTGGGATTTAAGGGTGGGTATTTTGGTGACCCAGCATACTTTGTGTTTTTTGATCCCATCAGTCACAAATTTTTGGCAAGAAGTTTAGTTAAATTTTAAAAGCTATTTGTACAGGGTATTCATTACAATTGCTGAAGGAAGGGTATTACCTTTGGGTCCATTTGTTTGTCTGTCTGTTTGTTTGTTTGTTTGTCTGCACAGAACCTTTGTGTTTTTCTCTGCAACTGCTTGTCGGATTAAGAAGAAATTTTCACCATTGGTGCGACTGTTCATGAATAATTTTTTCATGATAAATATGATGTCATAGGTCACGTGATGTGTCAGCCTATTGGAAAAACAGAAAAAATTTGGACCTCTGTATCTCTGAAACTGCACCAAGGAAAAAATTGAAACTTAGCACATTGCAAGTACTCATGAGAAATGAGTGTGATTTTTTTATGATGTCAAAGGTGCATTTGTTATGACATCATAATTGCCTATATAGAATGCCACATCCGATCAGTATGAAAAATTTTGAGGGTCATCTTGGGATAAAATGGTCCATAGAAAAAAAATTGATGATGTCATTAGTCACGTGATTTGGCAGCCATATTGTTAGTTTTTTTAACTTCAAAAGTCTTCTCTGAAGTGGCTGAACAAATTGAGGCAAAACGTTACACATATGATTGCCTGCCCATGAGGAACAAAACGTTCAAACATATGATGTTGCTGTTCACATGGTTTGGCAGCCACATTGAATTTAGTCTCAAACCTATAAAAAAAAATGCACCACACAAAAGAAGTCCTGGTGAGGGTCTGCTATCTCTGATTTCTCTTTTTCTTGTTTAGACATTGTAACCCACAACTGCCAAGTGAAAAACAAATTATACAAATTTCAGAAAGTTAATTAAAATACAAAACTAGAATATCCTGTTTGGATAAGTGTCCACCCCACTTATAATAGCAATTGTAAATTAGCTCAGGTGCAACCAATCACCTTCAAAATCAAACACCAAGTTAATTTGCCTCCCCCTGTGTTAAACTGTGGTGATTCTGATTAATTAAGAATAAAATCAGCTGTTCCTGTAGGTTTCCTCTGCTGGATAGTGCATTCCACAGCAAAGACTCAACGATGAACACCAAGGAGCTTTCAAAAGACCACTGCGATAAAGATGTGGAAAGGCACAGATCAGGTGATGGGTATACAAATATTTCAAAGGCCTTGAGTATCCCTTGGAGCACAGTCAAGCCAATCATTAAGAAGTGAAAGGCGTACGGTACCACCAAGACCCAGCCTAGATCAGACCATCCCTCCAAACTGGATTACCAAGCAAGGAGGAGACTGATGAGAGAGGCCACCAAGAGGCCAATGACAACTTCTAAAGAGCTGCAGGAGTTTATGACAAAGACTGGTCACTGTGTGCACGTGACAACAATATCCGAAGCACTCTACAAGTCTGGTTTGTATGGTAGGGTTGCAAGAGGGAAGCCATTACTCAAAAAGGCCACCTTAAGTCCTCTTTGAGGAATGCAAAAAAAACACTCTGGGGATTCTGAAGCCACGTGGCAAAAAGTTTCATGGTCTGACAAAACCAAGATGAACTTTTTGGCCTAAAAGCAAAACGTTATGTTTGGTACAAACACAATACATCACATCACTCAGAGAACACTATCACTACTGTGAAGCATGTTGGTGGCAGCATCACATTATGGGGATGTTTCTTATCAACAGGGACTAGGGCATTTGCCAGGATAGAAAGGAAACTGAGAAGAGCATAATATAGAAAAATCCTAGAGGAAAACCTGCTACCCTCTGCAAGAAAACTGAAATTGGGACAGAAGTTCACCTTTCACCATGACAATGACCCAAAGCACACAGCCAAAGCTAAACTGGAGTGGCTTAGGAACAAAAAGATAAATCTCCTTGAGTCCCCCAGTCAGAGCCTCAAACAAAATCCAATCAAAATCTATGGCATGACTTCAAGATTGCTGTCCATCAACACTCGCCACACAACTTGACTGAGCTTGAACAGTTTTGTACAGAAGAATGGGAAAATATTGCCCAATCATGGTGTGCAAAGTTGACCTATCCCAACAGACTCACAGCTGTAATTGCTGTCAGAAGCATTTCCACCAAGTATTAACACAAGGGGTTGGACACTTGTCCAACCAATATATTCTATTTTTTTATTTTTTAAATAATTTCTGGAATTTGTATTTCACTTGGAAGTTGTGGTTTATAATGTGTAAATAAAGGTAGAAAAAGTCTGATTCAAAGCTATTTAATTCCAGGCTATAAGGCAAAAAAGGTGAAATTTTTCAAAGGGGTCTAGACTTTTTATTATATAAGCACTGTAGCTGCCTTACACTGTAGCTGTTGATGCTAAGGAAAAAGATGTATGGGTCATGTCCAGATGTAAATATGACAGTGATACTAAATTATGGAAATCCCACAACGGCTACATGATGGCTCCACAAGCTCTCTTACCATGGCTTGCTCATCTGGTGCATGGCTCAAGCCATACGAGCAAAGTGGGGATATGCTCATTCATTTTGACACACTGCTTTGACACACTGGGTTTATCTCTGTCACAGCACAACATTGAAAAACTTGCCAAATTTGCCAGGAATGTAATCCAGGGAAAGAGCACAAAACTGTTCTTGCAGCACACCCACTTCCAATCCCCTTTGGACATACACAAATTGATATTGTCCAAATGCCAAAGTTTTGCAGATATGAATATATTCTTGTAATTGTCAATATGTTCTCCAAATTTGTTGAGCCATATCCGTGTAGAAAAGCAGATGCAACCACCGTGGCTAAAGTGTTAATGAGTGACTTCATATGCAGATTCGGCATTCCTTGTAAACTCTCTAGTGATTGGGGGACTCATTTTATGGGACAAATAGTACAGGAATTGTGTAAAGCCCTACAGGTGAAGCAACACTCCTTAGTCCTTTGAGCATGTTCCCAATCCTCATCGGTAATGTGAGTATTATTCAACTGTAAAAGTTTTCTTTTAAGGGAAGTTGGATTTCAGTGAATCTCTCTTGTCCATGAATGTAATCATAAGGATACACACCTTTCCTTGACAAGCGTTGGGCTGGCTCCTCATTGGAGAAAAAGGTTTTAAGGATTGGAAATTCATCACCTGAAGATTTAACAATCTCATCAAAGCAGATTGAGGGCTTGCCATGAATTTGTATGAATCAATAAATCTAATTAAGGTTTTCATAGGTTTGAGAATGGTCTTTGTGAAGAAGATGTAGTTTTGATTGGTGTTGGGAGTATCACTGATATAACCCGGAGTTTTTGAGGGTTCATTAATGAACAAGTGAGCATCATTATTGGAGTTGTTATGAAATAAGCCGGAATGAAGTTTGGAGTTTTATAATTCAGAGTGCAATTTTTGATGAGCATCTCCTCTCTAGTTTCCTGTGATATGACAATGATCCCTTACCTTAGGTTCTTTCTTAATCATCTTGGAACAAATATGACAAATTGTAGCTTCCTTAAAACTTTTCTTTTCTTCATGCGATAACATTCAAGGAGTGTAGTTTCTTGTCATTGCCTTTGTGAGCTTGACACAGACTTCTTCAACCATTCACATACTTAACCTACGTTTTCCTCTCAATATAGATGTATGATTTCATTTTATTTACCCATGGAAGGTTTAACATATAAGCAGAACTCACAAGCTTCATGTTGTTGGTAAGCCTTGGTAAAGAGATAATTTAGGATCAGAGGAACAAGTATCAATCTTTCCTGTGGAACTCTCAAAATATGAATATAAAGTAAATGGGTGTTCAACACTTTTGTTTACATATTTTAAGTAATTTTTTTCTCCAAATTGTGGCATCTTAATAATAGTAGCTTGATGTGTTTTGCAATATTTCATGTGTTTAGATAAAGCTTGTTTGTTCGTAAAGAATTTGAGGCATCAAATATATTGAAAAGATTTGATTGTTTTCTTGTTTACTTGTGAACCGGTCAACCTTTTCATCTTACTGACATAAGCATAGTGTCAGATTTCTTATTGAAAAGATTTGATTGTTTTCTTGTTTACTTGTGAACCGGTCAACCTTTTCATCTTACTGACATAAGCATAGTGTGAGATTTCTTTAGATTTGAAATATGAGAGGTTAATGTATCTGTAATCATCTTTTGGATTGGGTGAAACTATCATAACCTGAGTGAGGGAGTTTTCAATCAACACATAAATGTGTACTGAAAGAAGATTAATTTTTCATACTTTGTGGGATCTTTTAATACTAGAGGAAAAGTCAACCCATCGAGTTTCAAGGTATGTTCATAATTTTGTATAATAGCTAACACCCTCAAGTGTATATGGTGCAGGAAATAAATTAGCTAGTAAAGCCCAGATTAAACATTTATCATCAATCTTTTGAATGTTGGTGACTACCTTTTTGAGTTCAATACTTCCAGGCAAGTCGATGTAAGAAGAAGCTCTAAGAGGATCAGATTTCATGATGTGCACATCCAAGAAGATTACTTTATATATTTTGAATCCAATTCCTTCAACACCTTCATCATCTCAACCCATCTCATATGTATATATATATATATATATATATATATATATATATATATATATATATATATTTATTCTCTATTCATCATCATATTCTCTATCCTCGTATTTGTGAAAGACTTCAGGAGAGGCTATGAATCTTTGGTCTTTAGTTCTCATGTAATGAGACCCAAATCCTTCATTATTTTCCATTTCTAACTTTAATCCCAAATAATATTTTATAATATCATGTGCTTTCAAAGTATTAAGGATCAGAGTTTCAAATTTCTTTCTTAATTTTAGGATGGCTACAACTGCAGGTTTGAGTTACGAGGAGGAAATTTGAAAACATGTTTGAGGATTCTTCAATTGAAAGAGTGAGCTCGGCAGCTCGGCAAGCTCAAGGACGAGAGGGTAGCTGAGGAGTTTGGAAACAGGCTGAGTGGAGATTTGGGCAGTCTGGGTGCCTTGGGGGATTCTGAAGAGTTGTGGAGTCCTTGATGTTGCCGTGGATATCTTGGAACTCACCATAGGGCGAAGAAGAATTTTGTCTCTCAAGGGACACTGGACACCATGGAACAGAGTCGCAGAGCCAGAATGAATGGCAGAGCTGAGCTGTTCAGGGAGCTGAGGCATAAAACTGAACGTGCACTAAGAGTGGACAAGGAGGCCTATGTCCGAATAATCTGTGAGGGGGTAGAGCATCACCTGTGGTCAAGTGATTCTTGTCCTACTTACAGGGGAATTCGTGCATTGCGTTTCTCCAAGCCCGTCCCTCGGTGTACTGCAGTAATAGCACAGGGTGGTGGGCTCTTGACAGAGGAGTCCAAAGTGAAGGCCCGTTGGGCCAATTACTTTGAGCGGCTCTACCAGTCTGATCCACGAGCTGTCAAGTTGGATGTCAGGGGTGTTACTATCCCAATTGCTGACCATCCAATCAACTGTGGTCCACCATGGTTTGTGGAAACACAGACTGTGGTGAACCAGTCAAAATGGTGTAAAGCTCCTGAGATCTCTGGCATCCATGCTGATCTTCTCAAGGTTGGTAGAAATGCTGTACTCATGTCATTGCATGCAGTTCTGTGCTCTGCCAGCAACAGAGGCCTCATCCCAACTGACTGGAAGAGGGGCCTTGTTGTTCCTCTCTGGAATGGAAAGGTGATCGCCAAGACTGCAACAACTGCTCTGCTCTCAGTGGTGCTGCTGCTTTCAGTGCTGGGCAAGGTCTTTGTTCGGATAATTATTGATGGAGTTCACCACCAACTGCTTGAGCACCAGTGTCCTGAGCAGTCAGGCTTTAAACCAAAGAGGTCAACGATTGACCGTATCCTTGCTCTTCGGTTCTCACCAAAGGCAGATGAGAATCTCGGCAGGGGCTGCTTGCTGCGTATGTTGATCACTGCAAAGCATTTGATTCAGTGAATTGGGGAGCCCTCTGGAGGATTCTTGGTCTTCGTGGGGTGCCACCAAAATTGATCAATCTGATATCTGAACTACTGATATACTCTGCCACTGATATAATATCTGATATACTCTGCCACTGAGATTGCTGTGCGGTGTGGTGAAACCATCTCTGACATATTTCCAGTTGTTACTGGAGTTCGTCAGGGGTGTAGACTGGCCCCCACACTTTTCAACACTTGTATGGACTGGATTCTGGGAAGGATGTCGGAGAGATCAAGTTGCGATGCATCATTTGGGAATGTCAAGATCTCTGACATTGATTATGCAGATGATGCAGTCATCTTTGCGGAGACTTTAGATATCCTTTTTGGGGCCCTGAATGTGCTGAATGAGGAGTCGGAGCTGCTGGGATTATGGGTTTCCTGGGTCAAAACTAAGATCCAGGCTTCCAATGACACCTTGGATGCTGCTATCCTATCTGTATCTGTTTGTGGCTAGGACGTTGAAGTTACGGAGAGATTCAATTGCCTTGGCAATGATATTAATGTCTCTGCAGGCTGTGGGCCAGAGGTCAACAGACATCTGGGTCGGGCCTGGTGAGTCATGGATTCACTGGATCTTGGGGTGTGGCGCTGCCGGTACCTGTGCAGGAGGACGAAAGTCTGAGTCTTCAGGTCCTTGGTGCTCCCAGTCTTGCTGTATTGATCTGTGACTTGGACTCTGACCAGGGATCTGAGAGGGAGACTTAATTCCTTTGGTACCAGGTCTCTTCAGAGAATCCTTGGCTATTACTGGTCGGACTTTGTGTCCAACGAGGGGTTGCTGAGAGAGATTCAGATGAGATTTGTTACCTGCATAGTCCGTGAGCATCAGCTCTGTCTGTATGGACATGTGGCTCATTTTCCTGACGCTGATCCTGCTCACCAGATTATCTCAGCGAGGGAGTTTCGTGAGTGGAGAAGGACAATGGGCCAACCATCTGCCTCATGGTTGCAGCAGGGTGATTAGCATCTCAAGGAGATGGGGATGGGCCAGGCATCTTCCTGTGGGATGGCCAGATGGAGGCCCTTGGAGTACCGGCGGAAAGTGTATGCAGTGACGCTCTGCTCCGGCGCATGCTCCCATACCTGACCTGAGAAAAAGGACCATGACAGCAAGCCTGGAGTTTGCAAAAAGGCATGTGAAAGACTCAGAGCATGAGGCAAAAGATTTGGTGTTCTGATGAGATGAAAATTGAACTCTTTGGTTTGAATGCAATGCACTGCATCTGGCAGAAACTGAGCACAGCTCATCACCCATGTAACACCATCTCTACCATTAAGCATGGTGGTGGCAGCATCATGTTATGGGGATATTTTTTTTAGCAGTAAGCAATGTGAGACATGTCAGGACTGAGGGAACAACGAATGGAGCCAAATACAGGCAAATCCTTGAGGATAACCTGCTTCAGGGTGCAGAAGACCTTAGACTGTGGTGAAGATTTACGTTCCATCAGGCCAATGACCCCAAGGAACATGGAATATCTTCAGAATAAGAACGTGAGAGTCATTGAGTGGCCCAGCAAAAGCCCAGACTTGAATCCCATTGAGAATCTGTCGAAAGACTTGAAGATTGCTGTTCACCCATGCTCCCCATCCAACTTGACAGAGCTTGAGCAAATCTGCAAGGAAGAATGGCAGAAACTCCCCAAATCCAGATGTGCAAAGCTGATACAGACATACCCAGTAAGTAGTAGATATATGGGGTTTCTAGTGCAGTCATTCAAATGAATGGGGGAAAAGGGGGAAACTCTCTGATTTAAGGTTAAAAAACCCGAAACAGGAGTCTGATTTTTCTCCCCATTTACCCCATGCAAATGAATTGAAAAAACTCTCTTATTTAACCCCTAAACCTCTAAATAGGAGACTGGGATAATACAAATGAATTGAAAAAACTGTCTGTCTCAAGGCTCAAAAGCTTGAACCAGGAGTTTAATCTCTGCCCCCTTCCCCTCCTCCACCCTCCAACCCCCCAATGTTAAATTGGGACTAACTTAAGGACTGACTTAAATTGGGATTATAATTAAGATCTCTGTCCTATTGAGACACTGATTAAAACAACATTTCTTTTATATTATCATTCCACTCAAAGAGTGAGCCAATTAATATTTGCCCATGTTCTACTTCAGGTAATAAATTAATTTTCCTATTACATTCATCACCATCGAGTATATTCACAAATATTATTTTAGAACTTCGTTCTTGGTCTAAATATCTTTGTTGAGCAGAATAAAATGATAAACTTCTCTAATGCTCTTGTTTGACACCTCCTGAGCCACATATCATTTAGATTTAGTAAATTGTTTTTCCATTGTTTAATTGATAACCATCAAAGTTTTCAGTCCATTCAAGGATATTTTTTTTTACATGCTCTACTTATTTGTAATTAAATTTATCCGCTTGTTTTTTTATCCTACTTTTCTTTGTTCTTCTTTAAAAGCTTCATTTGATCTCTTCTCTTGACTTCTTATGTTCTAGTTCTTGTTCTTCTTCTTCTTGTGAAGACAAAACCTTAATCTCTCGCGACTCGGTCTTGATATACAAGATCCGGAATCTCCTTAAATACTGAGCACATGTAACAATCTTCACATAGACGGTGCCTTTGAGTGCATCTCATCATGACTTTTTTAAATATATTCGGACATTGCTTAAAGTTTCGAAAAGTTCACGTTTACTATTTTAAGGATTAATTCCATTTATCGTATTGTAATTTCGTAAATACATTTATTTATTTCGTAAATACACGAATATATCGTAAATTACAATTTATGGCGCGTTTCCTATTGGCTTAATCAAGGGGCACGTGACGAAATATCGGAGCAAGTTGTTGTTTTTTTTTTTAGCTGACAAAACCTTTAGGACGCTGGTCGTGGACCACTTCTGTCCTTGTTTCCGTTAATCTCCAACTTATTTTAATTAAATTTATTCGCTTATTTTGTTTTATCTACTTTTACCCCGGTTATTTCTTCAAAAAGACTTATTTGATATTTCTCACATTCTTTATGTACCAAGGTTGATTACATCTCCACTCTTTGGTTTGGTTATAGTCCGGGCACCCTGTGCTGAAAAAGGTGGTAACCCGAAACAAATTGAAATAGTTTTCAAACCTGTTTTTGATGATTCCTAATGTACCTGGGACTATTCTATTAAAAATC
>CM068953.1:149057839-149068730 GCA_035128595.1 Eptatretus atami
CCAACCCGGACGCACCCCACTTTGGCTACAGTATATGGACATGATGACCTCCTCCGCAGATTCATCAAGCAGAAGGCTTGGCTTGGAACTTCATCTCCAGTGTCTCTATGACATGTACCTTACCTTGCGGCATCACGCATAATCTTTATGTCAAAAGTGTGCATGTGTATTTGCAGAAAATGTCCAGCTTGAGGAAACCTTCCTGATGTCCACAAATACTTCATGGATGGTCATGTTGTACGCCGCTCTGATAGGCTTTGGGCTGGCATTTCAACTGATCTTGCAATAGAACAGTGTCTCATGCGTAGTTTGAAAACTAGTGGAGGTCTGACAAGAGGACGAGGATTGACCAAACCCAACGACTCATATGGATTCTCTCCACTCCATCCTTGCAGAGATCAATAGTGCCATGCAAAATTTACGGGAGTAACTTTCACCACCAGTGAACAACACAAGGAGACAGCCATGCTAGAATGACCAAAGACCACAGTGACATTCAAGAGCTCTTGCAATATCTGGTACAGCGTAATCCATTCAGTACAGATGGCCAATCTCTGGAAACATTGCAACAGGAGTAACAGCACACCCCACTGTGAATTGTGACAATGCCAACATGTGGGTCAGCAAATACTGCAATCAATGGTAGGCAAGAGGTGGTTGACTACACATTAAAAAGAAAAAACCAAGCTGTAACAATGGACACCAAAAGTCCGTGATGATTAGTGATGAAGAAGTCACTATCGATCCGCTATCCTCTCCAACGTCTGGTGACTGCTTGTACTAGATTGGATGAATGCCAGATGCGTTCAGATATGAGCTATGCTCTTACCCACCTGCATATTTGAATCCAAAGATTGATGAGGTCAGGAAACAAAGTAGTTTGGCTGATAGTCTCTGGTCCACAACACTTGAAGATGCCGCCAAACCTTCTGACCAGGTCCAGTATGTTTTGGATGGTGGCGCACTTCTCACAAACTTCCATGGACAAAGGGCACTTCCTGGGACGAGATTCTGAGAATGTACACCCAGTATGTTACTCGCAAATACGGCAAAGCCATTATTGTGTTGATGGATACAGCGACTACCCAGCACAAAGGACTGTGTTCATAAACAAGAAGCAAAGGTTGCATTGGTGCAGCAGTTCACTTTGATGAGACCATGAACCTGATGAGAGAAAAGACGAATTTTTCAAATGTACAAAACAAACAAAGGTTCATTAACTGTTTAGGTAACAGACTGGAGAGAATAGTTGTGATGTTCACCATGCCAGGACGATGCTGACGTTTAGTGGTGAGGACGGCTGTTGTTTGTGCGGAGCAGAGACAAACCGTTGTGGTAGCAGACGACACAGACATACTGGTCCTGCTAATTCACCATGCTGTACATGTCGAAAACAACATATGGTTCCAGCCAAACCCAAAGAAGAAGAATACAAAGCTCCACGGTGCTGGACATTGCAGCACAAGACACCACCTTGGGTAATGTAGCAGCAATATTTTCTTGCTCATGCACTATCGAGTTGACACACGTCAAGGTGTTTGGGATCGTAAAGCAAAGAGTAGTGAAACTAAAGAATGACAACGTCTTTGCTAGACAAGCAGAGGTGTTTCTGGATTCCACGTCAAACACGGAGGATGTCGTCAAGGCAGGAGAACTTTGTTCTTGTCTCCTTGTATAATGGAGATGACGACGACCTGGATGACCTGAGGCTTCGCACATTTTATTCCAAAACCACACGAAGTACTGCAGCAGTTGAGCCACACAGTCTGCCTCCAACATCAGCTGCAGCTAAATATCACAGCCTCAGAGTGTATCAACAGGTTCAAGTGTGGTTCGCCATGGTGACCAAGTACCTCCAGATCAATGGGGCTGGAAGTGAGGAAGGAAACTGGCCCCAATTTTGACGACAATACACCAGCACCACAAAAGTTACTGAAATGATACGGTGTAATGTTGTGAAACGGGTGCTACAGTTTGAGATGTATCTGCCGAAAAAATGGATTGGATTTCCATGGCCTGCGGTGAATGTCGTGGGTGTGTGCAAACATTCACTGTCGGCTGACACAGACTCGGAGGAAGACCCAACAGAGCGTTAATTTGAGTTTTAGATGGCCTGGCCTCCCGATGTTTCACAACAGATTCAGCTTCAATTTGATTGTTAACCCTGGGTATACAGATGTACTTATGGTATACTATGTTATATAATTTACTATTTAAAGTTACATAAATTTTATAAACGCGAGACTTCAATAGTGAATGTTGTTACCGGTACGTACTGTGGCCAGCCGCGCGGGCCGTCACCGCCAATTATGAATGTGGAATCATTCTGACCCATATAAAGATTTCTATAGGTTTAGATTATGTTTTTAACTTCCAGTGCAAATACTGAATGCTCCTGTCGTATATTAAACTATTGTTTATCAGACTGAAACACATTTTGTTTTTTTCATTTTCGACGCATCACATTTTTGAATTTTACGGTGTGGGTAAGTTTTCTCAAAAAAAAAAATTTCCACTGAATAGATTTTGGTAATTTTTAAAAATAGTCCCAGGTACATTAGGAATCATCAAAAACAGGTTTGAAAACTATTTCAATTGTTTCGGGTTACCACCTTTTTCAGCACAGGTGCCCGACTATAACCAAAACCAAAAGTGGAATGTAATCAACCTTGGTACATAAAGAATGTTGAAAATATCAAATAAGTCTTTTTGAAAAATAACCGGGTAAAAGTAGATAAAACAAATAAGCGATAAATTTTAATTACAAATAAGTTAGAGCATGTAAAGAAAAAATTAATCCTTGATGACTGAAAATTTGAATGGTATCAATTAAACAATGGAAAAACAATTTACTACAATCTCAAAATGATATTGCTCAGAGTGGTCAAACAAGAGCATTGAGAGAAGTTATCATTTTATTTCGCTCAACAAAATATTTAGACCAAGAACGAAGTTCTAAAATAAATTGTTGATAACTCGATGGTGATGATGTAATAGGAAAATTAATTTATTACCTGAAGTAGACATGGCAAATAATAATTGGCTCACTCTTTGAGTGGAATGATAATATAAAAGAAAATGTGTTTTTAATCAGTGTCTCAAATAGGACAGAGATCTTAATTATAATCCAATTAAGTCAGTCCTTAAGTTAGTCCAATTTAAATTGGGGGGTTGGAGGGGAGGGAAGGGGGCAGAGATTAAACTCCTGTTCAAAGCTTTTGAGCCTTGAGACAGACAGTTTTTCAATTCATTTTATATCCAGTCTCCTATTTAGAGTTTAGGGTTAATAGAGAGTTTTTTTCAATTCATTTGCATGGGTAAATGGGAGAAAAATCAGACTCCTTTTCGGGTTTTTTAACCTTAAATCAGAGAGTTCCCCTTTTCCCCCATTCATTTGAATGACTGCCACTAGAAACCCCATATATCTACTACTTACTGGTATGTCTGTATCAGCTTTGCACATCTGATTTGGGATTTCTGCCATCTTCCTTGCAGATTTGCTCAAGCTCTGTCAAGTTGGATGGGAGCATGTGAACAGCAATCTTCAGGTCTTCGACAGATTCTCAATGGATTCAAGTCTGGCTTTTGCTGGGCCACTCAATGACTCTCACGTTCTATTCTGAAGATATTCCATGTTCCTGGGGTCATTGCCTGAGGAACGTAAATCTTCACCACAGTCTAAGTCTTCTGCACCCTGAAGCAGTTATCTCAAGATTTGCCTGTTTGCTCCATCGTGTCCCTCAGTCCTGACAGTCTCACATTGCTTACTGCTAAAAAAAAATATCCCCATAACATATGCTGCCACCACCATGCTTAATGGTAGAATGTTACATGGGTGATGACTGTGCTCAGTTTCTGCCAGAGCAGTGCATTGCATTCAAACAAAGAGTTCAATTATTTACTCTCAGAACACCAAATCTTTTGCCTCATGCTCTGAGTCTTTCACATGCCTTTTTGCAAACTCCAGGCTTCTGTCATGTCCTTTTTCTCAGGTCAGTATGGGCATGCGCCGGAGCAGAGCTCACTGCATACACTTTCCGCCGGTACTCCAAGGGCCTCCATGGCCAACCCCACAGGAAGATGCCTGGCCCATCCCCATCTCCTTGAGATGCTAATCACCCTCTGCAACCATGAGCAGATGGTTGGCCCATTGTCCTTCCACTCACGAAACTCCCTCGCTGAGATAATCTGTGAGCAGGATCAGCGTCAGGAAAATGAGCCACAGTCCATACAGACAGAGTGATGCTCACGGACTATGCAGGTAACAAATCTCATCTGAATCTCTCTCAGCAACCCCTCGTTGGACACAAAGTCCGACCAGTAATAGCCAAGGATTCTCTGAAAGACCTGTACCAAAGGAATTAAGTCTCCCTCTCAGATCCCGGTCAGATCCAAGTCACAGATCAATACAGCAAGACTGGGACACCAAGACCTGGAAGACTCAGACTTTCGTCCTCCTGCACAGGTACCGCAGCGCCACACCCCAAGATCCAGTGAATCCATGACTCACCAGCCCGACCCAATGTCTGTTGACCTCTGGCCCACAGCCTGCAGAACATTAATATCATTGCCAAAGGCAATTGAATCTCTCCCTAACTTCAACGTCCTACCACAACAGATACAGATAGGATAGCAGCATCCAAGTGTCATTGGAAGCCGGATCTTGTTTGACCCAGGAAACCATAATCCCAGCGAGCTCCGACTCCTCATTCAGCACATTCAGGCCCCAAAAAGGATATCTAAAGTCTCCGCAAAGATACTGCACTCTGCATAATCAATGTCAGAGATCTTGACATTCCCAAATGATGCATCGCACTTGATCCTCCGACATCCTTCCAGAATCCAGTCCATACAAGTGTTGAAAAGTGTGGGGCCAGTCTACAACCCCTGACGAACTCCAGTAACAACTGGAAATATTCAGAGATGGTTTCACCACACCGCACAGCAATCTCAGTGGCAGATATATCAATATTATATCCATGCAGAGTATATCAGTAGTCAGATATCAGATTGATCAATTTTGGGCACCCCACGAAGACCAAGAATCCTCCAGAGGCTCCCCAATTCACTGAATCAAATGCTTTGCAGTGATCAACATACGCAGCAAGCACACCCTGCCGAGATTCTCATCTGCCTTGTGAGAACCGAAGAGCAAGGATACGGTCAATCGTTGACCTCTTTGGTTTAAAGCCTGACTGCTCAGGACACTGTGCTCAAAGCAGTGGTGGTGAACTCCATCAATAATTATCCGAACAAAGACCTTGCCCAGCACTGAAAGCAGCAGCACCACTGAGAGCAGAGCAGTTGTTGCAGTCTTGGCGATCACCTTTCCATTCCAGAGAGAACAACAAGCCCCTCTTCCAGTCAGTTGGGATGAGGCCTCTGTTGCTGGCAGAGCACAGAACTGCATGCAATGACATGAGTACAGCATTTCTACCAACCTTGAGAAGATCAGCATGGATGCCAGAGATCTCAGGAGCTTTACACCATTTTGACTGGTTCACCACAGTCTGTGTTTCCACAAACCATGGTGGACCACAGTTGATTGGATGTCAGCAATTGGGATAGTACACCCCTGACATCCAACTTGACAGCTCCGTGGATCAGACTGGTAGAGCCGCCAAAGTATGCCCAACGGGCCTTCACTTTGGACTCCTCTCAAGAGCCCACACCCTGTGCTATTACTGCAGTACACCGAGGACGGGCTTGAGAAACGCAATGCACGAATTCCCCTGTAAGTAGGACAAGAATCACTTGACACAGGTGATGCTCTACCCCCTCACAGATTATTCGACATAGCGCCTCCTGTCCACTCTTAGTCACGTCATTTTATGCCTCAGCTCCCTGAACAGCTCAGCTCTGCCATTCATTCTGGCTCTGCCGACTCTGTTCCATGTGTCCAGTGTCCCTTGAAGACAAAATTCTTCTTCGCCCTAGGTGAGTTCCAAGATATCCACGGCAACATCAGAGACTCCACAACTCTTCAGAACCCCCAAGGCACCCAGACTGCCCAAATCTCCACTCAGCCTGTGTTCCAAACTCCCTCAGCTACCCTCCGCCTTGAGCTTGCCGAGCTGCCGAGCTCACTCTTTCAATTGAAGAATCCTCAAACATGTTTTCAAATTTCCTTCCTCGTAACTCAAACCTGCAGTTGTAGCCATCCTAAAATTAAGAAAGAAATTTGAAACTCTGATCCTTAATACTTTGAAAAGCACATGATATTATAAATTTATTGGGATTAAAGTTAGAAATGGAAAATAATGAAGATTTGGTCCATTACATGAGAACTAAAGACCAAAGATCATAGCCTCTCCTGAGTCTTCACAAATACGAGAGATAGAGAATATGATATGGAATAGAGAATAATATATAATATATATTATATATATATATATATATATATAATAATATACATATGAGATGGGTTGAGATGATGAAGGTGTTGAAGGAATTGATTCAAAATATATAAAAGTAATCTTCTTGGAGTGCACATCATGAAATCTGAGATCCTCTTAGAGCTTCTCTTACATCGACTTGCCTGGAAGTATTGAACTCAAAAAGTAGTCACAACATTCAAAAGATTATGATTAAATGTTTAATCTGGCTTTACTAGCTAATTTATTTCCTGCACCATATACACTGAGGGTGTTAGCTATTATACAAAATTATGAACATACCTGAAACTCGATGGGTTAACTTTCCTCTAGTATTAAAAGATCCCACAAAAGTATGAAAAATTATAATCTCTCTTCAGTACACATTATTGTTGATTAAAACTCCCTCACTCAGGTATGATAGTTTCACCCAATCCAAAAGAATATTACAGAACATTAACCTCTCATATTCAAATCTAAAGAAATCTCACACTATGCTTATGTCAGTAAGATGAAAAGGTTGCACCGTTCACAAGTAAACAAGAAAACAATCAAATCTTTTCAATAAGAAATCTGACACTATGCTTATGTCAGTAAGATGAAAAGTTGACCGGTTCACAAGTAAACAAGAAAACAATCAAATCTTTTCAATATATTTATGCCTCAAATCTTACGAACAAACAAGCTTTATCTAAAACACATAGAATATTGCAAAACACATCAAGCTACTATTATTAAGGATGCCACAATTTGGAGAAAAAATTACTTAAAATAGTAAACAAAATGTTTGAACACCCATTTACTTTATATTCAAATTTTGAGAGTTCCACAGAAAGATTGATACTGTTCCTCTGATCCTAAATTATCTCTATTACCAAGGCTTACAACAACATGAAGCTTGTGAGTTCTGCTTATATTTAAACTTCCATGGTAAATAAAATGAAATCATACATCTTATATGAGAGGAAACGTAGTTAAAGTATGTGAATGGTTGAGAAGTCTGTGTCAAGCTCACAAGGCAATGACAAGGAAACTACACTCCTTGAATGTTATCGCATGAAGAAAAGAAAAGTTTAAGGAAGCTACAATTTGTCATATTTGTTCCAAGATGATTAAGAAAGAACCTAAGTAAGGGATCATTGTCATATCACAGGAAACTAGAGAAGGATGCTCATCAAAAAATGCACTCTGAATTATAAAACTCCAAACTTCATTCCGGCTTATTTTCTAACAACTCCAATAATGATGCTCACTATGTTCATAATGAACCTCAAAAACTCCGGTTATATCAGTGATACTCCCAACACCAATCAAAACTACATCTTCTTCACAAAGACCATTCTCAAACCTATGAAAACCTTAATTAGATTTATTGATTCATACAATTCATGGCAAGCCCTCAATCTGCTTTGATGAGATTGTTAAATCTTCAGTGATGAATTTCCAATCCTTAAAACCTTTTTCTCCAATGAGGACCAGCCCAACGCTTGTCAAGGAAAGGTGTTGTATCCTTATGATTACATTCATGGACAAGAAGATTCACTGAAATCCAAACTTCCCTTAAAAGAAAACTTTTACAGTTGAATAATACTCACATACCGATGAGGATTGGGAACATGCTCAAAGGACTAAGGAGTGTTGCTCACCTGTAGGCTTTACACAATTCCTGTACTATTTGTCCCATAAAATGAGTCCCCCAATCACTAGAGTTTACAAGGAATGCCGAAATCTGCATAGAAGTCACTCATTAACACTTTAGCCACGGTGGTTGCATCTGCTTTTCTACACGGATATGGCTCAACAAATTTGGAGAACATATTGACAATTACAAGAAATATTCATATCTGCAAAACTTGGCATTTGCGACAATATCAATTGTGTATGTCCAAAGGGTGGAAGTGGGTGTCTGCAAGAACAGTTTTGTGCTCTTTCCCTGATTACATTCCTGCAAATTTGCAAGTTTTTCAATGTTGTGCTGTGACAGGATAAACCCAGTGGTCAAAGCAGTGTTCAAAATGAATGAGCATATCCCCACTTTGCTCGTATAGCTTGAGCCATGCCACCAGTAAGCAAGCCATGGTAAGAGAGCTTGTGGAACCATCATGTAGCCGTTGTGGGATTTCCATAATTTAGTATCACTGTTCATATTTACATTCTGACATGACCCATACATCTTTTCCTTAGCATCAACAGCTACAGTGTAAGCAGCTACAGTGCTTATATAATAAAAAGTCTAACCCCTTTGAAAAATTCACCTTTTTTGCCTTATAGCCTGGAATTAAATAGCTTTGAATCAGACTTTTTCTACCTTTATTACACATTATAAACCACAACGTCCAAGGAAATACCAAATTCCAGAATTATTTAAAAATAAAAAAATACAATATATTGGTTGGACAAGTGTCCAACCCCTTTGTTAATACTTGGTGAAATGCTTCTGACAGCAATTACAGCTGTGAGTCTGTTGGGATAGGTCAACTTTGCACACCGATGATTGGCAATATTTTCCCATTCTTCTGTTACAAAACTGTCAAGCTCAGTCAGTTTGTGTGGCGAGTGTTGATGGACAGCAATCTTGAAGTCATGCCATAGATTTTGATTGATTTTGTTGAGCTCTGACTGGGGACTCAAGGAGATTCTTCTTGTTGTTTCCTAAGCCACTCCAGTTTAGCTTTGGCTGTGTGCTGTGGTCATTTCATGGTGAAAGGTGAACTTCTGTCCCAATTTCAGTTTTCTGCAGAGGTAGCAGTGGTTTCCTCTAGGATTTTTCATATTATGCTCTTCTCAGTTCCTTTCTATCCTGCAAAATGCGCCTAGTCCCTGTTGATAAGAAACATCCCCATAATGTGATTGCGCCACCAACATGCTTCACAGTAGTGATAGTGTTCTCTGAGTGATGTGATGTATGTGTTTGTACCAAACATAAACGTTTTGCTTTTAGGCCAAAAGTTCATCTTGTTTTGTCAGACCATGAAACTTTTTGCCACGTGCTCAGAATCCCCAGAGTGTTTTTTTTTGCATTCCTCAAAGAGACTTAAGTGGCCTTTTGAGTAATGGCTTCCCTCTGCAACCCTACCATACAAACCAACTTGTAGAGTGCTTCGTATGTTGTGTCACGTGCACACCAGTGACCAGTCTTTGTCATAAACTCCTGCAGCTCTTTAGAAGTTTCATTGGCCTCTTGGGCCTCTCTCATCAGTCTCCTCCTTGCTTGGTAATCCAGTTTGGAGGGATGGTCTATCTAGGTGGGTCTTGGTGTACCGACGCCTTTCACTTCTTAATGATTGGCTTGACTGTGCCCAAGTACTCTATATCTCTATATATTTGTATACCCATCACCTGGTATCTGCCTTTCCACATCTTTATCGCAGTGGTCTTTTGAAAGCTCCTTGGTGTTCATCGTTGAGTCTTTGCTGTGGAATGCACTATCCAGCAGAGGAAACCTACAGCGAACAGCTGATTTTATTCTTTAATTAATCAGAATCACCACAGTTTAACACAGGGGAGGCAATTAACTTGCGTGTTTGATTTTGAAGTGATTGGTTGCAACCTGAGCAGAATTTACATCTTTATATAAAGTGGGGGACACATTATCCAGACAGGATATTCTACGTTTGTATTTTCAATATTAACTTTCTGAAAAATTTGTATAATTTAGTATTTATCAACTTGGCAGTTGTGGTTACAATGTCTAAACAAGAAAAAGAGAAATCAGAGATAGCGAGCCCTCACCAGGACTTCTTTGTGTGTGCAATTTTTTTTATAGGTTTAACTAAATTCAATGGGCTGCAAAACCATTGTGAAACAGCAACAATCTATATGTTTAACGTTATGTTCCTAGGCAGGGCAATCATATGTTGTAACGTTTCTCATTTTGATTCCTCTCTTTTCTATTCTTATTTCATTTATTTTATTCTTTTTTCTCATTTACCTTTTTTCTTTTTTTTTTTCATTGTTTTTATTCTTTGTTCTATTTTTGACTTTTTATCAACTTTCATTCTTGCTATTTTTTTTTTCTTCTTACTTCTTTTGCTTTTTTATTCATCTTTTTTTTCTTTTTGTTTTCTTTTCTATTTTTTTTGATTTTTCTGGTTTAATTTTCCTTAGTCTTTTTGAATTGTTTTTTCTTTTTTTTTTTTTTTTGTTTTTTTATTTTTCATATATTTTTTCTTTTTTTATTATTTTTTTTTTTATTTTTTATCCTTCTTTTATATTTCCTTTCTGTTTTTTCATTTCTCTCCTTTCTATTTTTTAATTTTTTTTTTCTTTTTTTTTTTTGAGTTTTTCTTTCTTATTCTTTTTTCATTTCTTGTTCCTTTTCTATTCAATTTTTTTTAAATTTTCTTCTTGGTTTAATTGTCTTTATTTTCCTTTTTTTCTCTCCCCTTTGGTTGTCTACTAGCATATTTTTCTCGGTGACCACTTTCTCTCCTAGAGTACTCAAGATTTCATTGTTTTCAACATTAGCAGGAGAATTTGACCCAGACAGAACACCCTCCAACAGCTTGGTCAAAGAG
>CM068953.1:149092395-149109170 GCA_035128595.1 Eptatretus atami
TACACCTTTATGACATCTCGAGACCAAGTCCGAGTGTGTATAACAGTGACTCTGCGAGGGTTAATTAAAAAAAAAATATATATATTTTATATAATGTGTGTCAAGGGGACTTCTTAATCTGTGAACCCCAAATACAGAATCCTCAACTGAATAGTCAGTCAAGGCTTAACTTTGTTTGTTGGTGTGTGTGCAATGGGGGTCTTCTTAGATCTGAAACCCAAACACAGAATCCTCAACTACATAGTCAAGGCTTAACTTTGTTAGTGTGTGTTGTGTGTGTGTGGTGTGTGTGTTGTGTGTGTGTTGTGTGTGAGTGTGTGATAATATTAACAGGGAGCTAATCACCCAACCCTAACCCACCCTTACCCACCTTACCCTCACATTCAAAATCTCACCCAACCCAAACCCACCTAACCCTCACATTCAAAATCACAACCCCAACGCAAACCCACACTAACCCTCACATTCAAAATCTCAACCCCACCCACCCACCTAACCCTCACATTCAAAATCCAAACCCAACCCTCACCCACCCTAACCCTCACATCAAAATCTCAACCCAACGCAAACCCACCCGAACCCTCACATTCAAAATCTCAACCCCAACCCAACCCACCCTAACCCTCACATTCAAAATCACACCCCAACCAACTACCCTCACATTCAAAATCTCAACCCAACCCCACCCACCCTAACCCTCACATTCAAAATCTAAACCCCAACCCTCACCCCACCCTAACCCTCACATTCAAATCACAACCCCAACGCAAACCACACCTAACCCCTCACATCAAATCCAACCCCAACCCTCACCCACCCTAATCCTCACGTTCAAAATCTCAACCCCAACCCTCACCCACCCTAACCCTCACATTAAAATCTCAACCCCAACGCAAACCCACCCTCACCCTCACATTCAAAATCTCAACACCAACGCAACCTGCCCTAACCCTCACATTCAAAATCTCAAACCACAACCAACCCTCGCCCAACACAATTATCTTTTTTTAAATACGTATTTCAACAATATACATTTTTATTTTTTTTCTTCTTCCAATTCTGTCTTTTAAGGCTTTCAAGTTTGATGAAGTAGAAAGGGGAGTAAGAACCTTCCTGCATCTTCTTCCCAGAACTTTCTTGATATTGCTCTTATCAAGCACCATCCAACAAAGAACTACATCGATAGTTTAATCCCAAAGAGTCTTCTTGTAGAAACCACATTTCAAGTCTCCAAAATAAACCAATTTCCAAGTCTCCAAGGTATACCCACATTCCTGTTGAGTTTCCAAGATATGTATCACATGTGATTATCAAGCCAGAACCCACATTTCAAATCTCCAAAATAAAGCAACTTACAAGTCTCCATAACCATTCCTCATTTTTCAAAATTGGAATCCAAGTAGTCCATATTAGAACCATCTTGCAGAACCTTTGGAGTACTCCAAATTATTTAATCCATCAAGCAACTCATTTACTGATTTTTTCAAAATTTTTCAGTCTCCAAGTAGGTTCCCATTAGAAACCATCTTGGCAGAACCCTTTTCCCGAGTCTCAAGGTAGTTATTTAAACCATCAAGCAGAACTCATTTACTGATTTTTTCAAAATTTGTCGAGTCTCCAAGTTAGGTTCCATATTTAGAACCATCTTGGCAGAACCCTTTCCCGAGTCTTAAGTATGTATTTAAACCCTCAAGCAGAACTCATTTATGATTTTTTCAAAATTTGTGAGTCTCAAGTAGGTTCCATATTTAAACCATCTGGAAACCCTTTTCTGATCTCCAATTAGTATTTAACCATCAAGGCAGAACTCATTTACTGATTTTTTCAAATTGTGAGTCTCCAAGGTAAAACTTGTATTCTGGTTCATCAAGGTATAACTTGTTCAGTGAGGATGTCTTTATAACTCGCCAATGTACTATTGCTGTAAAACTCTTTTTCAGGATTTTGCTGGTCTCCCAGGTATAACTCTTTGGTTGGGTCATCAAGTCGAGCTCATTCTGTGGGTCTTGGTCGCTCACAAGTCTTCAACCAAACCAACAATTTTGCCCCAAGTTGTGGCAAAAGCAGTATTTCATTTCGTATTTCTATACAATTTCCTGTGAGAGAAAATATTAATGTATAATTATGTATTTAATTATTAAATGATTATTGCTTAAATCAAACGCTGTAAATAGGAAAATAAAATCTTACCTCAATAGATAAGAGGTTGAATCCAGTTCATCAACTTGAAGGTTTAGTTCCATCCAAGTAGTAGAACTCCAAGGAACTCCAAATCATCCCACTCAAGCTCAGACAGCAGTCCATTCTCAGTAAAAGTAAAAATATGTTTAAATTCAGTCTGGTTTCGTCTTTATATAGAAAGACTGTGGTGTGGTTTCCTTTGGAAAATGGAGAAAATTCTTTGGAAAAGGATTAACTGAAATGATGTAAGAGTAGGTGTCCTCACAAAAGAGGGTGGGGCTTAGTAAAAGTGGGCGAGCTTAGGAAAAGTAGCGGAGCTTAGGGAAAGTTGGCATTCATGAAAAGGGCGTAACCTAAGAAAAAGTGGGCGGGGCTATGAAAATAATCTGAGGCTCAGGAGTGGTGAAACAAGAGCATTAGAAATTTATCATTTTATTTATGCTCAACAAAGATATTTAGACCAAGAACTAAGTTCCAAAATAATATTTGTGAACATACTCCATGGTGATGAATGTAATAGAAAATTAATTTATTACCTGAAGTAGAACAAGGACAAAATCCATTGGCTCACTCTTTGAATGGAATAATATAAAATAAATGTTGTTTTAATCAGTGTCTCAATGGACAGAGATCTTAATTAATTCCAATTTAAGTCAGTCCCTTAATTAGACCCAATTTAACAATTGGGGTTGGAGGTGAGGGTGAGGAAGGAGGGGGCAGAGATTAAATCGTTCGATGTTTGCTTGAGAACAGAGAGTTTTTTCAATTCATTTGTATTATCCCAGTCTCTATTTAGAGGTTTAGGGTTAAATAAGAGAGTTTTTCAATTCATTTGCATGGGGTAAATGGGAAGAAATCAGACTCCTGTTCGTGTTTTTAACCTTAAATCAGAGAGTTTCCCCCTTTTCCCCCATTCATTTAATGACTGCACTAGAAACCCCATATATCTACTACTCCAGTAGACCAGCAGGAAGGCAATTTGTCAGAGATTCTTCAAACCTTGAGAGTGTCAGATGGGTTTGAAAGCATGGCGAGAATGACCCTCTGGTGATTAACATGTTGTGACATTTGTGGCAGTAGTGGATCCAGAGAAGTTCTTGTTCCAAAATCTGTATTGTACAGTATCATCACTTCATCATCGCTGTTATTCCTGAAAAACTTTCTGAAAACTTTGCTGTGTTGGATGACCATTCAATTCGTCTCTGCCACAGCGAACTCCTTGACTACTTTCAATATGGCAATTATTCTTGTCGCCTATGAATGCAAAACCTCTCCAATGGCAGCTATTGTCGGCGTGTCAGGGATCTCATCATCAAATCTTTGATGGAATTGTCCATCTGCCGCTCCCACAGCATATGAAGTGCTGAGCAATGATGGGTGCTGTCACACTGAGAACAACATAATTTTACTTGACACTCATTGGCTGAATGTTAGTTGACAGCACATCTGGTACATATTTTCCATTGGTTAAGAAGAATGAGACTGGATTGCAATGTTTTTGCTTTGAATATTCTGCAATGCGCAAGAGACGTTTGGTCCTGTGAATAGGGCAGAATTCATGGATCTTCCATTCGACGACGTGTGCTGATTTTCAGAAGGCGACGCAACTGCTGCGTTTTTTTTTTTGCTCGACAATTTTGTGCAGCAATTCACCAGTGACTTCGGTCTTGCTTTCTGTGACCCTTGGATGGTGTCACTGTGAAGGCAGACATTCCATTCTTCAGTAGTGATGAAGCATTCACCTTAGATGCTGAAGACATGGACCTCATCAAATCCCGATGAAACCATCAACTGAGGTAATTTTGAATCTTTGCATTGTGCCCAATGACGGATGCAGCATCGAAATGGCAGAAAGGTGACTTGTGTGTTTCTTTATCCTTTACGCCTCCCTCCTCCAATGATCCACAAGGTCAGGTGGAAACTTCACTGTGTATTAGTTGAGTAACAGAGATATATCCAAAGCTGCACATGCGGAAGGGAACATCATTTTGCGACCTCTATTTCCTTGATGTGTCGCTAAACTTCTGCAAAGTTTTGCGGTCATGACGAGAGACATGAGCAAAGTTCCAGCTTGTTAGCACTGATTGTAGCTGCTTCATCGCTGCCAAATCTTTCTTGAAGCGATTCCAACCTGCTCTAAACTGTCATTGGGTTAGAAATATCGACTCGGTTAAGACACTCTTGAGTGCTTTGGATTCTGAATCATCAGCTATATATTAAACTATGAGTTAAGCTGTTCTTCGTTATGTTAGCGTACTCCTCTGATCAGTTCTGGAAGGCCGCACACCTGTCCTTAATTCTCAGACTTATTGTCAAACACAGAAATTCTATTTGAAACTATCTCGACAAAACAGATAGTTTACACAGTCCTGCAGAGCAGGCATCTCTGTTGGCATGATTGATGGCTTTGACATCTCGACCCAATCGTGAATATGCTAGACACTGGTAATGTTGTTGCCGGATGTGTGTTCGGTCCTTCAGCATATGTGTGCAGCATGGTGTTCAATGGATTTGTGAGAAATAACCAATATGATCTGCTGGTAGTAATCCCACTGGATTGCAATGCAAGGTCAGATACACGTGGGATACCGAGCAGTCGAAATCACAAACTGGGGTTGTACCCATGAGCTCATAATGGGTATGTTAACCAAGTTGGAATCAATGTGCAACTCTGTCATGTATCATTGCAGAAGGATTACGACAAAAGGGTTGTGTGTATAGGCATTAATTTTGTCTGTGAGTTTTGTATGATTAGACCAGGAGCTGGCACCATGTTATACTGAACAGACAGAACTTTCCTGTTGGACACATTTGATGTTGATGATTTCCATGGATGCTGTGCTGCAGCATGATGGCGGTGAAAGGGGTCTGCCTGAAATGACCACTGGTCCAAGCGACATAGCAGGCTCAGCACATACCTGTGTATCCAGTGGTACCTTCAGTCTCGCCTCCAGATAGAATGGATAAAGTGAGAGTGGTATTCTGACAACAGCATTCCCACCTTCTCTGCAGATGGAGGCAATCCAGCTGTCAAGTATTGTCGAATTCGCTCCAACAATGAATGTCAATGGATTAAAGATGCATTTGGTTGCATCAGGTATTGTCCCTCTATTTGAAGAGAAACTTGGAATAGCCTTTCAACAAGAAACCAACACACTCAAGGGGTTGCTTTCCGATGGAGAAGCCATTTCCAATTGTCCATCTCTTGAACCTGGTGTTGGCTTAATGGTTAGGGTGGTAGGCTTGGATACTATGATCCTGAATTCAAATCCCACTCGGCTGTTGAATTAAACGAGATAGGTTGACTCTGCCTGTCATCTTCTGAGGTCAGCAAATATGTGCCAGCTAGCTGGTATCCTGTGTCGGAGTGGCGACCCATCAGGATTGTGCCCATACACAAGGAGACTGCTTAGGCAGCACCAGCATCAGTTATTGTCCCTCTGTTTGAAGGAGAAACTTGGAGTAGCCTTTGTACAAGAAACCAACACAACTCAAGAGTTGCTTCCTAAGGAGAAGCCATTCCAATTGTCCATCTCTTGTATTATGCCATCTCTTGGCTTAATGTTAGTTTGTGGCGTTGGGATCTTAGGTCCTGAGTTCAAATCCTGCTCAGCCATTGAATTAATACAGTGGAGTGACTCAACATGTCACCCTTCTAGGTTGAGCAAAATGAGTACCAGCTTGCTTGGATCATTGAGCCAGTTGAGTATCCTGTGTTGAGTGTTGACCTTTCCAGGATTGTGCCAATAGCCTAGGACTGTTTCAGCAGCATTGACGCTCTGCACAGAGTATTGCCCAATGGATGGATGGATAGAGTCCAGACATTGCTTCCAAAAAGGCCTGTTATTTGCAGCCTCTTCCTTTTCCTCCTGCTTCATCTGTTCGAGATGTATCTTTTGCTGCATAACTTTCAATTTGCTACATCTTGCTGCTGCTTGAGATCACTCTGATGCTGTGCAGACATCAATTTGCTGCATTTGTTGCTGTTGAGTAGCAATGTGTTGTTCGATTTATAATTCCCATGCAGTTCTGAGAGAGCTTTGGCTGATTCGTCTTTGCTTCAACAAGAGCGAAAGACGAAGAAGAGTTGGACGAAACCTAGGAGCTAGCAACAGGCCATTATGAAGCGAGCTCAACATGGCGGCTCTTTTTCCCCCCAATGCGAGACGAATGTGAAGTCAGTTTTAATGTTCCTGGAACAGCCTACGTGTCCCATTATTTGACAAAAAATGCTCCAGGCAGCTTACGAACAATTGGAGGTTGAAATCACTTTTTAATTATTTAAAAAACACTCCAAGTGCGACGGTAAAAACCGTGTTTCTCCACAACAACCACACATTCCACCAGACAGGAAGATTTATCTCACCCCTTCCGCAGAGATGACACCACACATGGCAGAGCATAAATATGCATGAGGCAAAACATGAATATGCATGAGGCAAGACATGTGTGGAACATAGATATACATATTACATTCAAACTTGGTTACAGCACAGACCTTTAGACCCGTTAGACCCCTTTAACGCACTCCACAGAGACATTTTGCATATACAGATGATACTTTTTCAGTAAGAAATGCATCAAGTATATCCCACCCAGAGATGGGTAGTGTGGTACTTTGCTATATTATTAAACATGCAATTCATACTTTTGTTGTTGCTTATACTGTTCATCATAATTCTTCAAGATTTACCAAACATGCAAAACCCTCTCAATCCTCATCCCTCCCCAAAAATGCACAGTGGTAGTTCATATATAAAACTTGGCAAGGTCCATTTATTATATATTTTTTCCTTCTTCCTCATACTCTGTGCCACTTCTAACACAACTGGAGAGTTCATAGAACATGTTACCCCATGCAGTGTTTCTTCAATTATAATAAAATAATAATTTAACGATCATCAAAAAAATCCCAAAGTTTAGTGAAATTGAAGTTGTTCAGAGCAAGTCCGAACACCATTCTTATGCACCACCCCATTAACCTTTTTTAAATTGAAGTACTGCAAAACTGGGGTCTTGGAATATTATTAGACGATTGTGTTCTCCAGTCTTCAACGAAGTATAAATTTTAATTTCATAAAGATTGTAAAAAATTTGGCCTTTATTAATAAATTAATTCCGTTTTTTAACTCACTTTTTCATGTCTATTATATAATGTTATCTAATACATTACATTAGTTATTCGTGTTGTTGTTTGTGTCCTTTATGATGTCCTTAAAAACAGTTCTCCTGTTGGAATGATTTTAAATTCCGATTGACTGCCAATAGGAACGAGTAAATTATTTTTTAATTCTCATTCCTCTCTGCACATGAGTGATCGGGACAAATTCAGAGCCAAGTACGGTAAACGGCAAACTTGTCTTCCTATTCATATTCCGATTTGTGTTCATATAAGATTCGATTTGAATAAGTTGTTCCTCGATCATAAAACTGATGACAGATGGATGGACAGAAAATGAACAAGCTATTGCTTAACCCCGCTTTTCGCTTTGCATGCATGGGGTAATAAAATGTTTGGGAAGTTGTTACAAGAATCAAGTAAAACTGAAAACGATGTCTTGGACAGCATTTGCTTGAATTCCATGATAGCATTGTTTGACGTGGAGACTGCCATGTTGTTATGCGTGCGACACTCCGTTCTGTTGCAGTGTTGCCTGTTGCTTTGAATCAAGAAAAACCACTTGCAAGCAGTAAGCAAGCCACTTGTGACGGAACACACCCCTGCCTTGAAGCCTTGGAGAGCAGTTGATTCTGATTGAAAACCTGACTTGAAAAATAATTAATTAATTCTTTATAATCCAAAAAGTGAAGTGTTGAATAATTTTCTGAATGATGGCAGCAAACCCTTTACTACCTTTTTGTAGTTGCACAACTTTTATGAAAATCTCTAATGAACTGTAATATAACTATTTTCAATTCCACAGTCAGTATGCAGTGAAAACGTACACCGGAACACGGAAGGTGGCACGTAAAGGGAACCTTTCTGTTGCTTCGACTGCATCCAATGCACAAGTCGAGAGTACTCCAATGATACAGTTTGTTTTTAACCGACTGCTTTTGATTCCGTATGCAGGTTATGTGAAGGCTTTAGTATAGATCCAATACAACAGTGGGCGGCTTATTCAAAAAACCGCTCATACCATTTAGGAGTTGTCGAGTACGGCAGGGTTCGAGCCAAAGACAGCTAATGGAGATGAAATGCAAGCTACACCAAGCATCCGATCCAACTGACCATATAGACCAGAAGCTAGAAGTCATTCATTGCTTGCAATGACCATGTGTGTGGTTGATATTTTGGATATATATTTTCAGGCATTCCATGAACCCATGTCTTAAGGTTCAACAGTGGTGGGTTGGAATTTTACGACTGGAAGCGTCGGTGTCCTAAAATGCTTCATATCACGACTTTGCGGAATGCAGGTTTAATTGTGAAGCATATTGATTTCATTTCTTTGATAATAAATATATCTTGACAAATAAGGATCATATGAAAAAGAATTATTTAATAATTCCCATGGATATAAGATTTAGCTCTATCTGCATTTAAAAATAATATAATTTCTGAGTCCCATGTAGCATGCTTGACACCCTCTCTCTTTTTTACGTCCCAAAAAACCTACAAGTTTTAAAACGTTTTTCTTCTAGCTTCCAAAATCTTCGATAAAACAAAGAGTTACGCACTTTTCCTGAGGATTCACATTCCAGCTTGAAACTGATTCCAAGTATTCCAAAATCGGATCATCATTGATTAATTATGACACACTAATAAGTGCAATCTGTACGAGAATTTCAGGTTCCCAATTGTGATGGAGATTTTTTTTGTCTGCTCTTTAAGCTCAAACCCGAAGGATCATCTCCTGAACAGTGATGAATCATCTTCTTGAAATTTATCTCGAAAATCGCGCTCGTATCGCTTATACATAGTTGATAAAGGTCTAATCTAAATCTAGAGAAGTATAAATTACTTAAGAAGAAAATGGCTGGAAAATGGTTGATGCTACTCGAGAGATTGTTTACGAAGGGAAACCAAACTCCAGTCGATATACATTGCACTGCACTTCTTCTTCTTCTTGCTTATGGCAGCTTGGCTGCCAGGTTGCTATCAATTTTGTCAGGGCACGGCTGTGACATTATGCTGTGCCCTTATACCAGTACACTGTACTCATTTTGCCGACCTCAGAAGGATGACAGTCTGAATCAACCCCACCTGGTGTTAATTTTAGGCAACAGGGCTCAAACTCAGACCCTAAATCCAAAGCCAGCACTTCACTGCTAAGCCAACACCAGGCTGTTGCATTGTAACATTCATGATGAAAGCGACTTTGATGATACTGATAAGCGAGTGTATAACTCCTCTTCTGATGAAGAATTGACTTTGCTGAATATACACTTTCAGTGTCGTTCACCATTCCAAGTGTTAAGTAGTGAATTAAGAGTTGTCCATGATATCAAAATGTTACGTGTTTATAAATTAAAGTGTCAATATCTCACTGAATACTATGGTTTGTGAAATTTATTTAATTAGATTTTGAGAATATGCACACACGTGTACAGGAATTAATATAACTCAAACGACATTGCATATACACTGCATATATTAACTGTTTCCTCTGTAAAACTGTTTTGAATATACAAGCCAAGAAGATCGTTTCATCAATGTTGTTCTTGAATTGTACCCCAAGCCCAAAATTCTCACACTGAATTGCACTTATTAAAATGTCATAATTTACTCCATGGCAATCTAATTTGGAAAAGTGGATCCGTATAAAGTTTGAATGTAAATTCTCAGGAAATATGCATAAATCTTTGTTTTATCAAAGGCATTGGAAAGCTCGAAGAAAAAGACAAAAAATAACGCAATTCAGACACGACATGACGTACGCATTCTCCATATGTATAAGAGGTACGCCATACATACGTACGCTACCAATCACCTAACCCTGATTTTTCTTCGCAAGTTGCGGTAATTAGAGTTTCTTCGACATTAGAAGATGTGTTCAGCATGCTACACTAGGACATCAGAAATTCTATAAAAATGCAGATGGAGCTGCTTCTGCTTAAAATGCTTAAAAAAATGCACATCAGAATTTGCCATACATCTTTGCATGAACATACTGTAGTCTTCACCAGAATATAAGTTCTTATTTATCAATTCACGAAATAAATTGCTACCTTGTAATTATGTTTTTATTTATTCAAAATGCATCTACATAATCATATAGAGAAAATAACTTTTTGACTTTAAATTTCTACTTGCTGTCAGTAGCTCACATTTTGTTCCATTCTCATCAACTCTCCTAAACTCTATTTTCGTAGTTGGAAAAATTTCTTATTTAGTAAATTGATCAGAATTTATCATCAAATTAGAAAAATATGAAAATTATATTGGTTTACTAGCAGCAACCACAGAATTCTCCTGAATTAAAATGTGTTTTCAACAATATTTAATATAAATATCATGTTGAATTTAATATTTCCAGCTAGTGTTCTCTTAAATATATGTTCTTTAAAGCATTTCTCTTTAGTCCCTTTAGATCTCTCTTAAAGCTATGTTCTCTTAGATCCCTGTGTCGTAAGAGACACCAGGTTGCGTCAGAAGCATCCGCTTTAAACCTGCCAAATCATATGCGGATCATAACGGATGATCCGCTGTGGCGACCCTAAACGGGAGCAGACCGAAAGAAGAAGAAGAAGATCTCTCTTAAAGATGTCCATATATTACATCAATCCCCTTCCCCCCACACAATTCCAACAATCCCCCCCCCCACAATTCCCAGCTCTCCACTATCTGGGAAAAGGTGTTTTCATCAAGAATATTTGAGAAATTTGGTGATGTTTTCATCAAGAATATTTGAGAATATTGGTGATGTTTCATCAAGAATATTTGAGAAAATATTCATCAGATATTTGGAAAAGGTGGACGCGGAGTAGCAGTTCGGAACAAGCTACGCAAATCAACAACACAAATAGGAGAAGGAACAAGTCAAGTTATATACAGGGATGAATATAAAAATAATAAAACCTATCCCACACGAGGCACCACATATCGCACTGTACAAAACAATCATTTGCAGTGAGGACTTTTATTTGTGATGGTGGATGCAGGCAATGGTGTAACTGGGATACATTTTCCCCGTTTATGAGACCATCTTCCATGAGCAACGAAAAACAGAGCACGTATGTAAATGAGCTCAGACGAGGAGAAAACAAACTTAGAGAACCTCCAAAATTTTTTTTCGTTTTTTAAATAGTTTCCACTTCTGGACGTGGGTCGTCTCTCAGCCTTGGGCCCTCTGCCTTTGTCCAAGCTCCACAACCCTTATTTACTCGTCTTCACCTGGTCTGCCCACATTCCTCTCTCTAAACACTTTCTACACCTCAATTCTTCTTATCCTCCTTGAGAGTCCTTCTCGTGCCGTCCCACCCATGGTCAGCCCAAAATCTTTCACTCTTTCTAGCCAGAAAGCGCATTATGCCACCCATGCTTCACACTTCAGCCTGAGAGATTTGACAGCCTTTTAAACGTAGTGTGAGTGCCAGTCCTTTGTGATGGAATCCTCACACTGCCCTGCCCATAAACAAGATGTGTTGCTGCATCCAATTTTACTTGATTATCCGTCAAAATTACATCATTACCTTCTCAGCTTCACCTGTAACAAAACAACTAGCTCTGACAGACCCTATACACTGGAATCTAACCCCTCAAATCACTTAATTCTAGTCTTGGTGATGGAGCCACTGTGCTTATAATTAACACTCAGGTAGGTTCTCAGCCTGTTATCCTTTGATGTTGACAAATGATACCAGGTTGCTGGCACAGGAGCATGCATCATTGGCACAACCCACACCCCCAGAAACAATGCAGCCAAGCACCACATTGCTGCATATGAATAATAAATGTCAGATTTTTGTTATTGCTTTTTAAATTGTATTATCACCAGTAGGTTCTCCAGAAACCATACTACACTTACCACAGTGCTATGACCCTCCCCTTCCACAAACAAATTCTGAACAGTACCCAATCACCACTCCTCTCCTTGTAACTCTGCTTTCCACCCTCTCTACTCTTTCACCCCATTCACAAATTCTGTAGCAGCAATAACATACTTCCAAAACAATTAACCAATGTAACTTCAGTCCCATTCATAATCTTGCAAGACGTCCATGACATTCTGTGAATGTGATCTCTCATAGTGTAAGTAGTTAGCCTAAGTTTGTTAAATAAATTAATCTACTAATAATCATTCTGCATGATGTAAAGATATTCGACATTAAAATAATGACAAAAACAACGCTTAACTCACAATTTCGGTGTATTCCGTAATGTCGGGATTTAATGATGGACGAAAATATACAGACGTGAAAAAAACATTATTTATCGATAGTTGAGACTATTCTTCAGAGCATGTGTTAATTTCTGAAAGTCAGCTTCCCTGCTTCCCACAGCAGTTAGCATATGTCCTGTTGATTCATTCATAACTATATTCTATATGGAAAAAATACAAACAATTTCCAAAAAACGCAAAATAAAGAAAAAACTCTGAATTTATTTATTTATTAAGTGCAGCCTGGTTGCTTGCTGCTATCATTTCTGCGGTGGCTTTGCCACTGATTCCCCTGCTGTCTATTTGTCACCTCAGGGAAGGATAACAGGCTAGAACCCGATCTGGTGTAATCATCAGGCCAACATGGCTTCACTCAAAAACCTAGCATCTTAAGCTAGCATGCCACCTTAACTGTTAAGCCAAACCGGCCTGTCGACATTGAAATACAACAACCAAAAAAGTTAATGTAAAAGTTTTTACAACAGGGACTCAAAACATTTTGTCTCAGGTAAAATTTATTTGCACAGAGCCATCAGATGGACTGCCATGAAAAAAGAGTCTTTTTTTGGATCAATATCGAGGCTCTGAGGAGAGCTAACACATGACCACTCAGCAAGGGGGGAGGCATAGACAAGAGAGCGGAGGACTGGAAGCAAACAGTGCAACAGAGACATTAGGAGATCTGTGTAAAGGGAAATGTGCAGGTGCATGGCCATACAAGACGACTTAAAGGACTTTCGGCAAGGAAAGCACGGAATTTGAAAGTGGTTGGTGGTGAATTAACGGTATAAAAGATCGGTTTTGGATGGGAAGACAACAGGTTTGGTGAACAACTGTTTTGAAGGACCTGAGGAAGTAATGGATTAACAAAGTTTTGATTTATTCCAAGTGCGGAAAAAGAGAATGTAAAGATGGAAGTGAGCAGTATTCGTGATTTTGGTAGTTTTACCATTAGTGGTTGTTGCATCCTTAATCGCCCTGGGAAAATATGTGGGAACAATCACAGACACAAGCAGGTTGGGGCGGACCGGAGAGAACGAGGAAGACATAAAGACCACCGACCTGCCTTGCGGTAGAAGTGAGAGGCTCAAAAGACTCACCTCATCGCGCAAATACCAATATCCTAAGCGCCTTGGTTTCACAGTGTGAAGCCGAGAAAAGTGAGAGCAGGTGAAGCACCAGCCGAGAGAAGCATACTCCTTCGGGCTGCAACAAAAGTTATGCATGTGTCAGGGCTCAGATGGCTGAGGAAGGACTTTGTACGATGAAAGATTCCCAGTCGGCAACTGGCTTGTAGGCAAGTGAAATGTGCTTTCCCAGAAGATGCATGCAGAATGAGACCAGAAGCCTGAATGAAAGAATTCTTCCAGAGATTTTGAGAAATGATCGGAGTTTTCTAGCCCAGTCCTTCGGTAGAGAATAATGATTGTGTGAATTTGTTCGGATGGAAACACATGTTCCATGGCTTGGAACAGTTGTGATTATCGATCCACGTTACGATAAGCTGCTGCATTGCCGGTCTAGGTATGACAGATGTACGGCAGAGGTGAGTCATCAGCAAATGCAATGAGGATTTTCAGAGATCACAGAGATCATTATGAAAACCAGAAAAAGAACAGGTTCCATAATGCTGCCTTGAGGAACTGCCACGACAGAAGAGGATGAAAGAATCATTTTCGCCACACATCTGACAGGAGTGGAAGTTGTGATCCATGATGAGATGCCTTGATAACCATAGAGAGTAGTTTGGTTAGCACGGCAGGGTCAGACCAGTCAAAAGCACGCAATATGTCTGCATATGCCTCTGATTTCATATCTGTGCATTTGGACCTCCATTCATTGTTGGAAGCAAAGCAGCCTATTTCAGGTGTAGTGACCTGATCTAAACAAGAATGATGTCGAAATCAAGCCATGGAAAGTAGCGAAGGATTTAAGTCTGTAGCGATGCACTTGACTGCCATGACAATAAGTGTTTGTTTTGTTTTTCATGAAAAAAACCTTTCAATTCACCTACTTGAAAATTGCTCGCATTCAAAATGATTCATGCAAACCAGATGTGGCCCCTGATTTAGGATGTGCCTTTCATGTGCTGCCACAAGGAAGAAAATAAACATAAGATAGGATGTTTATTGAATGTAGCATTCACCCTTTAAGTGAAATGTGCCTTCCCATGGTGCCTTGGTCAATTAAAAGTTCAATTGAAAGCAATAATCAGCAATAAAACAGACAGTCTCTTCCCTAAAATAATCATACCACGTTTGGTGAACATACAAGGTTGAATTCCAAGAAATATCTAATTCATCGTGTTTCTATATATCCCTCAATATTCACTACGATACTGTATTTCTCCATGCTTCGGTCATTTTATACATTTATCACATTTCATAATTGGAAAAATACCCCTTGGTTTCCATCCTTACACCATTTCCTCTCTTCTTCTCCTTCTTTTAAAGATCCTCCTTGATACATCGATTCTCCTATTTTCTTGATTTCCCCCTCTCTCTTTAAAAATGAATTTAAACAATTTTCCCTCCTTGACTTACATAATATCAATGTCTAACTTTGCAACATGTTTGAACAGATTCCACAGAGTGTTTCGCGTCCAATCATTTTTGTCAAAACTGAGGATCGAGAATTGGCTGCAACCACATGCGAAGATTACCTGCATCACCAGCCTGCAGCCTAGATTCTGACTTCACCTTCACTGGTCATTGTATTATAATATTGTGGGAATGATCCGTTTCATTCTCGACATCCTCCGTGATTACAGTACACTGTATGACTGCATTGTGATTTCCTTATGCCTTAACCGTCTCCTTTGACTCTTTGAATATAATATGGAACTCCAGATATGAGAAAACGTTCTGATACGTGACACGCTGATCTGTGTTGTGTCTCACCTTCATTTCGTGTGTTGAAACATGGTCGTGGAAACTTACATGCTTTCAGGTAAGAATAAATTTTCTTCATTAAATTTATTTAAATTAAGTTTGTAAAAAAAAAAAAAATAAAATCAAAAAACAAAGAAAAGAAAAAAATACTCAGATGCTCTCGGGTAATTCATTCACCGTATGGATTTGCGTCAACAATTCGATAGAGCAATTCACACTTCATTCGAGCAAATGCAATGCATAACCACAGTATTTAAATTAATTAAAAAATAATTTACCTGATTTTTACAATTTCAAGAAACAGAATCAATGATGCTCAAACTCTCTTGAGAGCATGAATAATATTGTACTGCAACTAGTACAGCCAGTATCCTTAACTCAAAACACCTCTTGACTCTTCTTCTTCTCCCATACCAAATTCTGATTTCCATCTCTCACTTCCATCCCACCCCAATTCTTTACATCCTGTTTATTTATCCTTCTTTCCAGTTCTTCTCAAGAGGATCATTTGTGCAAATTGTGCCTGATTGTTAAATTGAATCCCCTGTTCTTCAATAACATATCCAAAAGCCATCAGATTATGTATGAGATTTTGTCCTTTATTGCTATTGGCAAATCTCGAATGACTACTACACTCTGATGGCTCTCTTATTTCTTAATATGCCTAATTCTGATTATCTGTTTGTTTAATGTTATTCTCTAAAATGCCTCTGCAGATGCTCATTGTATCCAAGATTTTAAGATAATCACTTGAAAGTTTATGTATACTTCATCCCATCATGCCACAAATTATATTATGCCTTTCTGTGCTGCTTTTGTTGGGAAACAGCTTCGATACGCAACAAGAGAGCAAATCCAAATATGTAATTCTGAGTTGAGAACATCAACAGCGTGGCCTTCGTTCACTATCCATCTCATGTCCTGGCACTTTCCTGCTACCACTTTGCGTCAAAGCATTGAAGTTAAGAATTCTCATAACGAAGCAAGTTACTTACTACAGCATGATCTGTTTCCTCCTCGTGTTCTGGCCTTTGTTTCCAGCTTACAATAGACACAAGGCACTTTCAATCTCAATTACAAAATACTTGCTCATTTTACTTCGGTGGTCTTTTATGATGCATCACAATACCAAAGTGCATGCTCTTGGTTAAAAAGCTGAATAAATAGGAGATCATGGACCTTAAATTGTTGTCATTCAACCATTATTTCTAAATCAAGCTTGATGAGAAAATATGATATACTTTCCTAACCCTCACATTCAAAATCTCAACCCCAACGCAAACCCACCCTCACCCTCACATTCAAAATCTCAACACCAACGCAAACCTGCCCTAACCCTCACATTCAAAATCTCAACCACAACCCAACCCTCGCCCAA
>CM068953.1:149110269-149127805 GCA_035128595.1 Eptatretus atami
AGTAGGTGGTCCTCACAAAAGAGGGTGGGGCTTAGTAAAAGTGGGCGAGGCTTAGGAAAAGTGAGCGGAGCTTAGGGAAAGTTGGTGCAGTTCATGAAAAGTGGGCGTAACCTAAGAAAAAGTGGGCGTGGCTTATGAAAAATAATCTGAGGCTCAGGAGGTGGTGAAACAAGAGCATTAAGAGAAGTTTATCATTTTATTTATGCTCAACAAAGATATTTAGACCAAGAACTAAGTTCCAAAATAATATTTGTGAACATACTCCATGGTGATGAATGTAATAGGAAAATTAATTTATTACCTGAAGTAGAACAAGGACAAATATCCATTGGCTCACTCTTTGAATGGAATGATAATATAAAATAAATGTTGTTTTAATCAGTGTCTCAATGGGACAGAGATCTTAATTATAATTCCAATTTAAGTCAGTCCCTTAAGTTAGACCCAATTTAACATTGGGGGGTTGGAGGGTGGAGGGTGGAGGAAGGGAAGGGGGGCAGAGATTAAACTCCTGGTTCGAGCTTTTGAGCCTTGAGACAGAGAGTTTTTTCAATTCATTTGTATTATCCCAGTCTCCTATTTAGAGGTTTAGGGGTTAAATAAGAGAGTTTTTTCAATTCATTTGCATGGGGTAAATGGGAAGAAAATCAGACTCCTGTTTCGGGTTTTTTAACCTTAAATCAGAGAGTTTCCCCCTTTTCCCCCATTCATTTGAATGACTGCACTAGAAACCCCATATATCTACTACTCCAGTAGACCAGCAGGAAGGCAATTTGTCAGAGATTCTTCAAACCTTGAGAGTGTCAGATGGGTTTTGAAAGCATGGCGAGAAGTGACCCTCGGTGATTAACAGGTGTGTGGACATTTGTGGCAGTAGTGGATCCAGAGGAAGTTCTTGTTCCAAAATCTGTATTGTGACAGATTCATCACTTCATTCATCGCTGTTATTCCTGAAAACTTTCTGAAAACTTATGCTGTGTTGGATGACCATTCAATTCGGTCTCTGGGCCACAGCGAACTCCTTGACTACTTCAATATGGCAATTATTCTTGTCGCCTATGAATGCAAAACCTGCTCTGGGACAATGGCAGCTATTGTTCGGCGTGTCAGGGATCTCATCATCAAATCTTTTGATGGAATTGTCCATCTGCCGCTCCCACAGCATCATGAAGTGCTGAGCAATGATGGGTGCTGTCACACTGAGAACAACATAATTTTACTTGACACTCATTGGCTGAATGGTTAGTTGACAGCACATCTGGTACATATTTTCCATTGGTTAAGAAGAATGAGACTGGATTGCAATGTTTTTGCTTTGAATATTCTGCAATGCGCAAGAGGACGTTTGGTCCTGTGAATAGGGCAGAATTCATGTGGATCTTCCATTCGACGACGTGTGCTGATTTTCAGAAGGCGACGCAACTGCTGCGTTTTTTTTTTTGCTCGACAATTTGTGGCAGCAATTCACCAGTGACTTCGGTCTTGCTTTCTGTGACCCTTGGATGGGTGTCACTGGTGAAGGCAGACATTCCATTCTTCATAGTGAGTGAAGCATTCACCTTAGATGCTGAAGGACATGGACCGTCATCAAATCCCGATGAAACCATCAGACTGAGGTAATTTTGAATCTTTGCATTGTGCCCAATGACGGATGCGAGCATCGAAAGTGGCAGAAAGGTGACATTGTGTGTTTCTTTATCCTTGAACGCCTCCCTCCTCCAATGATCCACAAGGTCAGGTGGAAACTTCACTGTGATTAGTTTGAGTAACAGAGATATATCCAAAGCTGCACATGCGGGAAGGGAACTATCATTTTGGCGACCTCTATTTCCTTGATGGTGTCGCTAAACTTCTGCAAAGTTTTGCGGTCATGACGAGAGACATGAGGCAAAAGTTCCAGCTTGTTTAGCACTGAATGTGTAGCTGCTTCATCGCTGCCAAATCTTTCTTGAAGGCGATTCCAGACCTGCTCTAAACTGTCATTGGGGTTAGAAATATCGACTCGGTTAAGACACTCTTTGAGTGCTTTGGATTCTGAATCATCAGCTATATATTAAACTATGAGGTTAAGCTGTTCTTCGTATGTTAGCGGTACTCCTCTGATCATGTTCTGGAAGGCCGCACACCATGTCCTTAATTTCTCAGACTTATTGTCAAACACAGAAATTCTATTTGAAACTATCTCGACAAAACAGATAGTTTACACAGTCCTGCAGAGCAGGCATCTCTGTTGGCATGATTGATGGCTTGACATCTCGACCCAATCGTGAATGGCTAGACACTGGTAATGTTGTTGCTGGATGTGTGGTGTCGGTCCTTGCAGCATATGTGTGCAGCATGGGTGTTCATTGGATTTGTTGAGAAATAACCAAATTGATCGTCGGTAGTAATCCCACTGGATTGCAATGCAAGGTCAGTATACACGGTGGGATACCGAGCAGTCGAAATCACAACTGGGTTTGTGACCCATGAGCTCATAATGGGGTATGTTAACCAAGTTGGAATCAATGTGCAACTCTGTCATGTATCATTGCAGAAGGATTACGACAAAAGGGTTGTGTGTAAGGCATTAATTGTTGTCTGGTGAGTTGTGTATGATAGACCAGGAGCTGGCACCATGTTATACTGAACAGACAGAACTTTCCTGTTGGACACATTTGATGTTGATGAGTTTTCCATGGATGCTGGTGCTGCAGCATTGATGGCTGGTGAAAGGGGGTCTGCCTGAAATGACACTGGTCCAAGCGACATAGCAGGCTCAGCACATACCTGTGTATCCAGTGGAATACCTTCAGTCTCGCCTCCAGATAGAATGGATAAAGGTGGAGAGGTGGTATTCCTGGACAACAGCATTCCCACCTTCTCTGCAGATGGAGGCAATCCAGCTGTCGAAGTATTGTCGAATTCGCTCCAACAATGAATGTCAATGGATGTAAAGATGCATTTTGGTTGCATCAGGTATTGTCCCTCTATTTGAAGGAGAAACTTGGAATAGCCTTTCAACAAGAAACCAACACAACTCAAGGGGTTGCTTTCCGATGGAGAAGCCATTTCCAATTGTCCATCTCTTGAATGCCTGGTGTTGGCTTAATGGTTAGGGTGGTAGGCTTGGGATACTATGATCCTGAATTCAAATCCCACTCGGCTGTTGAATTAATACGAGATAGGGTTGACTCTGCCTGTCATCCTTCTGAGGTCAGCAAAATGAGTGCCAGCTAGCTGGTATCCTGTGTCGGAGTGGCGACCCATCCAGGATTGTGCCCTATAGCCAAGGAGACTGCTTAGGCAGCACCAGCATCAGTTATTGTCCCTCTGTTTGAAGGAGAAACTTGGAGTAGCCTTTGTACAAGAAACCAACACAACTCAAGAGGTTGCTTTCCTAAGGAGAAGCCATTTCCAATTGTCCATCTCTTGTATGTATGCCATCTCTTGGCTTAATGGTTAGGTTTGTGGCGTTGGGATCTTAAGGTCCTGAGTTCAAATCCTGCTCAGCCATTGAATTAATACCAGGTGGGGTTGACTCAACATGTCACCCTTCTGAGGTTGGCAAAATGAGTACCAGCTTGCTTGGATCATTGAGCCAGTTGAGTATCCTGTGTTGGAGTGTTGACCTTTCCAGGATTGTGCCCAATAGCCTAGGAGACTGTTTCAGCAGCATTGACGCTCTGCACAGAGTATTGTCCCAATGGATGGATGGATAGAGTGCCAGACATTGCTTCCAAAAAGGCCTGAGTTATGGCAGCCTCTTCCTTTTCCTCCTGCTTCATCTGTTCGAGATGTATCTTTTGCTGCATAACTTTCAATTGTTGCTACATCTGCTGCTGCTTGAGATCACTCTGATGCTGTGCAGACATCAATTGTTGCTGCATTTGTTGCTGTTTGAGTAGCAATTGGGTTTTGTCCGATTTATATCCCATGGCAGTTCTGAGAGAGGCTTTGGCTGATTCGTCTTTGGCTTTCAACAAGAGCGAAGACCGAAGAAGAGTTGGACGAAACCTAGGAGCTAGCAACAGGCCATGTATGAAGCGAGCTCAACATGGCGGCTCTTTTTCCTCCCAATGGCGAGACGAATGTGAAGTCAGGTTTTTAATGTCCTGGAACAGCCTACGTGTCCCAATTATTTGACAAAAATAATGCTCCAGGCAGCTTACGAACAATTGGAGGTTGAAATCACTTTTTAATTTATTTAAAAACACTCCAAGTGCGACGGTAAAAACCGTGTGTTCTCCACAGACAACCACACATTCCACCAGACAGGGAAGATTTATCTCACCCCTTTCCAGCAGAGATGACACCACACATGGGCAGAGCATAAATATGCATGAGGCAAAACATGAATATGCATGAGGCAAGACATGTGTGGAACATAGATATACATATTACATTCAAACTTGGTTACAGCACAGACCTTTAGACCCGTTAGACCCCTTTAAACGCACTCCACAGAGACATTTTGCATATACAGATGATACTTTTTCAGTAAGAAATGCATCAAGTATATCCCACCCAGAGAGTGGGTAGTGGGTACTTTGCTAGTATTATTGAAACATGCAATTCATACTTTTGTTGTTGCTTATACTTGTCATCATAATTCTTCAAGATTTACAAACATGCAAAACCCCTCTCAATCCTCATCCCTCCCCAAAAATGCACAGTGGTAGGTTCATATATAAGCTTGGCAAGGGTCCAATTTATTTATATTTTTTTTCCTTCTTCCTCATACTCTGTGGCCACTTCTAACACAACTGGAGAGTTCATAGAACATGTTACCCCATGCAGTGTTTCTTCAATTATAATAAAATAATAATTTTAACGATCATCAAAAAAATCCCAAAGTTTAGTGAAATTGAAGTTGTTCAGAAGCAGTCCCGAACACCATTCTTATGCACCACCCCATTGAACCTTTATTTAAATTGAAGTACTGCAAAACTGGGGGGTTCTTGGAAGTATTATTAGACGATTTGTGTTCTCCAGTCTTCAAGCGAAGATTAAATTTAATTTCAATAAAGATTGTAAAAAATTTGGCCTTTATTAATAAATTAATTCCGTGTTTTAACGTCACTTTTTCATGTCTATTATATAATGTTATCTAATACATTACATTAGTTATTCGTGTTTGTTGTTTGTGTCCTTTATGATGTCCTTAAAAACAGTGTCTCCTGTTTGGAATGATTTTAAATTCCGATTGACTGCCAGATAGGCAGACAGAGTAAATTATTTTTTAATCTCATTCCTCTCTGCACATGAGTGATCGGGACAAATTCAGAGCCAAGGTACGGTAAAACGGCAAACTTGTCTTCCTATTCATATTCCGATTTGTGTTCAGAATATAAGATTCGATTTGAATAAGTTGTTCCTCGATCATAAACTGATGACAGATGGATGGACAGAAATGAACAGAAGCTATTGCTTAACCCCGCTTTTCGCTTTGCATGCATGGGGTAATAAATTTGTTTGGGGAAGTTGTTACAAGAGGATCAAGTAAAACTGAAAACGATGGCTTGGACAGCATTTGCTTGAATTCCATGATAGCATTGTTGACGTGGAGACTGCCATGTTGTTATGCGGTGCCGAGCACTCCGTTCTGTTGCAGTGCTTGCCTGTGTGCTTTGAATCAAGAAAACCACTTGGCAAGCAGTAAGCAAGCCACTTGTGAGCGGAACACACCCCTGCCTTGAAGCCTTGGGAGAGCAGTTGATTCTGAGGTTGAAAACCTGACTTGAAAAATAATTAATTAATTTCTTATAATCCAAAAAGTGAAGTGTTTGAATAATTTTCTGAATGATGTTGCAGCAAGCCCTTTACTACCTTTGTAGTTGCACAACTTTTATGAAAATCTCTAATGAACTGTAATATAACTATTTTCAAGGTTCCACAGTCAGTATGCAGTGAAACGTGTACACCGGGAACACGGAAGGTGGCACGTAAAGGGGAACCTTTCTGTTGCTTCGACTGCATCCAATGCACAAGTCGAGAGTACTCCAATGATACAGGTTTGTTTTTAACTGACTGCTTTTGATTCCGTATGCAGGTTATTGTGAAGGCTTTATGTATAGTATCCAATACAACAGTGGGCGGCTTATTTCAAAAAACCTGCTCGATACCATTTAGGAGTTGTCGAGTACGGCAGGGTTCGAGCCAAAGACAGCTAATGGAGGATGAAATGCAAGCTACACCAAGCATCCGATCCAACTGAAGGCCATATAGACCAGAAGCTAGAAGTCATTCATTTGCTGGCAATGACCATGTGTGTGGTTGATATTTTTGGATAGATATATTTTCAGGCATTCCATGAACCCATGTCTTAAGGTTCAACAGTGGTGGGTTGGAGTTTTACGACTGGAAGCGTCGGTGTCCTAAAATGCTTCATATCACGACTTTGCGGAATGCGAGGTTGAATTGTGAAGCATATTGATTTTTCATTTCTTTGATAATAAATATATCTTGACAAATAAGGGATCATATGAAAAAGAATTATTTAATAATTCCCATGGTATATAAGATTTAGCTCTATCTGCATTTAAAAATAATATAATTTCTGATGTCCCATGTAGCATGCTTGACACCCTCTCTCTTTTTTACGTCCCAAAGAAACCTACAAGTTTTAAAACGTTTTTTCTTCTAGCTTCCAAAATCTTCGATAAAACAAAGAGTTACGCACTTTTCCTGAGGAATTCACATTCCAGCTTGAAACTGATTCCAAGTATTCCAAAATCGGATCATCATTGATTAAGTTATGACACACTTAATAAGTGCAATTCTGTACGAGAATTTCAGGTTCCGCAATTGTGATGGAGATTTTTTTTTGTCTGCTCTTTAAGCTCAAACCCGAAGGATCATCTCCTGAACAGTGATGAATCATCTTCTTGAAATTTATCTCGAGAAATGCGCTCGTATCGCGTTATACATAGGTTTGATAAAGGTCTAATCTAAATCTAGAGAAGTATAAATTACTTAAGAAGAAAATGGCTGGAAAATGGTTGATGCTACTCGAGAGATTGTTTACGAAGGGAAACCAAACTCCAGTCGATATACATTGCACTGCACTTCTTCTTCTTCTTGCTTATGGCAGCTTGGCTGCCAGGTTGCTATCATTTTTGTCAGGGCACGGCTGTGACATTGATGCTGTGCCCCTATACCAGTACACTGGTACTCATTTTGCCGACCTCAGAAGGATGACAGTCTGAATCAACCCCACCTGGTGTTAATTTTGAGGCCAACAGGGCTCAAACTCAGGACCCTAAGATCCAAAGCCAGCCACTCTCACTGCTAAGCCAACACCAGGCTTGTTGCATTGATGACATTCATGATGAAAGCGACTTTGATGATACTGATAAGCGAGTGTATAACTCCTCTTCTGATGAAGAATTGGACTTTGCTGAATATACACTTTCAGTGTCGTTCACCATTCCAAGTGTTAAGTAGTGAATTTAAGAGTGTCCATGATATCAAAATGTTACGGTGTTATAAATTAAAGTGTCAATATCTCACTGAATACTATGGTTTGTGAAATTTATTTTAATTAGATTTTGAAGAGAATATGCACACACGTGTACAGGAATTAATATAACTCAAACGACATGCATATACACTGCATATATGTAACTGTTTCCTCTGTAAAACTGTTTTGAATATACAAGTCAAAGAAGATCGTTTCAGTCAATGTTGTTCTTGAATTGTACCCCAGAGCCCAAAATTCTCACACTGAATTGCACTTATTAAATATGTCATAATTTACTCCATGGCAATCTAATTTTGGAAAAGTTGGGATCCGTATAAAGTTTGAATGTAAATCTCTCAGGAAATATGCATAAATCTTTGTTTTATCAAAGGCATTGGAAGCTCGAAGGAAAAAGACAAAAAATAACGCAATTCAGACACGACATGACGTACGGCATTCTCCATATGTACGTAAGAGGTACGCCATACATACGTACGCTACCAATCACTTAACCCTGATTTTTTCTTCGCAAGTGCAGGGTAATTAGGATGTTTCTTCGGGACATATGAAGAGATGGTGTCAGGCATGCTACATAGGACATCAGAAATTCTATAAAAATGCAGATGGAGCTGCTTTCTGCTTAAAATGCTTAAAAATGCACATCAGAAATTTGCCATACATTCTTTGCATGAACATACTGTAGTCTTCACCAGAAATATAAGTATCATTTAATTCACGAAATAAATCTTGCTACCTTGGTAATTATGTTTTTTTATTTTATTCAAAAGCTATCTACATAATCATATAGAGAAATAACTTTTTTGACTTTATAATTCTACTTGCTTGTCAGGTAGCTCACATTTGGTTCCATCTCATCATACTCTCCTAAACTCTATTTGTCGAGTTGGAAAATATTTCTATTTTTAGGTAAATTTGATTCAGAATTTATCATCAATTTAGAAAAATATGAAAATCTAATATTGGTTTTACTAGCAGACAACCACAGAATTCTCCTGAATGTAAAATGTGTTTTCAACAATATTTAATATAAATATCATGTGAATTTAATATTGTCCAGCTATGTTCTCTTTAAATATATGTTCTTTAAAGCTATGTTCTCTTTAGATCCCTTTAGATCTCTCTTTAAAGCTATGTTCTCTTTAGATCCCTGTGTCGTAAGAGGCGACCAGGGTTGCGTCAGGAAGGGCATCCGGCGTAAAACCTGTGCCAAATCATTATGCGGATCATAACGGATGATCCGCTGTGGCGACCCCTAACGGGAGCAGCCGAAAGAAGAAGAAGAAGATGTCCTCTTTAAAGATGTTCCATGATTACATCAATCCCCCTTCCCCCCACACAATTCCACAATCCCCCCCTCCCCCACAATTCCTCAGCTCTCCACTATCTGGGGAAAAGGTGTTTTCATCAAGAATATTTGAGAATATTTGGTGATGTTTTCATCAAGAATATTTGAGAATATTTGGTGATGTTTTCATCAAGAATATTTGAGAAAATATTCATCAAGAATATTTGGGGAAAAGGTGGACGGGAGTAGCAGTTCGGAACAAGCTATGCAAATCAACAGACACAAAGAGGGAGAAGGGAACAAGTCAAGTTATATACAGGGATGAATATAAATAAATAAATACCTATCCCACACGAGGCACCACATATCGCACTTGTACAAACAAGATCATTTGCAGGTGAGGACTTTTATTTGGTGATGTGTGGAGTGCAGGGCAATGGTGTAACTCGGGAACAATGTTCCCGTTTTTGAGAGCCATCTTCCATGAGCAACGAAAAAACAGAGCCAGCGATGAAATGAGCTCAGACGAGGAGAAAAACAAAACTTAGGAGCGAACTTCTCCCAAAAGTTCCACTCTGGACGTGGGTGTCTGTCTCGACTCAGCCCTTGTGGAGCCTCTGCCTTTGTCCAAGCTCCACAACCCTTATTTACTCGCTTCACCTGGTCTGCCCACAGTCCTCTCTCTAAACACTTTCTTACACCCTAATTCTTCTATCCTCCTTCTGGGAGGAGTCCTTCCTCGTGCCGTCCCACCCATGGGGCAGCCAAAATGGTCTTTCACTGCTTTCATGCCAGAAAGCGCATTATGCCACCATGGCTTGCACACTTCAGCCTGAGAGATCTTGACAGCCTTTTTTAAAGCAGGTGTGAGGCTTTCCATGTGCCTTTTGTGATGGAAAGTCCTCACCTGGCCCTGCCCATAAACAAGATGTGTTTGTGCATCCAATTTTACTCTGATTATCCTGTCTATAAATTACATACATTACCTTCTCAGCTTCACCTGTAACAAAACAACTTACTCTGACAGATCCCTATTACATGGCAATCTAACCTCCTCAAATCACTTAAGATTCTAGGGTCTTGAGTTGAAGCCACTGTTGGGCTGATGAATTAACACCAGGTAGGGTTCTCAGCCTGTTATCCTTCTGAGGTTGACAAAATGAGTACCAGGTTGCTGGCAACAGGGGCATTGCATCATTGGCACAGCCACACCCCCAGAAAACAATGCAGCCAAGCAGCCACATGCTGCATATGAATAAATAAATGTCAGAGGTTTTTGTTTATTTGCTTTTTTGGAAATTGTATTAACACCAGGTAGGGTTCTCAGAAACCATACTACACTTACCACAGTGTGGCTATGGACCCCTCCCCCTTTCCACAAAACAAAATTCTGACATTACCAATTTCACCTACTCCTACTTCCTTGTAACCTGCTTTCCCACCCTCTCTACTTCTTTCACCCCATTCACAATCTCGGTAGCAGCAATACATATCTTCCAAGAACAATTAACCAATGTAACTTCAGGTCCCAATTCATAATCTTGCAAGACGTGTCCCATGGACATTCTGTGGAATGGATGCTCTCATGTGATTAAGAGTAGCCTAATTGTGTTAAATAAATAATCCTAACTTAATAATCTTCTGCATGATGAATAAATATGTCGACATTAAATAATGACAAAACAACGCTTAACTCACAATTTCGTGTGATTCCGTAATGTCGGGAGATTTACATGATGGACGGAAAGATAGACAGACGTGAAAAAACATTATTATATCGATGAGTTTGAGACTTTCTTCAGAGCATGTGTTAATTCTGGAAATGTCAGCTTCCCCTTGCTTCCCACAGCAGTTAGCATATGTCCTGTTGATTTCATTCATAACTGATATTCTGGATTCATGGAAAAATACAAACAATTTCCCAAAAACGCAAATAAAGAAAAAACTCTGACATTTATTTATTTATTAATGTGCAGCCTGTGGTTGCTTGGCTGCATCATTTTCTGCGGGTGTGGCTTTGCCACTGATTCCCCTGCTGTCATTTTGTCAACCTCAGAAGGATAACAGGCTGAGAACCCGATCTGGTGTTAATTCATCAGGCCAACAGTGGCTTTCACTCAAAAACCTAGGATCTTAAGCTAGCCAGCCACCTTAACTGTTAAGCCAATACCAGGCCTGTCTGACATTTGAAGATAGCAATCAACACAAAAAAGTTTTCAATGTAAAATTTTTTTACAACAGGGGACTCAAAACATTTTGTCTGGTAAAATTTGATTTGCAAGAGCCATGCAGGACTTGACTGCCATGAAAAAAGAGTTTTTTTTTGGATGCAATATCGAGGCTTGGAGGAGAGCTAACACATGACACTCAGCAAGGGGGGGGGAGGCATGAGACAAGAGAGGCGGGAGAGGGAAGGACAAAACAGTGGGAACAGAGACATTAGGAGATCTGTGGAAGGGAGAGGGATGGGGCAGGGTGCATGGGCATACAAGATGGACGTTAAAGGACTTTCAGGAAGGAAAGCAGGGAATTTGAAGGAGGTGGGTTTGGGTGGATTAACGGGGGTATAAAAGATCGAGGTTTTGGATGGGGGAAAGACAAGAGGTGGTGGTGAACAACTGTTTTGAAGGCCTGGAGGGAAGAATGGGATTGAACAGAGAGTTTGAGTTTATTCCAAAGGTGGGGAAAAAGAGGAATGAAAGAGTGAAGGTGAGCAGTGATTCGTGATTTTGGTAGTTTTACCAGTAGGGGGTTGTTGGCAGACCTTAATCGCCCTGCGGAAATATGGTGGGGACAAATCACAGACACAGCAGGGGGGGGGGCGAGACCGGAGAGGAGACGGGAGAAGACATAAAGACCACCGACCTGCCTGCGGTGAGAGAGTGAGAGGCTCAAAGACTCAGCCTCATCGCGGCAGATACCAATGATCCTAAAGGCCTTGGTTTCCACAGTGTGAAGCCGAGAAAGGTGAGAGGCAGGAGCACCAGCCGAGAGGGGAGAGCAGTACTCCTTCGGGCTGCAGACAAAAGTTTTGCATGTGGTCAGGGGCTCAGATGGGCTGAGGAAGGACTTTGTACGATGAAAGATTCCCAGTCGGCAACTGGCTTTGGAGGCCAAGTTGGAAATGTGGCTTTCCCAGGAAAGAGCATGGCAGATAGTGAGACCCAGAAGCCTGAATGAAAGGAATTCTTCCAGAGGATTGTTGAGAAAGATGATGGAGGTTTTTTCTAGCCAGTCCTTTCGGAGAGACATAATGATTGTGTGAGATTTGTCCGGATTGAAAGACATGTTCCACGTGTTGGACCAGTTTGTGATTTTATCTCGATCACGTGGAGCAATGAAGCTGCTGCTTGCCGGTCTGAGGTATGACAGATGGTACGGCAGAGGGTGGAGTCATCAGCAAAGTGCTAAAGAGGATTTTCCAGAGAGTCACAGAGATCATTGATGAAAACCAGAAAAAAGAACAGGGTCCAGAATGCTGCCTTGAGGAACTCCAGCCTGGACAGGAAGAGGGGATGAAAGAACTCCATTTCGGGCCACACATTGGCTGTGACAGGAGTGGAAGTTTGTGAGCCATGAGTGGAGATGGCCTTGGATACCATAGGAAGAGAGTTTGGTGAGCAGGGCAGGGTGCCAGACCATGTCAAAAGCACGCAATATGTCTAGGCATATGGCTCTGATTTCATATCTGGCATTGTGGACCTCCATTCATTGTTGGGAGAGCAGAAGCAGCATATTCAGGGTAGAGTGACCTGATCTGAAACGAAATTGATGCTCGGAAATCAAGCCATTGGAGAAGAGGAAGGATTTAATGTCTGAAGCGATGATTGACTGCCATGACAATAAGGGTTTGTTTTTTGTTTTTCATGAAAAAAACCTTTTCAGATTCACACTGAAAAGTTGCTCGATTTCAAAAGTGATTTCATTGCAATACTCAGATGTGGCCCTGATTTTAGGAGTGCCTTTCATTGTGCTGGCACAAGGAGAAAAATGAAACATAAGGAGTGATGTTATATTGAATGGTAGCAGTTCACCCTTAAGTGGAAATGTGCCATTTCACATTGGTCGCCTGGTCAAATTATAAATTTCTAACTTGAAAGCATAAAGGCACTGAAAAAGCAGACTAGTCTCTTTCCCTAAAATAATGCAACCAGCAGTTTGGTGCAACATACAAGTGTGTGAATTCCAAGTGAAATATCTAATATCGTGTTTCTATATATCCCTCAATGATTCACTGCAGATACTGTATGTATCTCCATGCTTCGGTGCATTATATATACATTTTATCAATTTTCAGATTGGAAAAAATGACCCCTTGGTTTTCCATCTACACCATTTTCCCTCTTCCTTTTCCTGCTCTGTCTTTTAAAGATCCTTCCTTGATACATCGGATTCTCTCTATTTTCTTGATTGTCCCCGCTCTCTCTTTAAAAATGAATTTAAACAATTTTCCCTCCTTGACAGTTACATAATTATCAATGTCTAACTTTGCAACATTGTTTGAACAGATTCCACAGAGTGTTTTCGCTGTCCAATCTATTTTTGGTCAACTGAGGAGAGAAATGGCTGCCAACCAATGGCTGAAGATTACCTTGCATTCACCAGCCCTGCAGCCTTCATGATTCTGAGCTTCACTTCACTGGGTATTGTTATTATAATGATTGTGGGAATGATCCTGTTTCATCATCGACATCTCCCTGTGATGAAGTACACTGATGGACGTGTCATTGTGATTTTCCTACTGGCCTTAACCGTCTCCCTTTTGAGCTCTTTGATATATATTGGAGCTCCAGATGATGAGAAATGTCTGATACGTGACACGCTGATCTGTGTGTGTCTCACCTTCGCTATTTCGTGTGTTTTGAACATGGCGTGGAAACTTAACACGGCTTCAGGTAATGAATAAATTTTCTTTCATTAAATTTGATAAATTAAGTTTTTGTAAAAAAAAAAAAAAAAAAGATCAAAAAAACAAGAAAAGGAAAAAATACCAGATTGTGTCTCGGGTGAATTCATTTCACCGTGACTGGGATTTGGTCAACCAATTCCGAAGGGCAATTCACACTTCATTTCGAGCAAATGCAATGCAGTAACCACAGGTAATTTAAATTAATTGAAATATAATTTTCTGATTTTACAATTCAAGAAAATGAAATGATGCTCAACCTTTTGAGAGCAGGGAATAATATTGGTACTGCAAACTATACAGCCAGGTATCCTAACTCAAAACACCTCTTGCTCTTCTTCTCTCCCATTACAATCTGATTTCCATCCTCACTTTCCATCCCACCTCCAACTTCTTTACATTCCTGTTATTTTATTCCTTTCTTTCCAGTTTCTTTCTCAAGAGGTTTACATTGGTGCAAATGTGCCTTGATTGGTTTAAATTGAAATCCCCTGTGTCTTCAAAACATACTCCCAAAGCCATCAGATTATGTATGAGATTTTGTCCCTTTATTGCTTTTGCAAATCTCGAATGACTACACACTCTGATGGCTTTCTCTGATGTCTTATGCAAATGTCTGATATCTGTTGTGTTTTAATGTTATTTCTCTAAAATGCTCTGCAGATGGCTCATTGTACAAGTTTAAGATAATCATTGAGAAGGTTATGGTGATACTTCACCTGATGCCACAAATTATATATTGCCTTCTGTGGGCTTTTGTTGGGAAACCAAGGCTCATACGCAACACAGAGAGCAATCCAAATATGGTAATTCTAGAGTGTGGAGGAACATCAACAGCGTGGCCTGTCGGTTCACTTTCCTATCTCATGTTCCTGGCCATTTCCTGCTACACTTTGGCTTTCAAGGCATTGAAGTTAAGAATTCCTCACAACGAAGCAAAGTTTATTACTTACAGCATGACTGTTTGCCTCCTCGTGTGTCTGGCCTTTGTTCCAGCTTACAATAGCACACAAGGCACATTCAATCTCATTACAAAAATATTTGCTGTCATTGTTACTTCGTTTGGTCTTTTAGGATGCATCACATTACCAAAGTGCTATGCGGTCTTGGTTAAAAGTGATAAATAGGGAGATCATGGGACCTTTAAATGTTTGTTCATTCTAACCATATCTTCTAAATCAAGCTGGTATGGAGAAAAATGAATACTTTGTCTCGTCAGGGAAATAAGATTGATCATTGCTGTTACTACTTTCTAACTAATGAACGTATCTCTGCTATACGTAGTAAAAATGGTTTATTACCGAAACAAATGAAAATTTGTTGTACTCTTTAAAAAAAAAATAAACAAAACTCCTTCCTTTGTTAATCAGGTGTTTTACCCTTATGTTCTCAATATTTACTGTTATCTTCAAAAAGTTTCAAAGGAAATGTTCTCTTTTTTTAAGTGTGGAAACTTTCCTAATATCACAGTGCGGTATTGTATATTATTTAATGTTCTGTGAAGTGTTTTTCATGCAGAAATTCAGAATTAAGGGATAATAATTAAGAATTACACCCGCTATAATATAGTAATCACAAGTAAATACAACCCCTTCACTGACGGGAATACTAAGACGGGTGGAGGTGGAATTGGAGGGTGAGCAAGGAGGGGAAGGTGAGCGAGGAGGGGTGGGGTGTGATGAAAAGAGAGCTAGGAAGTGGGGGAGTGTTGCTGGAGGGAAAGCAAGGATGGTGGAGAGAGGGAGGCCTCATCCGACATCACCATACACTGAGCGAGGAAGGATGGGTGAGAGAGGGGGTAGTGGTGAGGGAAGGGGGTGTTCTGGACATGTGTGTGAGAGGGGGACTTGAGGGGAAGTGGTAGGGGTTGGATGGTCCCCTTATGCCAGCATTAGTGCAGGTTTGAATGAAATTGGGTACGTTAAAATAGCACATTCAAACAGGTCATACTCACCAATGCCCGGACACTGCCGAGGGACGTCTGTGGAGGGTTGAGGGGCTTTGGGAGGAAGTAAGCGCGAGAGAAGGGGAAGGGAAGGAAGGGTGTTTTCCTTCAATCATCACAGAAGTCACACCAGTGTTCACACCTTCATTTAATTTCCACACATACAATAAGCTCCAGAATCTCTTCACCTGAGAAGAACTGTGGAATTTATCCAAGGAGCAGTGTTGATGACCAAAAAAAAGCTTTAATTGTTCATTCACAATTATTTGACACCCCTTCCTCTCCTCACATCGGGAGAGTTGTTTGGTGTTGGAAGGATTTGGGAGGAGGATAGCATGAGGGGAGGGAAGGCAGCATGAGGAGAAGGAAGGCAGGGTGGGGGAAGGGAGGGCAGGGTGGGGTGAAGGAGGGCAGGGTGGGTGAAGGAAGGCAGTTGGGGAGGGGAAGTCAGTGAGAGGGGAGTGGAAGGCTGCGTGATGGTGGGGAGCAGCATGATGGGAGGGAAGCAGTGTGATGGAAAAGGATGGCAGCATGAGGGGAGGGAAGGGAAGGAAGCATGAGGTGAGGGAAAGGGAAGGTAGTATGAGGGGAGGAGAAGGTAAGGCAACACAATGGGAGGGGAAAGCAGCATGAATGAAATGGAAGGCAGCGTGAGGGGAAGGGGAGGGAAGGCAGTGGAAGGGGAGGTAAGGCAGCGTACCATGGCATTACCGCAGCGATAGAACAAGCCCAAACAGCAACATTTTCTTTTTAACCACCGTGTTCGATATAAAACTAGGCATGAGCATTTAAATATTAAAGCCCATGCTATCTACCAGGCAATGGCCTGCCTGCATGCATGTCCCCCCTCCCCCTTATGCATTTCTCCAACCTTTTTCAAGATTCATGTTAACCGTGGATGCACACCGGCGATATACTCATTTGTTTCACTCACACACATTCACAGATTTCCCTACATCTGCACTGCAAGATAGCAAGTACCACGTGGCTTCGATGCTGCAGCACGTATGCTCACTATGTGGCTTCAGTGTTGCAGCATGTCTGCTCCCTCGTGCAGAAGCACATGATTCGTGAGATGGCCACATAACCTCTTCCATAGCGTTAAGCACCACAGGCCGGGCGTGATTTTCGAACCACGCACATGCGAAACCAGCACACCGCACACACAACCAAGCATGCAGGCATGCACACACGCACGCACACACACACACCACGAAGAGTCATTTGTACCCATTTGTACCACATCTATGTGGGCTGTCTACATACCTCTTCATTTTCAGCAAATGCCGACTATTAATATGTGCCGCATATATGATATTTTTCATGGATTAATAATGTATATATATATTTATTATATATACACATCATATACATATACATATAAATATATACATATATATACACATGTTATATTATATATATATACAAATATTCTAATTTTTTACATATATATTATGTAACTACATACTTACAGATAACATATCAGATATTATATTATATATATATATATATATATTATATATATATATTATATTATATTATATGGATACAAACAACACGATGTATAGTGACCAAAGCTTTTCGTGCTGCACTCTTCAGGGTAAAATCGCAGCAAGTGAAGGAGGAAGTGGAAGGCGTGTGCTTTATATACAGGTCTCAATAAGACACTGAATTGGTTTCAACCGTAATGATGTCACAGTTAATCCGAACGCCCATTGGTCGGCTCATCATCTTCACCTCGAGCGCACATTTGCTGAAATATGCGCACATTTGCCGTATCACACCGATCTGGAACAACCGATGATCTCAGAACACTTCTTCGTTGAATTAATGAACACAGCAACAAGGGAGGTGGAATTCAGTTTAAACAACATGATGTATGTTCAAACGGACGATGTGGGCATGGGTTTTCCATTAGGCCCAGCTCTTGCAAATATC
>CM068953.1:149184760-149205489 GCA_035128595.1 Eptatretus atami
GTAAAACCCCTGCGTACGCTCGAACTATTGATGTTTTTTTCAGTTTTGGCGTATTCATAACGAGTTGGACGTATGCATAACGTATTAGTAACGTACACAGAACGTTTCGATAACTTATAGATAACTTATACCAACGAATGCTTAGCGTGTTGTCGGCGTTACAACTCATGCCCAACGATAGTCTAACTTATGCAAGCGCGCGGCAGCGTATCGCCGGATCACTGCGAGGCCTAATAAAAGGCTGCCGCTCAACGATTTAAATCATAACCCACGAGAAATCAGATAAAGTGTCAAACATCACCCCAATCATCTCTCTCGCGTTACACATAGGATCAAAGCACGTTACTCATAGGTTAGAAATAAGTTTCGGGTACGCTAAACATTACCTGGACATGTTTCGACTTATGAGTAACTTACAAGTAACGTGTGTCGACGTGTGTCAACGATTGCACAACGTGCCTACAACTTATAGCCAGCGTATGCGGAACGTGTGAGTCATACGCTGGCATATGTCGGAAAATTTTGAGCATGTTGAAATTTGTCGATGAGCTTGGCGTACTACGCCGTATGCCATTGTGCTTCAGCATGCTCTTAACGTATACAAAACTTACCCATAACGCATTCGACGTATGCCAACGTATTCGCCAAATTTTTCATACGTCGGCATACGCTGGCAAAAACATCAAGGTGTGACAGGGCCTTAAACACTAACTAGAAATACATCTCATTCACAAAAACAATCCCTCCATCTCCTATAACTCATATTAACACATTCAAGTTTATGTGAAGTCCATTATCTAACTTGGTATCAAATATTAAAAACTTTCCAACCCCTCAATCACATGTCTCAAATCAAGAATAGATTGGACTCCTATCTCTAAAGGGAATATATTCTTATGATCATATTAATACATTTGAGAGGTTTCTCTATCGAGTGCAGCCTGTGGCTGCTGGTTGCATCATTGGTTGGGACGCGGCTATGCGGCTGATGCAGTGTCCCCCTTACCAGTACACTGGTACTCATTTTGCCGACCTCGGAAGGATGACAGGCTTAGTCAACCTCCTGGTGTATATTAATTCAGTGGCCAATGGGGCTTGAACTCAGGACCCTAGAATCCCAAGCCGCCACCCTAACCACTAAGCCAACACCAGGCTATTTGAGAGGTTTAAAGACACACAACTTCCATCAAAAGAAAGTTTCTATAATAAATTAAATAAAAGTCATATTAGTGATAAAGATTATACTTGAGCACAAAATGTTTGGAAGAAGTTTAATAAGAAGAATCTTGGAGAATATCAGGATTTGTATCTTAAGACTGAAGTTCTTTTATTGGTTGATGTATTTGAGACTATTAGAACAGTATGTCATAATAAAAATTCCTATTGATTAGACCCTGCTCACTATTATACAGCACCGGGATTAGCTTGGATTGCGATGTTAAAAATGACAAAACAACCATTGGAATAAATCGGTGATATAGATATGCTTTTGATGATAGAGAAGTCTAAAAGAGGTGGAATATCACAAGTCTGTTCAAAGAGATATGCTAAATCAAACAAATATCTTCCCAACTATGATGTTAAAAAAGATAGTTCTTACTTGATGTATTATGATTCTAGTAATTTATATGGATGGGCTATATCTAAAGCTTTACCTTGTGGAAAACTTAAATGGGTAAAAGAAAAGAATTATGAAAAAGTTTTACAAAACATTATATCTTCTGAAAAAGAATTAGATAAAGGTAAAGTAGGATATTATTTTGAGGTTGATTTGAAATATCCAGAAAAACTCCATAAAAAGCATAAAGACCTACCATACACACATGATAAAAAAAGTCCAAATAAGGAATGGGTGAGCAGTTATCAACAATCATTTCTTACAAAAGGAAAACCAACAGAAAAATTATTTACTACATTATATGATAAAGGTAATTATGCATCAAATTCCTCTTACATCAAAGGAATTTAAGGCCAAAAATTTCTGCTGGGTTGAGTAAAGAAAATTCATAGAATTTTAGAATTTAAACAAAGTTATTGGTTATAAAAAATATTGATTTTAACACAGAAAAGAGACCACTTGCTTCAAATAATTTTGAGAAGGACTTTTATAAATGTATGAGTAATGCTGTATTTGGAAAGACTATGGAAAATGTTAGGAATAGACAAAACATAAGACTTGCAAAACCTTGGAAACAAGCATCCAAATTAAAAGAATTTTGTCTCTCAAGGGAGACGGAAAGTGGACACAGTGACGTGCTGCTCCGGCGCATGCTCCCATACCTGATCTGACATGGGTGGGAAAATTATGAGTGAATTTGTGCGTTTGAGAGCAAAGGCTTATGCTTATAAATATATTGATAATAATCTTGAAAAAGTGATTAAAAAAAATTGAACGGGGTAAAGAAAAATGTAATCAAAGAAACAATAAAAATGAAACATTATTCTAACTGTTTAGCTTTCAACAAGTATGAAATCCTCAATAGACCAACGACTTGGGGAAGGGAGTGGGAAGGGGAGGGGGTGGGGATGTCTTTCACATTATTCACATATATACTCAAACAGCGAACCAACGAATATTTGTTCATGTAATTCATCACCATCGAGTATACCATTTCTTGGTTTAAGTGATTTTGTTGAGCAGAGATGAAATTACAAACCTCTCTTAATGCTCTTGACTGAGCATATCATTTTGAGATTGTAGTAGATGAAAGTATCAATGTTTTCTTTACATCCTCCAACATATTTGTATTATTGACTTTTGTTTTAGATATGTCTTCAATAATACTTATTTGATATTCCTCACATTCATTATGTTTTCCATTTAAATTCCAGGGCTGTCATTATCTCTTTTATAAAAGGTGGTGGTAGCCTATTAAAACCCACCAACTTAAATGTCTTAACATTTACAATATGTTTATCTTAACTATTAAATATATTTTCACTTATGTGTGTGTGTATATATATATATACACAAGGGAGGCTGTCAATTCAATTTTCGAAAATAAACCTCTTATCAAAAGCCCCCAATGCCTTCTTATTTACCTCCTCTGTATGAAATTGATGTGTTATAACTTCTTTTTGTATTCATTTTTTATATACTCTTCATTTATAAAGGATATGAGTAAATCCACCTCACCAGTCGCACTCTACTGTCCCTGGACGCTGTGTCCTTTTCTCCTGACAAGGTGGAGAGCTTGCTGTCAAACCTCAAATCAGATTCTGCAACCGGTCCAGATGGCATCAGCCCAACGTGTCCAAAAAACCTGCTCCTCTGCTCTTTTCTATTCACTCTCTCATTTTCTCAAGGTCATCTGCCATCTGCTTGGAAATCAGCAAACATTACTGCCTTGCAAAAAAAAGGTGCAAAAATAGATCCCTGCAACTACAAACCAATCAGCCTTCTCCCAATCATCAGCAAGGTTATGGAATCTATCTTCGCTTCAGACATTAAATCTTTCCTCTTCTCCAATGTCTTGATTTCCGATCATCAATTTGGTTTCAGACAAGGTCACTCTACCCTGGATATGCTGCTTCTGCTCTCCGCCGACAATGGATGGAGGTCCTCAATGCCGGACAATGAAATCAGAGCCATATCAAAAGAAGGATAAATGGGGTTTCCTAAGGCATCTCATCAAATGAAATGGGGAAAAGGGAAAAACACTCTGATTCAAAGGGCCAAAAGCCCCAAACAGGAGAATTGATTTACCCCCCTCCCATACAAATGAAATGGGGAAACCTTTCTGACCAAGCCCCAAAAGCTCAAAACAGGAAGACTGATTTCCTCCACTCTCCCATACAAGCTAATGTTAAATGAGACGTCTCAGCTCCAAAAGCCCAAAATAGGAGACTAATCTCTTGCCCCATTGAGCAAATGTAAAATTGAACTAACTGAAAAAGCACTTTTTTCCTTCATATTTTCATTACCATTCAGAGTGTTGCAATGAATATTTGTCCATTTTCTACCTTCAGGAATAAATTAATTTTATTATAACATCATAACCAATCGAGTATATTTCAAAAAAGATTATTTTGGAACTTAGTTCTTGGTTTTCAAATATCTTTGTTGAGCAGAAATGAAATGATAATTCTCTTAATGCTCTTGTTTGACGCACCTCCTGAGCCACAATATCATTTTGAGATTTAGTAAATTGTTTTTCATTGTTCAATTGATACCCATCAAAGTTTCAATCCATTCAAGGATATTAATTTTTGTCTTTACTCCTCCAACTTATTTTTATTAAATTTAATCCGCTTATTTGTTTTATTACTTTTTACGTTATTTTTCAATAAGACTTTTGATATTTCTCACATTCTTTATGTTTCCCATTTAAATACCAAGCTGAATTCTCCACTCTTTGGTTGGTTAATTGCATGGTTCTATCATTTATAATCAGTGAAAAAGACGCGGAAGCCCGTTAAAACGCCCATACCCATAAAATATTGTAAGCACGTATCACTTATCATACCATAAGGGAACTATTGATTCCATTCTTCTAAAATATATATCTCTTATCATCAAAACTCCTAATGCTTTTTATTTTATCTCTTCGTATATAATTGAATGTTTATAACTTTCTATTATATTCATTTTTCTTACTCTTCTTCTTTAGTTAAACAGTTTAATAATGTTTAAAAGTTATTGATTTCTTATATTATGTTTTCTTTATTCCCTTTAAATTTATCACACTTCTGTTATTATATAACTATACTTAAAAGCATAAGACTTTGATCTCAATCCTATAAATCACATCATACCTCCACCCAATTCATCTTAAACTTACCAATAACCTTTTTATTCTTTTGAAAATAACATACTACAGTCTTATATTATTGTATAATCATATATATCAATATTATCATCATATCTCATATACATCACTTGTTATATTTCTAGATATAAACTATCTGAATCCATATAAACAATGAACATTATCATTATACTTTTTTTAAATTATTATAGAATAGTCATACATAACACTTTGACAAAGTCAGAATGATGTTCTATATAATAGTTTTATACCATTTCAATACTCTCTTTTTTCATATGAACAGCCTAAGTTCTCTGAAAACACCTTTTCCTTCCTCAAAACTTGGTTATTATTCAACTTGAAGCTTTTCCAAGATGTATGCAATCTTATGTTTTGTCGTTCCTAACATTTCCATAGTCTTTCCAAATACAGCAATTATTCATTAATTTATAAAAAGTCCTTCTCAAATCTTTTTTGCTTTGTCTCCTTTTTGTATAAAATCATATACTTTTTAACCAAAGACTTTGTTTAAATTTCAAAACCGATGAATTTTCCTCACTTCTCAAACCCAGCAGATAATATTGTCTCAAGTTCTTTGATGTAAAAACTAACTTTCTTATCAATTTAATGTTGTTAAGTAGTTTTTCTGAGATTATCTTTTATATTGATTTGACTGTTGGTATCATTTAACCATTCTTTTCTTGGACTTTCTTTATCAGGGGCAGAAGGTAGCGTCTTTATGTTTGTGATGATAGTTCTTCTGGATATTTTAAATCAACCTCAAAATAATATCCACTTCACTTTATCCAATTCTTTTTGAGAGGAGATTACAATGTCAAGTAAAACTTTTTCATAATGTTTTCTTTAACCCATTTAAGTTTTCCATAAGGTAAAGATTGAGACATAGCCCACCCATACAAATTGTTTTCGCATCAATATACATCAGGTAATATTGTCCTCATTCTTATTATATCAGGAAGATATTTGTTATTTCCTTTAGCATATCTTTCGGAACATACTTGAGATATTCCTCCTCTTTTTGCCTTCTCTATCATTAAAAGCATATCTAATATCACTGATTAAATTCAAATTTTGTTTTGTCATCTTTAACATAGCACTCCAAGCCAAATCCAGTGCTGTGGATAGTGAACGGGGTCTAATCCATAAGATTTTTATGATGACAGACTGTCTAAAAGTTTCAAACATATCAGCCAATAACAATCTCATTTTAAGATACAAATCATGATATCTCCAAGATTTTTTTATTTAAACTTCTTCCCAAACCTTTTTAGCTTGTGTTAATAATCTCTATCGGAAATATCAGTTTTATTCAACTTCCATAGAACTTTCCCTTGAAGAAGTTGTGTTTTCTTTATATACTTCTCAAAATGAACATCAATTTAGTCATACGGGATATATTCCCTTTTGTGAATAAGAAGATTCAATCTCTTCTTGATTTGAGAAATATGATTTAAAGATTCGGGAGTTTTAATATTGATGCTAAGTTAGGTAATGGTCTTGCCATAAACTTGTATGTCAAGAAATCTGATATGGTTATGGGGATGTATGAAAAGTTTTTGTGAATGAGAATGTATTTTTGAATCTGTGTTCGGAATGGCAGAAATATTTCCAGATGTCTTTGAAAGTTCATTATATAAATAGATGTGTGTCATCTGAGCGTTGTTGTGACGAAAGACAGGAATAAAAGTTTGGAGGCTTGTAATTAAGAATTACAACAGGAATGAGCTGGACCTCTATATTACCCAGTAAGATGACAAGTGATCCCTAACCTTGGCCTCTCCCTCAATTTTCTCCTCACAAATATGACAGATACTGTTCTTTCTAAAATCCTTTTCTCTCCTTTGTTCATGACATTGGGTATTAAGCTTTTTCACCATTATTTCTCTTAGTCCTTTACAGTCTTTTTCAAATCGTCTTACAACTCCTCCGAGGCATCTTCTCCTCTAATAAAGTTCTAACATTGTTGTATCATCCCAACAGATGCAATTTGATATAAATAACAGAACCACAAGGAGTAAGTTTTTTGATAATTTATTTGTGTATGATTTATTTTGATTTGGAGAAAGCTATCTATCTTTTAAGGATACTTTCAAAATCAGCCATATATCACAAACGGTTGATTAACAGATTTGTTTAAAATCTTTCAAATGAAATGTTTGAACCTGCTTTGGTAAATGATTACGGTTGATTTATGATTACTAAAATATTTTGAATGTTGATTTAATCGTTCTTTTGTTGAAAGGAGTTGAACATCTCTTACACAGGATATCATTTTACATTTCTCTGATATAGTTTGTGATTTGGTTAATCTTGAAATTTTGGGTGAAAGCATATGTGAATTTCCTTTGAAGTAAAGTAGAGAAGGTCAATGTGTGTTTTCATCATTTTTATAGTTGTTTGAAATTTTTAATATCTGAACTTTGTTTTGTATCCGTTAATCCGAATACATTAAACAGAATAGATTATATTATTCATTTTCTCAAATTAGGAATATCTTCTCAATGGACATTGGAAACTTTAAAATCTTTAACATTTAATGTGTTTCTCGTATTGCTTATAATGTTCAACCCTTTCAGGATTCATTGTGGAGGATGTAAGTGAGCAAGAACAGACCATGAAAACATTTATTGTCTTTGTTTTGAATATTAACAACTGCTTTTTAGTTGTATCTCTTTTGGTAAATCAAATATAAGAAAGACGCTTGAAGAGGATCTGATTTTAAAGATGTGTATATTCAAAATATTATTTTTGTAATAGTAAATCCACTACCTACTACATTGTTATCAACATCTTGTTCTTGTCTCTGAGTTCATCGTAAACAATCGTCACTTCCACAAATCTTTAAAATGATGATAGATAAAGTGAGGGTTTGTCCTCATATGGAGTAGTTTCATCAGCTTGTCTTACCATATTCAAATTTTTAATCCATATAAATTACAAAGTTTTTCATTTCAATTAATGTGTTGTTTAATTATAGTTTCAAGTACTCTTGTTTAACCTATCAATAGCTTCCATGATTGAAGATGGTCCAGGTCTGAAATCGAAACAATCATATTTTATCTGCCCTTTAAATGCCACTCAGTGTTTTTCAATTGGAGATTTGGCACCTTCCCTTGCCTTCATTGTTCTTGTGTATGCATGATTGAGTTTGTTTATTATAATTTTTAAGATACATTATCCATCTATCACAATGTTTTGTTTCTTGGTCAAGTGGAGATATTTGTCCTGAAAAGATTGAATGTGGTTGTTTTGTTTGTTTGAGGTGTTTCTTATAACATTTATATTCATGATTACAAACATCGGCAGTAACGTTGTATTCACTATATTTATGTCATAAAACTTTGCTTAAAATAAATTTTCTTTATTGATAGAATTTTCGTTCATTTATAGGTGAATCCTGTGCTTAAAACCATTTTATCCTCCAACTTTTTTTCACTTAATAAATACAATGTATCGAAGACACAACAAAGACAAGTTTCAAATCTCTCTTTCATTTTGTTAAAAGATACTGAAGAAATATGTTGAGGATGTAAAATTGAATAAAGATAAAATATAGCAACTATTGGATAAAACAATTATGGTGAATGTATGAGTTCTTCCAATTTCTTCAGTCTGAAAGGCTTAGTATATCTGGAAGAAACATCAATTAAAGTCAGCTCTAACAAAGTTTCTCCTTTCCTACTGGCAATATATTCAAACCTAGAAAAAGAATGAAACAAGAAAAAAGTAATCAAAAAAAAAACCTTATGGATGAAACTTTGGAAAGAAAAGATAAGACCATCTGTAATATGCAAGAGAATTTGTTTTTTTTCAACAACCCGGAAGAGGTAAATCCTGTTGAATAAATGGATGTTAATTGTCAGGTGAAATAACATTTCGTTCATGGTCGTGAAGGATCATTTTAAATTACTTTAATATAAAAAATGTAATAGTTGAATCTCTTATGAAAAAAAGTATATAGATGCAGATGTTGAATTTTTTTCTACGAATTAAATATGAGTCATTATTCACCTGAAGATTTTGAAGATATGAGAGTGATGATAGTATCTCCTGTTGGAACAGTTATGATACTGAGAGTTTGCGTTCAAAACGATAGTTATGAAAGAAGTTTTATAGATGATTTTGTGAAAGGCACCAATGAAAAGTACGGAGATGATACCGAAGAATGAATTTTAGTTGAAGTAATGTTCACTTTATAAATATGAATAGTTTAGGAGATTTTGAGCCTCTTGAATCCCTGATTCTCCACATGACAAATTGAGAATTATCCTGCTGTATAAGTAGGATTAAACACAGAGTCAAAAGCTCTAAAGTCTAAACAATGTATATTCTGTTATTGTCTTCAATTACATGATAATAAAAAATATTAAAAAGGAATATAATTCTTTTAGATTTATAACCAAAAATGAATTATTTACAAGATTGATTAGAGAAATGAATGGAAAGTACGAGGGTGATAACACACATTTCCTTACATGGAAAGAAACTGAATCGTATTAGAGAAATGTTCAAAAGATTGTTGTTATATATTATTCAAGATGCGATTTCAGGGAAATATCAACACAGAACAATTGTATAAATAAAATAATGGATTAATCTTGAAATTAACCAACTTAGATAAAATATAGTTTTCTAAAAAAGCCAATAATAAATTAAATAACCTGTTTTCCAAATATATAAATTGAATGATTTTTTACCCATTTGGGAAAATAAGATAAAATTTAACAACCCATAAAAATCATCCAAATTCATTAAGATGTCTCATAATTGGTTCAAGCGGATGTGGAAAACTGCTTACTTTTAAAGATGCTCCTTACTCCCAACTTTTTAGATTATGAATAATTTAATAATTTTTCACAAAGTCGAGTTTTCAACCTGAAGTATCAACTACTCTCACAAGGTTTTAATGCTGGTCTTCAAAAGAATGATATAATCGGTTTATTTAAACTTCAAAACAAACTAAATGATTACAACATTGAAGATATAATCAACTATTTTGTGATACACAGAGATTAAAATGAAATCAAAGCCGATAACTTGTATTCGTTAGTGATAATACGGATATATACATTCTCCCCAAGATTTGGATAATCAAAAAAAGAACCTCGTTATCCTTTGATGAAGTTGTGTTAATGAGAGAAAACCAACGGTAATGGGATAGCTACTACACAAGAGGGAGACATCCTTCTTGTAATTGTATTATCTTTGTCAATCATACTTTCAAACCTCCTCGTCGCTCCATAGAAACAATGCTAATAGTTTTATTTTATTCAAGTTAAATTCAATAGATTTAAACAATTTTTGGAAGAGCAATTTGTTTCTACATATTAGTAAAAAGGAATTTGGAGGATTATATGAAGCACCACGACTGAAAAATATAAATAATACTGTTGTGAAACCAAGATGAGATATAAGGGATATATTTTATATTTTTATAAACAATTACATATATAAAATGACAACTATTATTAATAAATCTTGGGGTAAATCTGCTTCTGGGAAAAAACTTCATAAATCAAGGTTTTGTATAGTATAAAGAAATATTTTAAATTGCTTAAAAAACACCCAAGTGATACGCATTGTATCTACAAACAACGAAGAGCAATAAGACCTGGGGAAGTAGAAGGTGAGAATATTACTATATATTCAGTAGAGGAACAATGTGATTGAGGAAGAAGGCCCAATATTTGAGGAGATTTCCTTGGTACAACAAAAATATTCACTTGTAGAGTGAGTTAAGAAAAACTATCTGGTGGTCTTGGATATTAGAAACTAACCCAGAAGGAATTGAAAGACAAATATTTAAACATCTCAGTGGTAATGGGTTAAGAATTTTATCATTCGTTTTGTGTTGAGAAACTCAATGCAAATGTATGAAAGCAGAGATACAAGTATAGTGAAAAGAAATTACAACTCGTAAATCATGTTAATAAGAAGTTTGTGAAATATTTAAAGAAAAGGCATTTATTGAACACATCTACTTTAATGGATGAAGAAAGGAAAATTTCCCTGTTACTTTACAATTCATTTCAATGATATTTCCAATAAAAAATGGATCGAGAAGGCAAGAGATTTAAAAGGAACATCAAGAGTTGGTTTCAAAGTGTAAAACAACGAAGACATAAAGAAGAAACGCAGACAGAAAAGTAATCCGGGTGAAGAAGCATTTGAAGAAAAAAAGAAATTTTTAAAACCACGTTAAAAAACTTCCAAGAAAAAAATATAGATGTTTCCCACAGTCCAACAATAGAATATACTCCTAAAAAAATTCAAATGTTAAAAGATTTCAGTCAAATGGCGGAAGGGAATGAATTAGAGCATATAGGAGAAATTAGAATATGATGATGAGGATTATTTCAACAACTGAGAGATAATCAACCCCCTGATTATATTGTTTGAATGCCTCTCCAAACAATGAAATATCAGAGGATTCAAAAACCATAGCAGACTCCATTCCAACAGAACACAGCAATATTTCATCTTGTTCAAGAAAAGGTATTTTATATTAATGTGAATTAAGGTTCTTGAGTTTCTGCTCACCCCTGTTGAACTAACTCCGGATTAATGTTTTCTTCTCACAAAAGACGGAAGAACAAGTTCAACTGTGAGGGATGATTCAAAGTACTTTGATAAGCCATTGGATATGAAAAATCATGATGATGGTGTATATATTGGATCTGTGGGACTCTCTTATTATAGGGTTAGCTAATCTGGTAAAAGTCGGAAGAATGAGAAGAAGAAACACATTATTCAGGGCCTTTAAGTAGGCAATGGATCCAGGTGTTAGTTTTTCTTTCCAAATGAAACATCATGAATTAGTTTAATAGACTGTTATTGCTGTTAGGTCGTAAGAAGGTTGGAAATAACAATTGTTTTATTAAACGAAAGCATCACGCGATTTTAGACCAGTTGAAAACATCGAAAAATAATTAATTAATGTCAATACAAAGACATTTTATCTCATAAAATAAGATGAGAAGCACAATCCTTAGTTTTAAATTTCAACACCAAGCGAACCACACATCTCATTCCATATCCCACTACACTTGACGCACAAAAGATATGAGGCGTCTTTATTGTCCATGGAAAACTAAAAAAAACCCTTAATTTATTATCACCGAGAAAAAATGGACAAGTTTAGTTATAATCCGGGAAACGTGGATACAAAAGTGAAACAGTTTCCAACCCGGAGCATAATGAGAATTTCTCAAATCTCTCTTCCTTCTTTCGGCTAGCTCCCGTTAGGGGTCGCCACAGCGATCAACCGTCTCCATTTCGCTCTAATCCCCACATTTCCATTGACACTCCAACCAACCCCGCATGTCCGCCTCTCACCGTATCCATGAACCCTCTTCTTTTGGCCTTTTCCTCTTTTCTCCTCCTGCCTGGCGGCTCCATTCTTCCAACATCCTTCTCCCGATATACTCGCCTTCCTCCTTGCACATGTCCAAACCATCTCAATCTCACCTCTCTCACTTTGTCCCAAAACGATCCTAACCTGCGCTGTCCCTCTAATATACTCTTTCTTATCTATCCATCTCGTCACTCCCAAGAAGAATCGCAGCATCTTTTAACTCTGCCACCTCCAGCTCTGCTCTGTCTTCTTTTTTTAGTGCCACCGCCTCCAAACCATACAACATAGCTGGGTCCCACTACCGTCTTATATACTTTCCCCTTCAACTCTTGCAGCTACCTTCTGTCACAGATCCTACTGCAACTCTTCTCCAACCACTCCATCCTGCCTGCACTCTCTTTTCACTTCTCTCCCACACTTTCCCGTTACTTTGACAGTTGATGCCCAGTATTTTAACCAATCCACTTCCCCACCTCAACCCTTGCACGCACCATACCACCCACCTCACCTCTCATTTACGCACAATGTTCCGTCTTACCTCCGACTGACAATCATTCCCTTCTCCTCCAGTGCGTACCTCACCTCTCGAGGCTTCGCGCTCAGCCTGGCTCCTACTCTCGCTACAGATCATGATGGTCATCCGCGAACATCATAGTCCGCATGGAGAACTCGCCAGTCTGTATCTCGTCCGTCAACCTGTCCACTCACCATTGCAAAACAGGAAAGGGCTCAGAGTCGATCCTTGGTGCAAATCCCACTTTTTACCTAAACCGGGTCCGTCATTTCCTACGCAACTTCACGGCTTGTCAACACTGTCCTCATACATATCCCTGCACGATCTCACATACTTCTCCACACATCCCGACTTCCTCATAGCAATCCAGCAACTCCTCTCTTGGCACCCTATCATAAGCTTTCTCCAAATCCACAAACAACAGAAATGTAACTCCCTTCTGGCCTCCCTATACTTTCCTCCAATCAACATATCTCAAATAGCAAACATTCAAATCAGTGGTGCTCTTTCCTGGGCAAATAAACCCATATTGCTGCTCAACAGAATCGTCACCTCTCTTCCACACTAGCTTCCACTAACTCTTTCCCACAACCTTCATGGTGTGGCTTAACAAACTTTATCCCCTCTGTAATTTCCACAGCTCTGCACGTATCACCCTTATTCTTGAAATCGGAACCAGTAGAACTTAAATCATCCACTCTCCGGCATCCTCTCAACTTTCCAAGACTTTATTAAACAATCTTGTTAACAACCCAACTGCCAATCTCTCCTAAGCCACTTTCCATGCTATCCAACTGGTATACCATCTGGGCCAACCGCCTTTCCACTTTTCATTTTCTTCATAGCAGTCCTCACTATCATCTTACTGATCCACCCCACTTCCCAGAATCAACTATCTCCACCTCTTCCAACCTTCTCTCCTCTCATTTCTTATTCAATTGCAATCAGCTCCTAAAGTAAACTTCCATCCACCTTCTCAATACACTCTCCTCGCTCGTCGCACATTCCATTTGCGTCCTTTATCACCGAACTGCAAGCACAATCCTTCCCAAGCTCGGTTCCTCTGTCTTTGCCACTCGGTATAAATACCTTTTCCCCTTCTTTGATATCCAACTTCTCATACAGCTCGTCATATGCCTTTCCTTGGCCTTTTGCCACTCTCTTTTGCCTTTAGCCCCACTCCTTGTACTCTCACATGCCTACTTTCCTTCATCTCTCTGACTATCCCCTTCCTTTTCGCCAACCCCTTCTTCCTTATAACTTTCCTGTACTTCGCTCGTTCCACCACTAAGTCTCCTTATCTTCCCTTCCTCTGTCCAGATGTTCACACCAAGTACCTTCCTAGCTATCCCTCACCCTTCTGCTGTAGTTTGCCCAATTCATCCACCCATCTTTACACCAATCCAACGCTCTGGTCCTCACCTTCCTCCCTAAGATTCCACAGGCAACAGTATTCCTCCTTTCAAGCTTCCACCATACTGGTACTTGGTTCAGCCCTCAACTCTGCTTCCTCAACCTCACCTCTAAAGTCATCCTACAGACCAAATGAGATTTCTTTCTCAAATATCTTCGAATTGTTCGTCTTATGAAAGAACAGGGTGATGAACCAAAAAATATTGTTATAGGATATTCACAAACATAATTCAAAATCAACGATTAAACTTAAAAATAACTACAAGGTTGATTTCAATTGATAATTAATTTAGAGAGTATTGGGTCTCCTCAAAAAAAGATTGAAACTAAATGGGAACATTTTACAGGTATAAGTCATTCAAAATCCTCAAGGCATAAATTCGGTATTAATTCACTGTGATTTGATTGATGGTGCTTATAATGATGGAATAAGAAAAATACAAATAATTTTTCATTCAGCACATACTCACCCCAATTGTATAATCAATATGGAACCAAAATCTGGTTTATCTACCTGTTGTTCAGAAAAACCATCACAGAGTAAATTTTAGGATAACCGACCAAGATAATCGCATGATTTCTTTTAATGGAGGAGATTATATCCATCAGAATTCAACCTACGTGAAGTTTTTCCAATAAATAAATACTATGGTTATTGTGAGGAAACAAGAGTTAGGCAAAAATAAAATAATTAACAGAGGATGGGATGTTCCTTTCCCATACCACAAGGGTGGAAGGTACGGTATCTTGGGTAGAGGATACTATAAACCCCAAGCGACAAAGGGTTGTCAGAAATTCAAATTTAGAAAAAAAAGGAGGGGATAATTGATACTCCAATGGTATAGGTTCAACTATTCTGAAACATAAAGAACCTAATTGGTTCAACTGCTTCTGCTGTGGAAATGTAGCAGGTGCGATAAAGAGTATAAAAGATGCCGCAAAAGGAATCTCAGATAAATTACAAGCAATAAAAGAAATTAAGAACGGCAAACTCAGTGTATCCAAAGAACGACAGAAAAATAATTCCAAATACTTTTGGTCAGGGTTTCAAAAGTTTTAACATCTTTTTCCTAAATAAATACAAGTATGGAAAGCAATTGATAGATATCTTATGATTGGAATGAAACTATTAAATCATCTCAAACTCCACAAAAAAAGAAGATTACTAATCAACGTAAATGATATAACTGGAACAGACTGAAATGCAAATGGTAACAAAAAGTTTTGAAATATATAATCAACAAACTTTTTGAATCTATCCGAAAGTTTTTTGTTGTGTAAATTAAATTCACTTTAAGGCTGGGAATAACACAAACGGCTACACTCGTAAATGAATTTCTTCTGGAAATTTTGATAGTGTTCGTTTGTACATTGAGAAACACAAGAAGTTGAAGCGGTTGATTATGTCTCCTGCTGCATCTGAATGATGAAATTTACACTATATTCATTTGGTGATAGAATGGGAAAGGGGGCTGTCGAAGTTTTATTCCCTGATATGTCACGGGAGCAACGACAGACTGGATATATCAAGGAAGGAGCGTATAATGATGATACAAAGGCAGTTAATAGTTTTTCTGTGGCAGTTCCTCTTAAAGGTATATTTGGATTTTGTGATCATGATAAAGTTCTGCTTATGGTCTTAAAAATTAGATTTCAACTGCAAAAAGGAATGATATGAAAATAGATTGCTTTTTGGTGTGGCTAGTGCTTATGATGATCAGAATAATTTGGTTATTGATGAAATGAGTTGGTATATGAGTGGATATACTCCTAATCTTAAAACAGAAGAGATGTTGAAAAGAAGAATTAACTCAAAGAGCCACTCAAGTGTATATATACCTTAAAAGAAGAGTCAACATGTTAAACTGAAACCAAACCACTTACACCGTGGAATTTGGGTGTTCTGGAAGGAAAGCCACGATAATCTGTGGCTCATTTTTACCAAGATGGTGATAATGCCACTGATAAGAATAATGCATTGAGTGGTAATGCTGAGTTAAACAACTTCGCATTTTCTCTAGATGGAACATTTTATCCACGAGATAGATTGGAAATTAATTGGGGGGAAAAAAATGATTATGCTGAGATACAATTCTACCAAAAGGTTGTGTGAAAGCAATGAAAATAAAGAACCCATTTTGGATATGAACAGGCATTTAAAAGTCTGTATACAATCTATGCGACTGGACCTGGAGTGCTCCAAAAGGAAACTATAATGTCTAATCGAGTGGATACTTCCTATACATTGAAAAGAAGAGAGTGAAGAATGAAACATATTGTTTGCTTTTGGAAGAAAACAGAATTACAGATTTAATGCAGATAATGGTGTTATGATTAGTCTCAATAATTTTTTGATAAATAAATGAGTGGTAAAGTGCCAACTGGGGTATATTATCAAATCAATCTTCATTACTATCATCTTTGTATTCAAAAATCAAAAAGCCTTGTATGATTAACGTTAATACAATTCAGAGAAAAGGAAGCAGTAAGAATTGATGTATTTGCTCCCAAGAGAACAGGTAAAAATCTTGAACCGATAGCTGGCTCACTTAAATTAAAATGACAAACCAATGTTGTTTGTTGTTAGTTTTTTTTGTGTTGTGAATGTGTTTTTCGTTTGTGTTTTGTTGTTGTTTGTGTTCTTTTTGTTTTTTTTGTTTTATGGTATTTTTTATTGTGTTTTGTATGTGTGTGTTTGTGTGTTCTTTTGTTGTTTTTTGTTTTGTGGGGTAGTTTTGTAGTGTGTTTTTTTATTTTTTCTTTTTAGTTGAGTCATTTTTTAGTTTGTTGTGTGTTTGGTGTTGTGTTTTTTTTGTTTTTTTGTTTGTTGTTTGTTTGTTGTTTTTGTGTGTTTTGTTTTTTTTGTGTGTTTAGTTGTGTAGTAGTGTTTGTTTGTTTTTACTTGTTACGTTCGTTTTGTTTATGTGTGTTTGTGTTTTTATTTTGTGTTGTTTTTGTTTTGTTTTTTTTTTTTTTGTGTATTGTTGTGTGTTTTTTTGTATGGTGTTTGTGTTGTCTGTTGTTTGTTTAATGTTTTGTTGTTTTTGTTGTGTGTTTGTTAGTGAGGGGGTGTGTTTTGTGTGTTTTTTTTTTTAAGTATTCGTGTCGTTGTGTGTGTATTTTTTGTTTGTGTTTGTTTTTTGTTCGTTTTTGTTTTTTAGTTGGGTTTTTTTGTTTGTTGTGTGTTTGTTGTTTGTTTGTTTTTGTTTTGTAGTTGTTTGTGTTTTTTTTTATGTTTTAGTGTTTTTTTTTATTTTTTGTTGTTTTTTTTGGTTCGTTGTGTTGTGTGTTGTTGTGTTTATGTTGTTTTCGTTGTTGTTTGTTTTTTCTTTGTGTTGTGTTTGTTGGTAGTTTGTTTAGTGTGGTTGTTTGTTTTTGTTTTGGTGTGTTGTTGTTTTCGTTGTTGTTTTGTTTTGTTTTTTTTTGTTTGTGTGTGTTTTTTTTTGTGTGATGTAGTGTTTGTTTTATTGTTATTTTTTTTGTTTTCGTTGTTGTTTTTATGTTTTATTTATTTTGTATTTGTGTTTTGTTGTGGTTTGTGTTTTTTTGTTTGTTTTTTTTTTATGTTTTTGTGTGTTGTTTTGTTTTTTTTGTGTTTTGTTTTTGTTTTTTTTTGTTTGTTTTGTGTGTGTATTGTTCTTGTTGTGTTTTTTTGGTTTTTTTTTTTTTTTTGTGTTTTTTTTTTTGTGTGTTTGTGTTCTTTTGTGTTTGTGTATTTTTGTTTTTTGTTTGGTTTTTTTATTTGTTGTTGTGTGTTTTTTGTTTTTTTTTGTGTGTTGTTGTTTTTTTGTTGTTTTGTTTGTAGTGTGTCACGTTTTTGTGTGTTTTGTGTTTTTCTTGGTTTGTTTATATTTGTTGTTGTTTTTTGTGTGTTTTGTGTGTTTATTTTTTTTTGTTTTTTGTGTTTGTGGGTGTTTTTGTTTTCTTGTGTTTTTTGTGTTGTAGTTTGTTTGTGTTTTGTTGTTTTTGTATTTTGTTTTTTTTATTGTTGTTGTAGTGTTTTATTTTGGTATTGTTGGTTGTTGTTTGTTTGTGTTTGTTTATTTATGTTGTTGTTGTTATGTATTTTTTTTTTGTGTGTCTTGTTGTTTTTAGTGTTTGTTTTTTTGTGTTTGTTTGTGTGTTTTGTGTGTGTTTTTAGTTGTCTGTTTGCGTAGTTTATTTTTTTTGTTTTGTTTTGTTTGTTTTTAGTTGTTGTTTTTTTTTTTATTTTTTGTAGTAGTTGTTTTTGTTGTTTTTTTTTTTTTTTTTTGTGTTGTTTTTTGTTTTTGTTTGTATTTTTTTGTCTTGTTTGTGTAGGTAATTTGTGTTTTGTGTGTGTCGTTGTTTATTTTCTTTAGTGTTGTTGCTTTTGCGTGTTTTTTTGTTATTTTTTTATTTGTTTTTTTGGTTTTTTTTGTTAGGTTGTTGTGTGTGAGGAGGTGGGTTGTAGTGGTTTAAGTTTGTTGTTGTGTGTTGTGTGGTTTTTTGTTTTGTTGTGTGGCGTGGTGGTGTTTTTTGTGTTTGTTGTTTGTCTGTTTTTTTTGTTGGTTTGTTTTTTTGTTGTGTTTTTGTTTTTGGTTTTTTTGTTTGTTTTATTTGTTGTGTTTTGTTGTGGTGTTTGTTTTTTGTTAGGTGTGTGTTGTTGTTTGTGTAGTTAGTGTTAGTTTTTTTTGTGTGTTAGTTTGTTTGTTTTTTATTTTTTTGTGTGCTGTCGTTGTTTTTTTGTGGTGTTGTGTAGTTTGTCGTTGTGGTGTTTTTTGTGTTTGTTTTTGTTGTGTGTTTGTCTGTTGTTTTTTGTTTTTGTTATATGTTTGGTTGTTTGTGTGTTTTTTTTTTGTATTGTTTATTTGTTTGTGGTTTGTTTTTGTTGTTTATTGTTATTGTGTGTTGTGTGTAGTATGTGTGTGTTTGTTTTTGTTTGTTGTTGTTTGTTTATCGTTGTTTTGTTTATGTTTCTGTCTTTGTTGTTTTTTCTTTTATTTTTTGTTTTGTTGTTTTTTGTTTGTGTTGTTCTTTTTTTTTTTTTTTCGTGTTAGTTTGTTGTTTTTTTCGTTGTTTTTTTTGTGTTGTTGTTTTGTCTTAGTTTTTTTTTGAGGTATTCTGGTTTAGTTTGTGTATTTTTGTTTGTTGATGTTTATGTGTTTGTTATGTTTGTTTTTATTGTGTGTTGTGTGTTTTGTTTGTTGTGTGTGGTTTTTGTGTGTTTGTAGTTTGTTCTTGGTGTGTTGTTGTTGTTATTTTGTTTGTCGTGTTCGTTTCAATGTGTTTTGTTGTCGTTTGTTGTTTTTTGTTTATGTTTTTTTTTGTTTTTTTTATAGTATGTTGTTTGTTTGTTGTGTCTTTGTTGGTGTTGTTGGTTTATTGTTTGTTTTTTTTGTGTGGTTCTTTTTTTTTGGTTTGGTGTTTTGTCTTGTGTTTTGTGTTTTTCGTTGTTATTTTTTGTATTTGTTGTCATGTTGTGTGGTTTACGTGTTTGTGTGTGTTTTTGGTTGTTGTTGTTCTTTTGTATTTTTTTTTAATTCGTGTATTGTGTTTTTCCATTTTGTTTTTTTGTTGTTTTTGTGTTTTGTTTTTGTATTTTTTTTTGTTGTGTTCTCTGATGTTTGTGTTTTGTGTTGTGTGTGTGTGGTTGTTGTGTTTTGTGGTGTGTTGTGAGTTTTTTTTTATGTTGTGTTTGTGTTGTTGTTTAATTTTTTTTTTATTTTTTTGTTTGTTTTTGTGTGTGTTTGGTTTGTTGTTTTGTTTGTGTGGTTGTTGTGTTTTTTTTTTGTGTTTGTTTTTGTTTTTTTGTTGTTTTGTGTTGTGTTTGGTTTATATGTGTTTTGTTTATGTTGTTTGGTGTACTTGTGTGGTTGTTTGTTTTTGTTACTGTTTTTCTTATGTTTGGTTTTTTGTTTTGTGTTTTGTTTGTGTTTTGTGTTTTTTTTTTTTCTTGTTTTTGTTTTTGTTGTGGTTGTTGTTTGTGTGTGTTTGTGTTTTTTTTTTTGTGTTGTTTTACTGTATTATTGTTGTGCGTGTTGTTTTTGTGTAGTTATTTGTTTGTTTTTTTTGTTTTTGTGTTGGTGTGTGGTTTGTTTTGTGTTGTTGTTTGTTTTTCTTTTGGTGGGTTTTTTGGGGGGGGTTTGTTTTAATGTTTGTTTTTTTTTGATTAGTTTTTTTGTAGTTTTTTTTGTTTTTTGTAGTATTTATGTGTTTTTTTGTGTTGTTGTTTATTTTATTTTTCGTGTTTGTTGTGTGTTTTGTGTTGTGTGTTTGTTTTAGTGTGTTGTTGTGTTGTCGTCTTTGTGTTTTTTTGTGTTAGTTGGTGGTGTTGTTGTGTTTGTGGTTGTTATTGTGGTTTGTTGTTTTTGTGTGTTTTTGTGTGTTGTGTTTTTTTTTTTTTGTTTGTTTTTTTTTTTTGTGTTTGTGTTGTGTGTGTGTGTTCCTGTTTTTTTTTTTGTTTTGTGGTTAGTTGTTTTGTTTTTTCTTTTGTTTTTGTTATTGTTGTTGTGTTTGTTGTTTTTGTTTTTGTTGTTTGTTGTCTTTTTTTTTTGTTTTGTTGTGTTGTGTTGTTTAGTTTTTTTGTGTTTAGTGTTTTTTTTTGTTGTTGTTGTTTTGGTTTGTTTTTTTTTTTGTGTTTTTTTTGGTGTTTTGTTGGTTGTTTGGTTTTATTTGTGTTTATTTAGTTTGTCTGTTTTGTTTTGTGTTTTGGTTGTGT
>CM068953.1:149259515-149272446 GCA_035128595.1 Eptatretus atami
GAGTCATCAGCAAAGAGATAAAGAGGATTTTCCAGAGAGTTGCAGAGATCATTGATGAAAACCAGAAAAAGAACAGGGCCCAGAATGCTGCCTTGAGGAACTCCATTCTTGACAGGAAGAGGGGATGGGAGAACTCCATTTCGAGCCACATGTTGGCTGTGACAGGAGAGGAAGTCTGTGAGCCATGAGTGGATATGGCCTTGAATACAATAGGAAGAGAGTATGGTGAGCAGGGCAGGGTGCCAGACCGTGTCAAAAGCACGTGATAACAGGTCGATGTTATTTCCATAACTTTTCGGACATGGTGGGTGCGTGTGAACGATGATTTGATTCGATTTTTGTAAAGATCCAAATCCGGATGCAGATACGAGAATTTTCAAGTGATTCTTCACTATTGACAGATGTATAGCATATCTCATATGTACAGCCAAAAACTATGTATAGCATATCTCAAAAAGTTGTGGACGCGTTTTGATAAAACTAGGGGGATGAGGTGGTTGGTGACAAGAACAAGCCAATACGATTTTGTTTAATTTCCGGATTCAGATCCGTCCGATCAGTGGGATAGAAAATGTAAACTGTTCAGCCTGCCAGAAGCATCTGCTCCACTGAGTGCAGTTACGTTTTGCTAAGTGTCACTCTGAGTGATTTTTCATTTGTTTGTTTGTCTGCACAGACCTTTGTGAATTTTTCTCCAACTGATTGTCGGATTGAGAGGAAATTTTCACCATCGGAGTGACTACTCATCAAGAATATTTTAGTTGTGGATTCTGTCCTTGGGGGACGGTGCGCTGGACTCTGTCCTTGGGGGACGGTGCGCTGGACTCTGTCCTTGGGGGACGGTGCGCTGGACTCTTCCTTGGGGACGGTGCGCTGGACTCTGTCCTGGGGGACGGTGCGCTGGACTCTGTCCTTTGGGGGACGGTGCGCTGGACTCTGTCCTTGGGGGACGGTGCGCTGGACTTGTCCTTGGGGACGGTGCGCTGGATCTCTGTCCTTGGGGGACGGTGCGCTGGACTCTGTCCTTGGCGGACGGTGCGCTGGACTCTGTCCTTGGGGACGGTGCGCTGGACTCTGTCCTTGGGGGACGGTGCGCTGGACTCTGTCCTTGGGGACGGTGCGCTGGACTCTGTCCTTGGGGGACGGTGCGCTGGACTCTGCCTTGGGGACGGTGCGCTGGACTCTGTCCTTGGGGACGGTGCGCTGGACCCTGTCCTTGGGGACGGTGCGCTGGACCCTGTCCTTGGGGGACGGTGCGCTGGACCCTGTCCTTGGGGGACGGTGCGCTGGACCCTGTCTTGGGGACGGTGCGCTGGACCCTGTCCTTGGGGGACGGTGCGCTGGACCCCTGTCCTTGGGGGACGGTGCGCTGGACCCTGTCCTTGGGGGACGGTGCGCTGGACCCTGTCCTTGGGGGACGGTTCGCTGGACCCTGTCCTGGGGGACGGTGGCTGGACCCTGTCCATGGGGGACGGTGCGCTGGACCCTGTCCGTGGGGACGGTGCGCTGGACGCGTGTCCGTGGGGACGGTGCGCTGGACCCTGTCCGTGGGGGACGGTGCCGCTGGACCTGTCCGTGGGGGACGGTGCGCTGGACCCTGCCCGTGGGGGACGGTGCGCTGGACCTTGCCCATGAGGGACGGTGCACTGGACTCTGCCCGTGGGGGACGGTGCGCTGGACACTGCCCATTGTGGGATTGATATGGATGAAGAATAATGAAGAAGAAGATTAACAATGAAGAATGACACCACATTATGATGCCACAATACGACACAACAATCCTATTCTGGTTTAGCATCCCAATATTGTCACAGTGGTGGTTTGCCCAGGTTAGCCCCCCGGCCCAAATTGTGGTGACGGGCGGTTAACACCGGCAGCCCCCAGGGCGGCTGAGCGGTTCCTTATTAATAGGAGGCAGACACGTTGATCCTCGGAGATTTTAACACATGCTGAAAGGGCATGGCGGAGGGCAATGGCGGATGTGTGCAGGAGTAAGGGGAATGAAACGGATGCACAGGGGGCTTATCTTCGAACACACAATTACACAAATACAGTTTTTTCAAAATGAACATATTTAATGAACATAGCACAAATATTTATAAAGGACGATAATTCAAAAGGAAATGATAATAATATGAAAAAAAACATTAATCCTACAGTCGAGGCCTCACACAAAGACTCAAATACACACAAAGGGGACACAGGATAAAAAGAAAAACCCTCCTTCCAAACTATTGCTTTACTTAGCTTGGCCCAGAACTGACCCTTGTGGAACTTGAATCGAGGCGCTTCTCTCGTAGCGTGACGAATGCACGGCAGGCAATCCATGAGCAGCACTCCACATAAAGGCTCAAAGCCCCAGTGTCATGGCTTCGGGTGCTCCACTCATCCTCATCGACCCAACCAGAAGCAAAAGGCCGGCGTCTTACTTCGGCACACGAGCCAAACTGCCTCAACATGGATTCATGGCCATGTTGTCTTCTTCGGTGTGCGCTCAATGTCCGCTCTCGCCTCTCCAGAAAATGCACCTTGTGCCTCCACTCTGATCACGGCTCTCCCAGAATGCTCAGCCAACTACTCCTTCCTCCTAAAAATGTGCAACCTCTCCTTTGCGCTACCTTTATTTCGCCTCTCAAAATGCGACACTATAATCCTCTCAAAATGTTCAAGCTGCCTTTCATCACTCCACTTCTCTCTGTCCTATTTTATCCTCTTCCTCCAAGGAGTGGCCTGCTCACACCAAACCCGGGAAGGCGGGCTTCTGCCTGCCCAGCTAGCTTCTGACGTCACGCCCACCAATCATCCCTTGGGGGCATGACTTCGCTTGTTGTCAACCTTTGAAGGCAGGGCTTTCTGCCCATTTGTTGTGGCTTTAGGGACGTGTTCCACACCTTTATTGACTGACTTGAAATATAAAAACATATGGAAAAATCACAGAGGGCAATCACATGCTGGGGAACTTATTCCTACTCCCTAAGCTAATTAACACTGCATCACCCCTTGTACATTGACACGTAACACTTAAGCTCACAGATTCCCTACTTACTATGTCGAGATGCTTTCTACTCATCCACGGACCAAGCAACTCCACACAATGCTAAATTCCCTATTCAATTCTTCCATCTACCTCCATAACCAGAACAATATATTTTGACATTTTACTTTTGTTGTGGAATTGTGATGGAACAACGTCAAAAGATATCATGATCCATCCATCCATTGGGATCATACTCTGTGCAGACCATTGGTGCTACCTAAGCAGTCTCCTTGGCTATTGGGCACAATCCTGGACAGGTTGTTACTGCGACACAGGATACCAGCAAGCAGGCACTCATTTTGTCAACCTCAGAAGGAAGTCAGGCAGAGTCAACCCCAGCTGTTATTAATTCAACAGCTGAAGAGGATTTGAAATCAGGATCCTGGGATCCCAAGCCCACCACCATAACCATGAAGCCAAGGACAGACGTACATCATGAGGCTAAACCAGAAGAGGATTGTTGTGTTGTATTGTGGCATCATAATGTGGTGTCATGCTTCATTGTTATTATTATTCTTATTCATTCTTCTTCTTCATCCATCACAATTCCACAAGACAAGTAAAATGTCAAAAGATGTCGTGATGGTGATCCATAAGAGGATAGTGGTGTCATATTGCGGCATCCTAATGTGGTGTCATTCCTACCTTGTTTGGTTGTTTTTTTTGAGATATCTTCTCCCTATGTTTTTACATTGTTTTTTTTAATGTTTTTTTTCTTCTTGTAATATGTTACATCAGGTCAATGAAAGGATCAGACCATGCATGACATTATAATGTTGTCGCGGCTCTAGCGACCAATGTTAATCCCCCGACCCAAATTGTAGTGACGGGCAGTTAACACTGCCAGTCCCCAAACAGACGATCTTCTCCCTTGGAGGCCAACAGCCGAAACTCTCGAAGATTAATGTGTGCTCGTGGGAAAAAAGTTAAGTGCTGCATCAGGACAGCACAAGGGGGGTTTATACTCGAACCCCACGACAAATACACGAATATGGATACTTTAAATGAACACATTAAATGAAAAGAGAAATATTTACAAAGGACAACAATCAATGTCATAATTATAAATCCGTAAGGTAAATTAAACTCCGATTTGAGGTGCCTCTGCACACGGACTTAAATACAGAAAAAGGGAACAAAATAAAAGAAACCCCTCCTTTACTCTGGTACTTAGCTTGGCCCAGAGATGGTCTTTGTGGAACATGGAATCGAGACACTTCGATTGGCACATGTAGACGCGTGTAAAATGGTGCCAAACCACTATCTTGCAGCGGGAACAAACGTACGTCGGGTAATTCATGAGCGGTATTCAACACAAAGGCTCGGAGACACCATGCAGCTGCTTCATACATCGATCTTCCTCACTGACCAGCTATTTGACATAAACAAGACTCAGGGTCCGTTCCTCCAAATCCAACCAAGAGCCAAAGGCCAGTGTCTTGCTTCACCACGCGAGCCAAATCGCTTCATCACGAATACAAGAATTGTGCCGTCTTCTTCATGCGTCGAAGGAAAGCTAGCCGTAAAGCCCTGTTCTTACAGGCCATCTCCTACCTACGTTCTCTCTCGACCACGTGCTCCCCTCACTCCACACTCCTGCCTTCCTCAACTCTGCGTCGTGCGTGTGCTCTCCCGATCCCTCAACTCTGCCTCATGCGTGCGCTCTCCCGATCCCTCAACTCTGCCTCGTGCGTGCGCTCTCCCGATCTCTCAACTCTCTATCCTATTTGATCTGCTGCCTCTCACGTCCTCTATCTCTTCATGCATCTCACATCACGCCCATCAATCCTCTGCCTCCGAGACGTGGCCTGCTCACTCGAAACCCGGGAAGGCGGGGCTTCTGCCCGCTTGTCACGTTTGGCTCGCTTGTAAATGCAAAAATGTAGGAATAGGTTACATGGGAGCAATCACATAGTGGGGAAACTTATTCTTACTCCCGATCTAATTAACAATGCACCCCCCTCCATGTGGTGACACATAACACTTAAGATCACAGTTTCCCTACTTAATTACATTGAGATGTTTCCTACGTGTCCACGGACCAAGCAACTGTATTCAATCATAACTTCCCGATTAAATTCCTCCATCTACATTGAAAAACATCTTTCAGTTTAATAGCGACTGTTTAAAAATATAAATGGACATTGGGCAGAACCGTAACAATATATTAGATCAGATCATTGAGAGGATCACACCGTGCATGAAATTCTAACATATTAGATCATTGAAAGGATCAGACCATGCATGACATTATAATATGTTAGATCAGGTCATTGAAAGGATCAGACTGTGCATGACATCACATGTTTGATCAGGTCATTGAAAGAATCAGACCATGCATGACATTATAACATGTTAGATCAGGTCAGCATTATATGTTACTCAATCATTCTCCTGATGACGGAGATTTGGAAACCATTCCTAACCATTCTAACTTTCCCAAAATATAATTTACTTCTGTGAGGGTGTCGGGGTTGGGTGGGGGCAATATCGCATTTCACACAAACCCCTTGGGAAAAGGGGGGGGGTGTTGTTTTGTATTAACATTAATATTATTTTGGTATTAACATTATAGTTCCCTAACAGGAACTTTCCCCAAGGCAGAACACCCACTGAGGGAGGGGGTCAAGCTAAATCTCTTCAACTTCCATCGTTCAACCTCCATCATTATTATGTAAAGACTTGTGTGAGCAACTTTGTTAGCTGAAGGTCGTTGCCACTTAGCTGGAGGCCTAGCAAGTTGAGACTGCTTTGATCTGTTTAGCTGAATGCCTTAATTACGTCGAGCTTCCTCAAAACATCTTTCAGTTTAATAGTGACTGTTTAAAAATGTAAATGTACGTTGGACAGAATGTACTGAAATGTTTGTGGTTATAAAAACTTTACGTCCGGAAGGTGTGCTCCATGAAAGCCATGATAACCTATTTTACACCTCAACATGGAGTTTCTGAAAGGTGCAAATCACTTTGGGGATGGGGGGGGGGGGAAGTTAAATCACTACAACCTTCATTGTATGACCCTCAGTCCTCCTGTCAAGTTTCTTTGCGATTGCGTAACAACCGGATGTATCATGGTCAGACAGTCAGGCAGACAGACGCCAAATTGCGTATTTTAGTAAGATGAGTGATGCCCAGTCTGCTGCTGGTTAAAGAAGACAGTTTTGAAACACCCTCAGTTCAGGAGATGTATTATCCAAACTTCAAGAAATTTGAACTTCTTCCAATGGTGAACATTGAAAAAATATCGATGGGTTCATTTTATGATTCTTCCATAGTGAAAGCATCACAGAGAAATGTGCCAGGATTGAAAAACGTGGTCCATTTGTCAAACTAACATCTAATCATTTCCAGCTTAGCAGAGAGTGACACAGCAGTTCTACCCTAATAAATGGAGATGGAATACTAATGGTAAGACTTGGAGTTATCTACAAAAATGAAGACATGATGGCAACCAGACTTGGTGGTACAAAAACTGGAGTATCTACTTTGACTCTGGGATGTCAGTAGTTTGATCCTAACAATGGCAGTCATATCAAATACATAAAAAATGGTATGTGCAGTTTCCTTGCTTGATGTCCAACATTTAGAAAGGACAGAGCATGTACAATTAAACATAGGTTGGCAACCATTGTGTAGGCATGATGGTCCTAATAGCATCCTTCTGTGTTGAAGTTCTTATAGCTGTACTTTTTTGTGCATTTAATAACCCCTCTTTTGTTCTTGTTTGATGTCTCTCTTTGATAGAATAGGGCATCCACAAGAAAAATCGAGTCTCTCGCCAATGCCAGCTCATGCCATCTCACACCAGCTTATTAGCATTACCTTGCATTTTAATTGGAGTGAGGCTCATTGAAAGGCAAAGAAAAACTGATAGTGGGGCAAACATCAAGGGAATGAACGAACAAGAAAGGATGATGGGAGGAAACACTGGAACTATCAAGTAAAATGGTTGGTTTAGGAAAGGTTAATGGGGGTATTAAATAACATGGTTCAGAATTGGGGTGACAAGAGATGATTGTGCACTGGAAGGAAGATGGGGAAAGAACGCTTCCGGAAGGTGTTTCCTTCTACAGGAGAAGTGAGGAACAGATGAGTTGAAGTGCGCAGTCTGCCTGGATTTTGGAAGTTTCACTCGAAGAGGGGGGGGGGGATACTGAAAGAATGTATTCATCCTGGAACTGGAAAGGGCAGGAGAAATGAGAGAGCAAAGGAAAAATATGAGAGAAGAGGCAGTGAAAAACAGACCATTGCAATATGAAAGCATCAGACCTTGTACGTAGGTCTCATTACAGAAGATTCCACAATTGTTTAGAGCTTTAGAAATCACAGAATCCAAGAGAAACAGATGTGATGCTGGGGTACCAACTCACAGGAGAGAGCAGTACTCCATTAAACTAAATGTACACAGGCCTTGCAGACTGAGCAACTTATTCTCCAAGGAAAAACTTGTATTGACAGAGGATGCCCAGGATTTGGCCAGCTTGAGAGACCCACTTTGCCATGTAGTTGGCCCAGGAGATGTCATCGCAGAAGGTGAGTTCTGCTTTAAGTTCAAGAGACAGACTCTCTTCCAGTGGCTGACCATGGAAATAGATGGTGAGTAAGTTTGACCATTCTTCCTGGAGTGACAGGTGAGAGTGAGATTTTCCAGGATTGAAGGACATGTTCCATTTATAAGACAAGCATTTGATCAATTCCAGAATCACAGAATGATGCAGTTGCAGTCAGTCTCAATGTGGAATCGGGTACTGAATGACACAATGTTGAGTCCTCAGGAAAAACGAAAATATGGGTTTTCCAGAGCATTGATGAGATCATTGATATAGATGAAGAAAAAGACTGGGTCAACACAATGCCTTGGGTTCCAGACTCCACTAGCAGTGGGGAGGAGAGGGTTCCATTGATGCCAACACATTTACGTGAGTGAAGGAAGTCAGAAATCCAGGCAATTCCACGACTGTTGGTGCTTTTTCACATGCCACAGACGCTTCTCAGAATAACTGACAGAGACAATCACATTAATTACTTACGTATATTCAATAATATACTTTGTAATTGAATATGAAATGTTCCATTGTATTATATGTACACCACAGGTGGCCTTGTCATAGGCCGAGAGCTGGGCAAGCAAATCAGGATGCCAGACAGTGTCAAATGCATGAGATATGTCTGAAGAGACAGTTCTGACACCTTACTTTAGATTTAGGGCCTCAAAAAATTGTTCAGAGAGCAGCAGCAGCATGTCCACAGTTGAGTGATCATGTAGCTAGCTGCAGCAATATATATAGAAGCTCAAACAAGATAAAATATGCACTCCCTATTTTGTGTTTTAGCTTTGTAAGCTTGAAGAACCTTATGAAAATAGTAGTTTTTTTGCTTGGTTTTATTTTGTTTTAGGTTTGATCAAAGGGGTTTTCAATTCACCATGGCCATGATTTTTGCAATAAAAGAGATAAATAACAATAATATATTATTTCCCAATATCACACTTGGTTACATCATACACGACAATTGTTTTCGAATGCCAACATCAATTGAACATTCCCTAAACTATATTGAGCCAAAATCAGATGATGAGGATCCTTGTTTTTACCAAGTTGTTGTCACTATATCTGGCTCTTCACGTGAAATGGCAATTGCACGATTGTTGGGGCTTTTTCACTTACCACAGGTGCTTCTATAAATAACCCACATAGACAATCTCGTTACTTAATTATATTCAAGTAACAGATATTGTAATTGAATGTTAAATATTCAATTGTTTTGAAATGTGTACTGTTCATTCGTTTGAACTCTCGTCTTCAGTGGAATGCTCAAAATGTTCGACTTTATGACATTGATAAAGAAAGATACCGTAGTACAAGACATCCCAAAAATGTATTATGACATGTTTTTCCAAGACAAAAAATACTTTTTACTACTTCCTTCCTCTTTACCCATATTGATCTATTTAAAGAGTGGCTGTCTGTTTGAGTTGTCAAGTACTAGAATCTTTCTCCATTGAGTGGCCTTTCCCATCCCCTCAACTGCTCACTCTCACCAGCCTTTACTTGGGAAGCATGTTGAGAATGCCAAACACTGATCAATTTCAGTTGAAGGCAACCTTCTGCATTTCACAAGGAAATTAAAGCATTTTTTTTTTTAACATTATCAGGTTTTATTTTTGACAAAATATTTTGTAATGGACTGGGTCTTCCTCATGGGTAATGTTCGACCATTGGAGAATAATTACCTCCCAATACATACCAAACTGCAGAGACGAAACTACACACATGTGGAAAATCCACAAATCAAAGTATTAAGAAAGTTTTCATTTTTGTCCTATGTTTTTTTTCTTTCAACATTTTGGCTATTAATAAAGAACCAATTAATTCTCATCATATTTACCAAATGCACATGAAGGGAAGAGCGAGGTTAAGCATTTGACTCACTTTGTCTCTCTATCTGTCTCTCTGTCTACAGATGTCAGTTTATGATCAAGGAACTACTGAATACTCAATTTAAATTGAATGTTAGATTTTAAGCACTGTGGAACACTAATCTGAACATCAATCAGAATATGAATCTGCAATTTAGCAGTACTTTGGCTCTGAATTTGGCAAAAAGAAAGGAATATTGTCCTGACTGACCATGCACAAAGAGGAGCATGGTAAAGTTTTTAGTCTGTCTTCCTGTGGAAGTCAAACAAAATTGAAAATCATTCCAAATAGGAAACCTAAAGTTTTTAGGGACATCATAAAGGACAGAAATGGGCACAAATAACAAATTTAATGTGTTAAATAAAGTGACATAAAAGATGATGCATTAATGGTAGTACATTCTGAAAAAAATTTTATCCAGCCTTGAAAACCTGTATTAGCCACAGTTGGACTTAGTACGATATGGGAGTTTATGGATTTGGTCTCGATTTTCGTGTCCATGCATGTGGCCACAACCATATCTCAGACATAGATGGACCAATTTTATTTGTACATGGTAGAAAGACAACACATGATGGTACACATCTGCGCATCATTTTGTTTTGTGATGCGATAAAAGATGGCCGGCTGGCGGCTATTTTAGTTGCAAAAAAAAAACTGGTATCGAACACGTCCTCAACCATTTCACAATAACAAAATACGCAAAACACATTTAAAAAAAAAAAACACTTGTCTTGTTCTGGCCAAGGAGCGAACAACCGGAAGGCATGTGCTCAAAGTTTTTGTTGTTGGTAGTTGGGTTTTTTTCCCGGGTGAAGGAGGCCAAAATATTTGTTTTATTTGTTGAAGTAGGAGGGAAAAAGTGATTAGTTGAGGGTTTAAAAGTAACAGTAACTGTAGCAATAGCTGGAACAAAGAAGCAAAAATGAGGCAGAAGATGGAGGGGAAGGTAGGTCGGCCCGATATCACACGTAGGCCCGACTGGACCTGAGAGACAAACTAAACGATTTTATACAGCAGGACACAATGTGGGACAGAAAAGTTGATGAAAAACATGAAGGGCAAACACAGAAATGAAAACGAAACAACAAAACACAATGTAAATGGTCTGGGGAACTTAGCTTGGAAAAAATGGAAGGAGAGCATGCCACCCAATCGCCCACATATGTCGATCCCCGAACCCGAGATCTTAAAGGTGTCCCGCACCATTTCTCAGCCATGTATGGGCCGAATTTGTTCAAACTTAGCTCAAGCACAGTACACATGATGGCATACATGTGCAACTCACTTTATTTTGCGATCTGATCAAAGATGGCCAACTGGTAGACTGGCGGCCGTTGTTGTTGTAAAAACAAAATGATGTTGAACACATCCTCAACCATTTCTTGGACCATGCATTTACCGATGTTGTTCAAACTTGGCATGCAGATAAAGAATGAGGGCATCCATATGCATGTCATTTTTTTTTGAGATCAGATCCAAGCTGGCCAACTGGCAGCCATTTTGTTACTTAAATGTTTCCCCAAACATTTCTCAGACATGTATGTCCCATTTTGTTCAAACTTGGCACAGGCACATTAAAGTGCATGATGGCATACACATGCACCTCACTTTATTTTGCGATCTGATGATCAAAGATGGCTGACTGGTAGGTTGGGGGGCATTTTAGTTGTACATAATACGAGCTAGCCCTTTAACAATTATTAGCAAAAAAAAACAACAGCAAAATTATTAAACAACAGTTTTTATGACATTTCACGTCTTTTTTACTTGTATAAACTAAAATGGCCACGAGTCGGCCATCTTTGATAAGATCGCAAAATAAAGTTAGGTGCCAGTGTACACCATCGTGTACTGTACTTTTGACATGTTTGAACAAAATTGGACCATGCATGTCTGAGAAATGGTTGGGTACATGTTTAAGTACCAAATTGTTACTGAAATAATTTGTTAGTAAACTTAATTTTTGTAACTTTAAAACAAACAATTTGTTACATAACAATTTTTCAGTAAACTTAAGTAACAAAACAACCCCTGTTGTTTAATAATTTTGCTGCATGGAGTTAAAGGGCTAGCTCATATGATGTACAACTAAAATGGCCCGCAACCTACCAGTCAGCCATCTTTGATCAGATTGCAAAATAAAGTGAGGTGCACCTGGATGACATCATATACTGTACTTGCGTCAAGCTTGAACAACAGCGAACCATGCAAGTCTGAGAAATGGTTGGGGACACATTTAAGTAACACAATGGCCGCCAGTCGGCCATCTTCGACATGATCTGAAAAGAAAAAAATGACGTGCATATGTAAGCCATAATTCCTTATCTGTGTGCCAAGTTTGAACAAGATCGGTATATGCATATCCGAGAAATGTTTGAGGATATATTCTACATCGTGTTTTTAGCCCCCAATGGACTTGGTTTGAAACAGTATGGATTATTGGATTATTCTCCATTTTCAATATGGATTATTCTCCATTTTCACGTCCATAGGTGCATGCATGTGTGGATCTGCAACCATTTCTCGGACATGTATGGACCGATTTTATTTGTACTTGGCACAAAGCCAACACATTATGGTGTACATATGCTCGCCATTTTGCTTCGACATCAGATTCAGATCCAAGATGTCCGACTGGTAGCATCTTGGTTGTAAAAAAAACCCCCCGATGTTGAACATGTCCTCATCCATTTCTCGGACATGCATTTACCAATATTGTTAAAACATGGCAACAGATAATGAATGATGGCTTACATATGCCCCTCACTTTATTTTGCGCTCTGATCAAAGATAGCCGACTGCGAGACTGGCAGACATTTTAGTTGTTCATAAACATGGGCCAGTCCTTTAACTCCAGACAGCAAAATTACTAAAACAATGGGGGCTATGACATTTTATGTCTTTTTTCCTTGTTTCAATTGAATTATATTCTTGGACACGAGAGCACAAAACGTCTTCATATTATTTCCAAAAACTTCCAGTTTAGCAGTACTTGGAAAAAATATTATGTCATTTTACACCATCTCGCCCAATCAAATTTGCCGCTTGCGTTCAGCATTGGGGAATATCGACACTCACACAAAAATGCCACTTGTAGGAAATATAGATTGTGTTCAGAAATGCAACGGAAGAGCTTAAAAACACTTTCCATGTCCATTTTAACAAGACTGCACGGGGAAAGGTGAACTCTCCAGTTAGGCTGTCCTCCCGTGCAATGGGAAACAGGGTTTTTGCAACCATGTGGTGTGTGTGTGGTGTTGGTGTGATGTCCATCCCTCTTTCCAGGCCAACACTATTTTTACCATTTGAGCTTTAGTTATCAAATTTTCAAAAAATCTTCATTATGAGAACATTTAGAAAATATGTAATTGGGTCAACCTTTGAAAGGGCAGTCATGTAGTAACTATAAATCACCCTAAATAGTCTGGCCGCACTCCATCAAGCTACTGGTGTGCCAAATTTGGTGCTTTCCT